>OW052223.1:8281870-8717551 GCA_932526605.1 Nephrotoma flavescens
GGTGAGTAGATTAACCGCAATTTTAATGCTTTCAAATATAATATACTAATTAATTAAATAAATAACAACTATTGAAATATGACAATAATTAAAAAAAATCATCAAAATGAAGGCAAATCGACGGTATCGCGCCGACATTCGCGAAAAAACCAGCTATTCGACAGGAGGACGATGGTAAACGGTTATTGTTTGAGTGTCTTATACAAGCAGATCCTCGGCCAAATGTCATATGGTTCCATAATGGTGTTCAAGTAAAGGATTCACCACGACATAAGGTAAATTTATAGAAATTCGATGCATTTTTTATATTTTACTCCGTTAATTTCTGAAATTTGCTAGTGGACAGAATTTCGGAGTAAATTTTTTATTATATAAATATTATTTAATTATTAAGTATATATATTTACATATATATATATATATATAATATATATTATATATATATATATATAATATATATATATATATATATTTATATATATATATATATATATATAATATATATATATATATATATATATATATATATATATATATATATATATATATATATATATATATATATATATATATATATATATATATATATATATATATATATATATATATATATATATATATATATATATATATATATATATATATATATATATATATATATATATATATATATATATATATATATATATATATATATATATATATATATATATATATATATTATATATATATATATATATATATATATATATATATATATATATATATATATATATATATATATATATATATATATATATATATATATATATATATATTATATATATATATATATATATATATATATATATATATATATATACATATATATATATATATATATATATATATATATATATATATATATATATATATATATATATATATATATATATATATATATATATATATATATATATATATATATATATATATATATATATATATATATATATATATATATATATATATATATATATATATATATATATATATATATATATATATATATATATATATATATATATATATATATATATATATATATATATATATATATATATATATATATATATATATATATATATGTCAGTGATGCCTACCCACATTGCCGGAATAATTAAGGAATTATTGAACCTTTTAAAAATTTTAGTTAGTTTTATATGCACCGAATGCAGGAACTTTATATTTGCTAAACTTTTAATTTTATACTTTTCTAATTACTTTTTTAAAATGCTTTATTTAATTTTTCCAATCATAAAATTTCAAAATTTAACTGCCAATTAGGTTTTTGGAAGAATTATTTTTATTTTTGACTAAACTTATTCATGTTCATATAATTTCTGTATATTAACGTGTAGGTCATTATCATTTTGAGTACATCCGCAAACCGGATGAAAACCGGATCAAATCTGAATATGACAAAATTAATGTGGAAAATCCGATGAGCGATGAGTCGCTGTACAACTCATTTATATGTAATCGCATTTCTCGCTTTTAAATATTCATACACAATGCAAACAAATAATAAATCTCAATGCAGTTATCGAAGAGAAACCTTAGTCTAAAGAAATATTAAAACTAATTTAAGAAAGTTATGTTATGCTTTGAATAGGAAATAATAAAATAAAATGTTATTAGCAGCGGCGTCAGTATTAATCAATTATAATCTGAACATTTAACGAACGCTTTACATTATTTTGGAATAATTCAGGGAAAGCAATTTAAAGATAATAAAATTTATTTCATGGATAAAATTAAACGCATAAATTGTGACGCACTTGGAAAGTAAAAGAAATTTCGTTCACAAAATTGCTGTAATTAAATATTTGGCAAACGCTTTGATGAAAAGAAATTACGGTTCTTGAATTGAAACATCTGGAGAAAAGACGGGAAGAGCCCACTGCTCTTTTTTCGAAAAAGATACATTTTTATTTTGGAAAATATTATCAATAAACAATTTTTTTTTTATTACAATTACAATTAATATTGCCAAAGTATTAATAGAAGGGCACTGGCCATTCACTGGCTACATTTACTCAAAAATAATTTGGTTTATCAAAAGTCGATGTTCATTTTCAATTTAAATTTCCTCCTTAAATGTATGCCAATTGAATCATCGGCCCGAACAAGTTTTAATGCCGGTGATTTTGGTGGGCATCACTGATTATGGAGCAGCCCTCCTAGATCCGCTGCACATGAACCAAATATCTTTTTATTTTTAAATTATTTTACAAAAATTACAGTTAATGGTGGACAAAGATGGCCATTCATATTTCGCCTCATTGGAAATAAAAAATGTTACAGTTGAAGATGCCGGTAAATACAAAGTAACTGCCAAAAATGAACTCGGCGAAAGTAATGCGACAATTAGCTTAAACTTTGACAGTAAGTACAAAAAAAACCTTAGTTGGTTTTATCATGCTTTTTGCTTTAGAACCATATATTATATACATACATACATCATTCAACACAATATTCCGTATAATCGTGCCAGCCAGCACTCCTAACACCCCCCACATCCCCAAAAAAAACTATAAAGAAATACATTTTAGCTGAGCTCTGTTAATTATGAGTGTATTTATATTAATACAGTTCCTGAAAAAACTGCAGGTTGTTTCAGTAAGCCTGTACCTAACCCGCTTTTCTAACCTAACTTTTTTGTTTGATTTTTTTTCTTAATCTTTAATCAAATTTTACTCCCGATTACGTCCGCGAATAAGAATACCAATCATATAAAAAATACAGTAAATATACAGAGCCAAGCGTAAAATATGTTTCCGATATGTTCCGAATCAAAAAAGGGCGCCAGGATTTCTGGTGGACCACCTCACACAAAACCAGATGTGCGTGTGATCCAAAAAAAAATAAAAATAAAAATAAAAAATATCCAGAAAATACATTAAATTATTCCGCATATATTTTTGACAAAAACATAACATTACTTTAGGCGATGAGGCACCTGTACCAGACGATGGGATAAAACCAACATTCACAGAACGTCCAGTTATACGACAAACCGAGGACGGAGGGAAAATTACGTTTGAGTGTAGATGCGTTGGCGAGCCCGAACCATCTGTTTTATGGTAAGCTAGTTTTATAAATTTATTTACCTGCAAATATATTTATTGAGTGCATTGAATTTAGGTACCATGGCCAAGAGCAAATCTCACACGGGGGACGATACCAAATGTTTGTCGAACGTGATCAAAAATTATATCATATGATACGATTAGAAATAACAAATGTGGTAAATGGAGATCGTGGTGAATATCGTGCCATTGCCCGTAATAAGCATGGCGAGGGAGTGGCTACAATTAATCTTAATTTTGAAGGAAGCGGAAAACCGAAGTAAGAGCTATAAAACCATGTCATAATTATAAGAAATAAACTAAACTTTTTTTTTTAAATAGAATACCCGATGGAAAATCGCCACGATTCCCTAAAAAGCCAACAATCCGACAAGATGGTGATATTCTTATAATGGAATGTATTTTAGAAGGGCATCCAGCGCCCGACATAAAATGGTATCAAGAAACTACGCGTATCACAGAATCGGAACGTTTTAAAATGTCCCGTAAAGCTATTTCAAAGGACACATATTTGCTAACACTTGAAATATCATCGCCGACCCACGATGATGGTGGCAATTATCGTTGTAACGCGTTTAATGTATATGGCGAGTCTAATGCAAACATCGCTCTTAATTTCCAAGGTATTCTTATTCTTATCACACCGCGTAAAATCCCCTTTAAAAATTAATTAACATTAACTCTTGCCTGTCGTAAGTACGCCGGGAGTAAAAAAGGAAAATGTTTTTTTTCTAAGTTTTTTTAAAATTATTATAATTACAGACACAAAAGTATTTTCAATATTTCATTATTTTGTTTTTTAAAATCAAAATTTTTAGGTGCCGACGATGCCAATGGTTTTGCGCCATCATTTATCGAGAAACCAAAAATTATACCAAACGAAACGGGGACTCTTATTGTGATGAAATGCAAATGTAAAGCAAAACCAGAACCAGTAGTAACATGGTATCGGGGAAAAGATGTTGTGAAAGAATCGTCCAAAATTAAAATTCATCAATCATCAATCGAAGAAAATATTTATGAATTAGTCCTAGAGATTAAGGATCCTAGTGCACCGGACGGTGGAACATACAAATGCCATGTGAAAAATGAGTTTGGCGAGAGTAATGCAAACCTAAATTTAAATATTGAAGCGGAACCAGAACCGGAAGGCGAGGGTCCAACATTTGTAGAAAAACCAAAAATTATTTCCGAAAATAATGGCAAACTGGTCATTATGGAGGTAAAGGTAAAAGCAAATCCAAAACCAATAATTGTATGGAGCCGTGAGGGTCAAATTGTACAAGAAACATCCAAATGTAAAATGACCATAATCGATGAAAAAGATGATGTTTATATAATACATTTGGAATTAGTTGATCCGGGGCTCGAGGACTCCGGCCTTTATAAGTGTAATATTAAAAATGATCTTGGCGAATTAAATGCCAATCTAACATTAAATATTGAAAGTGAGTACATTTTTTAAATATTCGTATTTTAGTTTATTGAAATAAAATTTTCCGTACATAGTTGTTCCGGTAATTAAGGAAAAACCACGAATCATTAAGATTGTTAAAAAACGTACCGTAATTATTGAATGTGTTGTTGCTTCTAATTTCGAACCAAAATGTACCTGGTTTAAAGAAGCAGCCGCAATTAAAGAAACTGAACGTCACTTGACCGTGATTAAAAAGACACGAGATGGTGAATACTCCGTGAAATTAGAAATTAATCAAGTGACGGAATCCGATCGTGGTTCATATAAATTAATAGCGAAAAATGAACGCGGCGAGGCTACATCTCAAGTTGTCGAATTAACTGAAATCACAAAAGAAGATGAAAAAGGTGTTCCACCTGTTATCATAAAAAAATTATTCGATCAGAAAATCGAAGAGGGATCATCAATCGACATGTTTATCACGTTAAAACAAGTTGATAAAAAAGTACGAACCAGTTGGTACAAAGATTCGACCGTTGTAAAAGAATCGCGTGAAGTAACAATGACATTTGACGGTACTACTGCACGTTTAAATATCAGTAAAACGAAAATTGAACATTCAGCGACATACCGGGTTGTCGTAACCAATGATTATGGACAAGATGAATCATCCGCGCGACTCGTTATCGAACAAAATGAGGAGAAGAAAGAAGACGAGGAAGAAGAGGAGGAGGAGGATGTTGTTGAAAAAATAAAAAAATCCGAAGAAGAAAAGAAAAAACTAGAGGAACAGAAGAAGAAACAGGAGGAGAAAAAGGCAACAGACGAAAAGAAAAAGGAGGAGGAATTGAAAAAAGAACAGGAGGAAAAGAAGATCGAAGAGAAAAAGAAGAGGGAGGAGGAAAAGAAAAAGAAAGAAATAGAGAAAAAGAAAGTCGAGGAGGTTAAGAAAAAGGAAGCCGAAACAAAATTAAAGGTATTAAGACCGCGTGCACCAGAAAAGAAGGATAGTCCATTCGATGTACAGCTTAGGCCCGCTAGAGTTAATAAGTATTCGGAGGTTTGGCCTTTTCATTTCATTTTTTACATGCCCCTTTTTTAAAATTAGACGTGCGCCAAAATAAAATGGATATCCTTTTTTTTTCTTAGATGTGTCATTAATATTACACTGTTAATTATTTTTATCTAGATGTGGACATTTTTATATACCCTTTTATTTTTATTTTTAATCCTTTGTATCTAACACAAACCAAAATTTATAGGAAGAAGCTGAAGATTTGGCTACTAAAAAAGACGAACAGGTCAAAGATGTAATTAAGATGGAAGAGGTAACCATCCAATTTCTATATATTAATATATATATTTTTTTACGTATTAGATGTTTTTTAAATGTTTTGTAAATTTTGATTGTGTAACTAATCCCTAAAAATTTTCCATTCCTTTTTAACAATCCACAAACAATAGGAAGACAAAACAGATTCAACAAAAGCGCCAAAACCTAAAGAAAATGGTGAAGTTCTCGATGATAAATCCAAACCGGTATGTGGCTTCTTAAGTGTAATTTTTATTTATGTGTAGTGATTTTCAATTTTTGCCGGGAACATTTATATATTCTTTTCCTTTTCTAATTTATTGTTACCGCAAGGGAAAAGGATAACAATATAGAGAAAATATTTCCGACGATATTTGAAACTATAGAATCTTTAGAGTGTGTGTGTGTGTTCTTTTCATTTTTCTTTTCTATTTTTGTATTATAGAAATCAAATCTCACTAAGCCTAAACAAGACAAGGTTGATGAGAAAAATTTAAAAAAAAAAATTTCACAAAAGAAATCAAAGGTAAACAAATATTTTTAAGTATACAACAAACATATTCTCTTTACAATGTTTTTGTCTCGCTCAAAATTGTATCTTGTTGTTTGTTTTGTTTTACATTTATGGTTTGAATTAGGAAGAGATTTAATTTTGTGTTTGTCCACCGTATTTTATATGCTCTGGCTTAAAAAAAAAACAGATTCTCTAAGGAGTTCTAATTGATATACCTTAATTTTCATGACAGGATGATAAAGTGGAGGACGATGATATTTGGGGTAACGAAGATGACGTTAAACCAATCAAACCAAAAGCAGGCAAAGATGATAAACTTGAAATCGTGGATAAAAAATCTACTACCGTCAAGAAGGTTCGAAATTATGCTTCACTTTCACTAGCTTGTTTCTATTACATATATATAAAAGCTTATTTAGTGTTTGTCCTGTTTTACTACATATTTATGGAAAAGTTTTATAATTTTTGTTGAAATACCGAATGAGATAAAATCGAAAGTCAAAAAATTACAAAAAGATAAAAAAAGTTAGGAAAACTTTTAAAAAGTGTTAATACCATTTTTTAGGCATCCTATTTTCGGTTCCGCTTTACTTTTATATCTGGTGTATTTGTTACTTAAAAAATTATCTAATAACACCGTGGGTAACCTTTTCGTTCAGAAGATTACACCTAGTAGAGTTTGAATATTTGCAAGTGCTAAGCAAAGCACTCCATATTTTAAGACTTAGTACTTACCGAGAAATTCCAAAATTTACTAATATTAGGCTAATATCGGCCAATATTCAAATGCCTTAATGTACTTATAAACAGGTAATTAAATTGTTTCATTTTTTATACAGAACGATACAGAATCGAAAGACAAAAGTAATGATTCGTCAAATACCGAAGTGGAAACCCGCGTTACAATTTCAAAGGTTCGAAATTTTATATTAGTTTTTGTTAAAGTCATTATTTGTATTTTGTATACGTCTGACTGACAAGTTCTGTGTCCCTATATATTGCACTATAAAAATTGATAAAACATTTTCTAAAAATCAGGACAACGAAACATTAAACGAAAAGTCTGAAAAATTGGGAGAGAATGATGACGAAGGCGTGAATGATGGACAACAAATTGATTCTGAACAAAAATCTATTGCAGTTAGTAAAAAGACAGTCGGCAACAAAATAAATGACATAGCCAAGGTATTTAATCTTAAATTTAAATTTGTTGGTCCTTCTGCTATTTATTGAGCATGTTCCACTAATTCGTTGGATTTATTTGTGTAATTGTCCTGGATATGGCTCATATTTAATGTGTGTATTTTTATCAAAATATTAAAAAACTTTTAAATAAAAATCCTAAACAGGATGGCTTAAATGCGATGTTCCAATAGATTTGCACCAACTTGATACGAAAACAAAAGGTGATGGAATACCTAAACCAAAGTCAATAAAGGACACTAAAGCAAATATGGTCAAGGTCACTTCATTACTATATTTGAATTAGTGTTTCGGTCTCCTCAATTTTAATAAAGAGTTGTATCTTTTCCTGCATTATTTATATATTTTGAATTTTATTGAAACTATCATCCTCTCTCTATGTATATTCCCCTCGAAATTTTTGAAAATTTGCCTTTGCATATTTTAGGATATCAAAATAACATGGACACAAAAACTGACCTAAATGTCAGAATAAAACGTATTTCTCCCGACAAGATTCAGTTCTTTGTCTAATTTTTGTGCAAATGGTTAGATTGAACGAAAACTAAACTTTGTTTTTATTTTTATTTTTTTTAATCGGATTTCGTAGGCTAAGCAATAACTCGCTAGTACTACAACTACATGGTATTGTTCTATATATAGGCCATATTCCAATGCATGCAAATAATACAATATCAGTCGTCGTGACCCGATGAGACGCATGATTTTTTCAAATCAATAATCTCATCCGCTCGAAACTGATTGTTCTGATTCTTACAAATTTTCAATCTATCTAAGTCAAAAATTCAAAAGAAAACTAAACGTATTTAACAGGTTAATAAAGACGGAGGTGTTCAAAATATAATTCAAGGATCAGTGGAAAGTCTAAATACTTTACTTACTAACGAAGCGAGGGGAATTGAAATAAAAAATAAGGTTAGATCTCGAATAGATTTTTGCACAAAAAATATTTGTGTTTTGCTTCGAAATTTCCACATTTTTCTCCTAAACTTATATCAATTTGCATTTTGTTTGCAAATGGTTAGCTAAAATAAAAACTAAATATTTTTTAACAGGTTAATATTAAAGCAGGTGTCACAAATGTAATTCAAGTATCACCCGGAAGTCCAAATACGTTATTTACAAACGAAACGAGCGGAATTGAAACAAAAAATAAGGTTAGATCTCGAATATATTTTTGCACCAAAAATATTTGTATTTTGCGTCGATATTCCCAAAACTTTCTTCTAAGTTTAGATCAATTTGCATTTTTGTGCATTTTTTTTAATGAAAACTAAACGTTTTTTAACAGGATAATAAGGATGGAGGTGTTCCAAATGTAATTCAAGGATCACTCGAAAGTCAAACTACGTTATTTACTAACGAAACGAGCGGAATTGAAACTAAAAATAAGGTTAGAACTCGAATAGATTTCTGCACAAAAATATTTGTATTTTGCTTCGAAATTCCCTCAACTTACTCCAAAATTTGTATCAATTTGAATTTTTGTGCATTTTTAAATAAAAAATAAACATTTTTTACCAGGGTAATAAGGATGGACGTGTTACAAACGTAATTCAAGGATCACCCGGAAGTTCAAATACGTTATTTACTAACGAAACGAGCGGAATTGAAACAAAAAATAAGGTTAGATCTCGAATAGATTTTTGCACAAAAAATATTTGTGTTTTGCTTCGAGATTCCCAAAACTTTCTCATTTATATCAATTTGCATTTTTGTGCATTTTTAAATAAAAACTAAACGTTTTTTAACAGGTTAATATTGAAGGAGGTGTTACAAATGTAAATCAAGGATCACCCGGAAGCCCAAATACTTTATTTACTAACGGGACGAGCGGAATTGAAACAAAAAATAAGGTTAGATCTCGAATAGATTTTGCGTCAAACATGTTTGTATTTTGCTTCGAGATTCCTAATACTTTCTGCTAAACTTATATCAATTTGCATTTTTGTGTATTTTCTTAATAAAAACTAAACGTTTTTAACAGGTTAATATTGAAGAAGGTGTTAAAAATGTAAATAAAGGATCACCCGGAAGCCCAAATACTTTATTTACTAACGAAACGAGCGGAATTGAAACAAAAAATAAGGTTAGATCTCGAAAAGATTTTTGCACAAAAATATTTGTATTTTGCTTCGAAATTCCCTCAACTTTCTCCAAAATTTGTATCAATTTGCATTTTTGTGCATTTTTAAATAAATAATAAACATTTTTTACCAGGGTAATAAGGATGAACGTGTTACAAACGTAATTCAAGGATCACCCGGAATTCCAAATACGTTATTTACTAACGAAACGAGCGGAATTGAAACAAAAAATAAGGTTAGATCTCGAATAGATTTTTGCACCAAAAATATTTGTATTTTGCGTCGAGATTCCCAAAACTTTCTCCTAAATTTATATCAATTTGCATTTTTGTGCATTTTTTAAATAAAAATAAAACATTTTTTAACAGGATAATAAGGACGGAGGTGTCACAAATGTAATTCAAGTATCAGTCGAAAGACCAAAGACTTTATTTACTAACGAAACGAGCGGAATTGAAACAAAAAATAAGGTTAGATCTCGAATAGATTTTTGCACAAAAAATATTTGTGTTTTGCTTCGAGATTCCCAAAACTTTCTCATTTATATCATTTTGCATTTTTGTGCATTTTAAAATAAAAACTAAACGTTTTTTAACAGGTTAATATTGAAGGAGGTGTTACAAATGTAAATCAAGGATCACCCGGAAGTCCAAATACGTTATTTACAAACGAAACGAGCGGAATTGAAACAAAAAATAAGGTTAGATCTCGAATATATTTTTGCACCAAAAATTTTTGTATTTTGCGTCGATATTCCCAAAACTTTCTTCTAAATTTAGATCAATTTGCAATTTTGTGCATTTTTTTTAATGAAAACTAAACGTTTTTTAACAGGATAATAAGGATGGAGGTGTTCCGAATGTAATTCAAGGATCACTCGAAAGTCAAACTACGTTATTTACTAACGAAACGAGCGGAATTGAAACTAAAAATAAGGTTAGAACTCGAATAGATTTCTGCACAAAAATATTTGTATTTTGCTTCGAAATTCCCTCAACTTACTCCAAAATTTGTATCAATTTGAATTTTTGTGCATTTTTAAATAAAAAATAAACATTTATTACCAGGGTAATAAGGATGGACGTGTTACAAACGTAATTCAAGGATCACCCGGAAGCCCAAATACTTTATTTACTAACGAGACGAGCGGAATTGAAACAAAAAATAAGGTTAGATCTCGAATTGTTTTTGCATCAAAGATATTTGTATTGTGCTTCGAAATTCCTACACTATCTCCTAAATTTATATCAACTTGCATTTTTGTGCATTTTTTTAATAAAAACTAAACGTTTTTTAACAGGATGACAACGACAGAGGTGTCACAAATGTAAATCAAGGATCACCCGGAATTCCAAATACGTTATGTACTAACGAAATGAGCAGATTTGAAACAAAAAATAAGGTTAGATCTCGAATAGATTTTTGCACCAAAAAAATTTGTATTTTGCTTCGAGATTCCCGCAACTTTCTCCTAAATTTATATCAATTTGCATTTTTGTGCATGTTTTAAAAAACCCAAATATTTTTTAACAGGTTAATATTGAAGGACACAAATGTGTCACAAATGTAAATCAAGGATCGCCCGGAAGTCTAAATACCTTAAATACTAACGAAACGAGCGGAATTGAAACAAAAAATAAGGTTAGATCTCGAATAGATTTTGCACAAAAAATATTTGTATTTTGCTTCGAATTTCCTAAAACTTTCACATTAATATCAATTTGCATTTTTGTGCATTTTTTAAATAAAAACTAAACGTTTTTGACAGAATCATAACGACAGAGATGTCACAAATGTAAATCAAGGATTACCCGGAATTGCAAATACGTTATTTACTAACGAAGCGAGCGGAATTGAAACAAAAAATAAGGTTAGATCTCGAATAGATTTTTGCACCACAAATATTTGTATTTCGCTTCGAAATTCCCACAACTTTCTTCTATATTTAGATTAATTAGCATTTTTGTGCATTTTTTTAATAAAAACTAAACGTTTTTTAACAGGCTAATATTGAAGGAGGTGTTACAAATGTAAATCAAGGATCACCCGGAAGTCCAAATACTTTATTTACTAAGGAAACAAGCGGAATTGACACTAAAAATAAGGTTAGATCGATAGGTATTTGCACCAAAAATATTTGTATTTTGAGTGGAGATTCCCAAAACTTTCTCCTAAATTTAGATCAATTTCCATTTTTGCGCAAATGGTTAGTTAAAAGAATAATTAAACGTTTTTTAACAGAATGATAACGACAGAAGTGTCACAAATGTAATTCAAGGATCACCCGGAAGTCTAAATACGTTATTTAACAACGAAACGAGCGGAACTGAAACAAAAAATAAGGTTAGATCTCGAATAGATTTTTGCACAAAAAGTATTTGTGTTTTGCTTCAAGATTCCTACAACTTTCTCTTAAATTTATATCAATTTGCATTTTTGTGCATTTTTAAAAAAAAAACTAAACGTTTTTTAACAGGCTAATATTGAAGGGGGTGTCACAAATGTAAATCAAGGACCACCTGGAATTCCAAATACGTTATTTACTAACGAAACGAGCGGAACTGAAACAAAAAATAAGGTTAGATCTCGAATAGGTTTTTGCACCACAAATATTTGTATTTTGCTTCGAAATTCCCACAACTTTCTTCTATATTTAAATTAATTAGCATTTTTGTGCATTTTTTTAATAAAAACTAAACGTTTTTTAACAGGCTAATATTGAAGGAGGTGTTACAAATGTAAATCAAGGATCACCCGGAAGCCCAAATACTTTATTTACTAAGGAAACGAGCGGAATTGAAACAAAAAATAAGGTTAGATCTCGAATAGATTTTTGCACCAAAAATATTTGTATTTTGCGTGGAGATTCCCTCAACTTTCTCCTAAATTTAGATAAAATTTCCATTTTTGCGCAAATGGTTAGCTAAAAGAATAACTAAACGTTTTTTAACAGGATGATAACGACAGAGGTGTCACAAATGTAAATCAAGGATCACCCGGAATTCCAAATACGTTATTTACTAACGAAGCGAGGGGAATTGAAACAAAAAATAAGGTTAGATCTCGAATAGATTTTTGCACCAAAAATATTTGTGTTTTGCTTCGAGATTCCTACAACTTTCTCCTAAATTTATATCAATTAGCATTTGTTTGCAAATGGTTAGCTAAAATGAAAACTGAACGTTTTTTAACAGGGTAATAATGAAAGTGGTGTCAGAAATGTAGCTCAAGTATCACCCGAAAGTCCAAACACTTTGTTTACGAAGGAAACGAGCGGAATTGAAACAAATATTAAGGTTAGATCTCGTATAGAATTTTCCTTTAAATTTATTTGCATTTTGCTTCGAAATTTCGCCAAGTTTCCTTTAAATTTTTTTCAATTTCCATTTCTGTGCGTTTTGTCCCATTACAAATTTCAAATTAACGTTTTGTGCAGGGTAACGAAAACATCAACG
The DNA here is from genome assembly GCA_932526605.1 of Nephrotoma flavescens. NCBI lineage: Eukaryota > Metazoa > Arthropoda > Insecta > Diptera > Tipulidae > Nephrotoma > Nephrotoma flavescens. The sequence goes on from OW052223.1 coordinate 8,294,990, forward strand.
ATAAAATGAATGGCCAACAAAAGGGGAAAATACTAATAAATGTTGGCGTTTATACAACACCAGATCCTAGATCTCCAAATAATTTTCAATCACAATCAATGAAAGGGGATGAAATACAGCGAATAGACGGGGAACGAAAGGTTAGCAACTTTTTCAAAATTTTTTGATATGAAAACATATTTTATTTGAAACCACAGAAATTGCCAGACGGATCAGCTAATACCATTTTAACTCTCGACGAAAGTGAGACTGATCATAAAAAGGTTGGATTAACTTTTATTTGCCAACAAATATAGTTTTTTTTTAGTCGTAGTTTACCATTAGCATTCCAATCAATTTTATTTATTTTGTATAGGACAATAAAGGCAGCAAAGGCAAAACACAGGGTGAACTTCCAAATAGTGTAGGTCAACCATTGACAACAAAAAACTCTGCAATGTCACCTGGTCAAAATATTAATAATAAATCAGCAACTACCGTGGAAAAGGTTAGAGCACAGATATTTTAGAATAATTTTTCCAAATGCGCGCATATATTTTTTATGAATAGAACCGGATGAATAGAACAGGTTCGGAATTTATAAAAATTATTAAGATTAATTTGAAAAATTAATAATATTTTTGAAAGGATCATAATTCAGTTATTCTTATATTTCATTACCTGACGAAATAATCGAAACCGTTTCGGATATCGAGGTTCGATCTCATTAAGATAAAGTAAACTTCCAAAAAGTATTGTTTTGAGTTTTGACGTTTGCTCATGACCCACGATCCTTTTTTTCCTTTTTTTTTTTGTAAATATATGTTGAAGTTTTATGTCCGTTATTTCTTATAAACAGGAAACCAAAACTAACGGTACTGCCAGAAATGAGAATAATTCTTCAGATGAAGGTAAAACGGTTAAAGTTACGCCCAATTCAGTGAAAGACAATGATGAACTTGAAATCAAAGCTTTCGATAATCAACTTGTATATGTAGCAACTGTGATAGAGGTCAGACAATTAAAAATATCGAGTTCTCATACATTTCATTTTTAAATTAGTCACCATAAGGTCACCACTTTATAATCGTAATTAATATTTTTCGGTAGGGTGGTATAATGAGCGGTAATGTAGACTCCTACGAAAAACCTGACAATTCGATCGATCAAAATCAAAGCAGGATTAATATGAAACATAAGGTTTGATCTTTTGTATAATACCCTCAAATAATCGTTTGAATTATCAGTTCAAAATGTTCATAATTTTTTAATTCAGTTTGTTAGTATTATCAAAAAAAAATATGTTTCTTCCGTATAGGATCACAAATTATCCGAAGATGTTATTGAACAAGGGGAAAAAACTTTGGAAGACGCAACGAATGATTCAAACTCATCAGCTAAACAGCTTTATGATAAAGTTCCACTAAATTCGGCAAAAAAGGTAGAAATTTCGTCTATATACTTTTTTGTCAATTACACATTTTATTTTGAAAATTGATAGACTCCTTCAATTAGTGATATCGTCGATTTTATATAGTTCTCCGCCCCCCCCCCCCCCCCCCCCAATAGTTATTGCGTTTTGGTTCGAAATTTTCACAATTTTCTCCTAATTTTTGTATTTTTGACTTTTGAGCGATTTCATTACACGATTTGTCGCTTTATCCACTGATATATTTTACGAATTAAAAACCTTTCTTCTACACATTCAGGACGACAAAAAAACCGATAAGAAAATTGTTGACCAAGTTGATGAAATTTGGGGAGACAATGAAGATAAACACGATTCGAAACCTGCAGCTAAAAAGCCAGGCGAAAAAGTTACACCAACATCTGTAAAAGATGAAGAACCAAAGAAAATTAGTGATAAAAAAACCGCGGTCCCAATCAAAAAGGTTCGAAACAAAAATTTGATGAGCTTTTTATTGCTTTAAAAAAATGCAATATGTTGTTGAGCTTTGCAAAATGAGAACATAATTAAACTATTTTTCTGTATTAGGGTGATATTAAACCAGATCAAAAAGAAGTAGCGCCACAAGCTGAAGAAGATGATATTTGGGGAAATAAAGAGGACGAAAACGTAAAACCGGTTACTAAACCCAAAACTCCATCTGCAGAAGCAGAAAAAGTTAAAGATGACAAAAAACCAAAGAAAAAATCTGAAACCGAGCCTAAGAAAACACCTGTTGAAACAGTTCCAGAACCAATTGCGCCTGAGGTATATTTCCTTTTTATTCTTTTCTAAAGATAACTGTTCGATTTCTCTTTTTGTGCCTTTACTATAAATAAGTCATGACAAAACAAAAAAAAAACATTCTGTATTATAGGACAAAACTGACACTTCACCTAAACCTAGTCGTTGGGGAACGCAAGTTCCATCTCAAGATGATGCGGTTAAAGAGGTACTAACTAGTCTGATTTTCATTTTCATTTTATAACAAGAACAACATTAACACACAATTTTACACACATTTTATAGGAGATTGATGATGTATTTGGTGAACCGGAGGAGGAAGTTGCACCACAGAAAAAGAGTGAAACGCCAAAAGAGCCGGAGAAAGACCGATGGGGTCATCCAATACCCGAATCAAAAGATGCCAAAGAAACGGCACCTGAGGTACACATTTATAACACACAAAGATTCATAATTAACTCATTTTAAAAAAATATATATATTTAAACCGTCTTCAATCAGGAAAAACCCGTTGCACAAGAAATTCCCAAACCTAAAACTGACCGATGGGGTCGACCAATACCTGAAACTAAAACTGTTTCTGATAAACCTCCCGCCGAAGAAGAAGCCAAACCAGAACCTAAAAAAGATCGATGGGGTCGTCCTATACCCGGTTCCGAGGAACCTACTGAAACTCCCAAACCAAAGGTATTACAAACAGAAATCGATCATCTTATGTTCTTTTAAAAATCACACAATTTTTTTATAGGATGTACCAAATGAACAACCAAAGCCTAAAAAAGACAGGTGGGGTAGACCATTACCCGATGTTCAAGAGGTAATTGCCTTCATATCTATATTACTCTCTCTCTCTCTCTCTTTTCTCTCTCATCCCTTTCTCTTTGTGTTTTTCTCTCTGTGTACCTCGTATTTGTAACTGTCACGTTTATTTCTCTGTCATTTTTGTCTATTTACAAATATAAACCTTGAACAAAATATTAATTTTAAATTCTTAAACAAGGAACCAAAGGGTACTGAGGCCGAGGTCGAAGTAAAACCAGAGGGTAAGAAAACAGTTATTAAAAAACCAGGTGAAACAAAGCCGGTCGATGAACAAAAGGTAGGTTAAAAATAATTAATCTAACAGTATTGTTATTTTTCAACGTAAAATTAATAACACGGGTAACTAATTTTGTTGTAAATGTAAACTTTTATAGGACGAGCCGAAAGCTGTAGAACCAGAAAAACCAGTAGATGAGGTAAACATAACCTTTGTCTTTCTATTTAGTCCCACTTACTTGTACATTTTGTGTTTTAATCTTGATAATCAAAATAATATTTAAAATTATATAATATTCTAATGAAAATTTTTTATTTCAACAGAAAAAAGATGCATCGAAGACAGCATTGAAAAAGATTGAAAAAGTAAGTAAATTTAGCATCGTAAAAAAATATATGTTTTGTGTTTTTATATTATATTACCACCCTGTAAATATAAATCATTATAATAAATGTAACTTTATAAAACTGTAAATAATTCATTGTACAAATTTCATTAAAAACAAAAATAAAAGGGTAAGCCAGATGGTAAAAAGAAACCGGATGCCGAGAATGTTAGTTCTCCCGTACAGGATGCTAAAATTCCGGATGAGGTAATTAAATGGTTTTGATTTATGTGATTTTTTTGGCAAATTCAATATACGCTTTATACTTGCACACAAATTATTATATAAAATACATACACCAATACATAATTAATTGGAAATTTTTAAATATTTCTATTTATTAAATAAGTCAACACTCTCGGTAAAAGAAGAATCTAAAACGGAAGTGCGTCGTCAATCACTTGTGCAAGAAGAGATTGTAAATAAAGATGGTAAAGTTAGTCGAAAATCATCAATTCAGGTTTGTAAACCGCTCCTATGTGTATTATCCATGTTTTATATGTAACTTATGTTTATGTGTGTATAGGTCGATGAAGAAGTAAAGACTGAGAGCAGACGCGAATCTATCACAGGCAAAGTTGAAAGCCGCCGCGAATCGATCTCTGACAAGAAAGCCAAGGTAAATATAATAAAAACCTATTTCAGAAAACATCATTTTTATTAAAATATCTCCTTTTAATCCTTAACGTTTTATAAATATTTGAATCCTTTAAATCCAATTAAACCAATGAAAATAAAAAAAGATTGATGAGTCCCAACAGCCTCAGGAGGTAAAAATTGACGAGGTTAAATCGAAGTTGAAACCTACTGAACGTAAACCAATCAAGGTGATTATTTTATATGTATACAAAAAATATAGCAAGCTGGATTCTCTATATTTTCTACGCAAGCACACACACACACACATACACACACGCGCACACGCACACACACCACAATCTTTTTCTTCTATGTAAACTATTTTATTTCATAGGGTTTCCAAATATTCGTATCTGCTTACAAACTCATTAATTTTGTGCGAAATTTTTTAGAATATTTTGGAATTTCTTCGAAAGCTATTACGAGTATAAAAATCCGTATATTGGGAACCCTAATTTTTACACTTTATACCTTTTCATGAATTCTGCACATATTTTACAAAACTATATATATAAATATAATTATATTCATACATATTTTGAAATAATTTCTCTCTACCTAAACTTTTATAATTTTTCTTTTTTTTACACTTTCCTGAAACTCAATTTCCAAAAATAAAAATTTAGCCAAAATACGAACCATTGAAATACATTCCGGATAATCAGTATAACGGAGAGGACGCGACAGAAGAGGTTTTGTATTTTAGCACATATCGTCGATTTGGTGCAATAGTGGCACAACTCAAATTTTACTCATTTCTAAGATATCCGAATAAAACGATATACCCAATATCGAAAAACGATAACAGAAAAAAAAATATTTTACTAATCAGAATGTATTTTTATTTACTTTTGAAAAGCGCCGTTTTTCAAAATTAAAATTAAAAATTTTGAGTTGTGTCACTGTTGCACCAAACCGACGATATATAAACTTTATGTTCTGTATCGTCACAGTTTGTCCCAACAAATTTTATGTTTAATTATGTTATGTATTGTGAAGTCCAAACAAAATTCCAAAGTTATGTCGTCTATGTTCGTATAAATGAAGGTCTCGCGCTTAAAGTTTTTGTTCTTGGAAATTGAAAAACTTATAAATAACTCAAACTCAATGCTTTAATATTTTGAAAAAAAAATATATATTTATATACTTTTTTATTTTGAATTTTTGAAAAACAAGTTTTTCTTTTGATTTTTTTTTAAATTCGCGTCCTAAATATACAAAAACAATCTAAATACAGAAAGTTGAAGAAGAGAAAAAAGAAGAGTTGCCAAAACTACGAAAGGTTGAACTAAAGCCGAAAGAAGAACCTAAAAAAGAGGAAGTTAAAAAGACTAAAGTTAAAATTCCGAAAAAACCTAAATATGAAGAACTACCTGAAATTCCCGATTATGAACGTCCCGATCTTGAACAATATGAAAAAACAGACCTTGATCCTACTGAACGTGATCGCACGCACTCGTTGACCCCAATAAAGGTTGAGAAACCCGAAGTCGCGGTGCTTGATGATGAAAAAGTTGTGAATGGCCTACCAAAGGTAGTTTTTGTGCTATCTTGTATATGTATATGTATTTATTCCTAACTTCCATATATCAAATTTGTTAATGTTTTTTTATGTGTCTTGTGTTAATATGAACAAAATATAGGAGCGAACAAAACCGGCCGAAAAAGAACCAGAGCCATCAAGAACCCTACAAATGGGTGTTGGTAAGAAACCAGAACCCGAACCAAAACCGGAAGAGAAACAATTACTTCCGCCCAAACCAACAATTCAAGTAAAGGAGCCAGAGGTATATTAAGTGTATTTCTATATTGTATGTACCTCGTGTTTTAACATTCATTTTTGTATATTTTTTTTCCAAAACTACACAAATAATCTAATGATCAGCCGGAACCAAAGGAAAAATTGAAACCTGAACAAGTTAAGGTGAGTATCGTTAAACGAATAAATCGATTAGTAAAATCAAAAATTTTAGAAACATCATATTTTAATATTAAATTTTTAAAAATTTTATAATCACACACATATTCACACATACAATATTACACACATTCGTAAAATTCGATATGTTGTTGTCCCCCCAAATTTTTTGAAAAAAAAAAAAAAATTAAAACATATATAAATAGCCTGTTCCTGAAATTGTAATACCTGAACCAGAAGTATATTCTGAACCTCCAACGAAACCACGATTCCGTCGCCCATCATTTATGCAAAAGGAAATTATTAAAGATGAAAATTTCACTCAAATCAAATTGAAACCAACGGTCGTTGACGCTAAAAAGCCAACACAAGCACAAACGCATGCAGGATTGCAGAAGGTAACATAAATGCACAATTTATAAGGGTACTCTTCAAAAAAAAAACAAGGTTTTATTTACTTTTTTTCTCTGATCTCTTGTCTTTTAGTCTAATACATTATTTTATTTTACTATACTATATTTCTTTTTGTTTCCTCTCTCTCTCTCTCTCTCTCTGTATATCTTTTTCGTAACATTTAATTTTTTATATATACATATATATATACACACACACATTTTATACACAATACAATTAAAATATTTTTTGTGATCCATATACTCATTCTCATTTTCTAACACACATAAATATCCATCCTTCAAAAATTGGCGCGGACAAATATTTAAAAAAATATTAGCAACGTGCAACATTTGTTAGTATCGATCCAAAATTGGGTGGTCCTAAACATGCCAAGGTGACACAACAGAAAATGTCTCGATATGAAGATTTACCTGAAATACCTGATTACGAGCGACCCGATCTTGAAGTATATGAAAAAACTGATCTAGATCCCACAAAGAAGGTTTGTAATCGCTATAACTAGTTTTTTTTTTGTTTTTTGTGCTATATACAAAACTACTTCTTCTATATTTTACATAAAGAAGGTTATATATAGAAGCGCTGAAGTGATAAAAAAATTTTAAATACTGCTTTCTAATCCGTAAAACATCTCGATCGATACACGACTACTCATAAAATGTAATTGAATTTTCAGCGATCGAAAACCGTTTACTATTGTATATATACAAAATGGCGTTTTGTGTGATTCTAAAATTTTATTGTTTATATTATTATATATTTGCAAGCGTGAATCATGCTAATTGATTGATCGCTTGCGATATTTTAAAAATGATGGACTATTAACATTATTATATATTATTTACTAATTGACACGCATAATTATATAACAGCCCGTCATTGTTTTATTAGTTACGATATCCAAAAATGAAAAATCTCTTTAAAGCGCCAAATTTTCCCAATTATCATAAAAGTAATCATCAAGAAAAAAATTATTATTATTAAATAGGAAGTGAACGATTTCGGACAATTGGGCCCTTAAGAGCGTAACCAAAAAAACTCTGTCATCTGGAGAATTATGCATGATAACAATTATTGAACAGCAAAAGAATGAGAGACGGAAATTTAAACGACCATTACACTAATTAACGCATCTCTCCCTCTAACTAATATTAACCTCGACCTATCTCCCACCTATTATACATTTATATAAAAGGCGTTCACTAATTCTTAATTTTCAAAACAAAAAAAAAATGTAAAAATTATAGTTAAAAACAAAACAACATAAAACTACATTATAATTTGCCAAAACCCAAAAAAAAAATAAAACAAAAAAAAATTTCTTAAAAATAATAAAAATTAATAATGAGTATAAGGTGCAGCAACGCACAATCAGATCTTACTCACGGTGGAAATTTAAAATAACAGTTTAGAATAGTTTTTCAACTTAATTGGTTGCGGGAAGGATGTGAAATTGTTTTTGTTTTTATTTTATTTTGTGGAATCTTTTTTTTCTGTTAATTTGTTTTATAACAGTTTATAAATAAGTGTACAAATCTTACAAAAATTATGGTGACAATTTATTATTATTATTATTATCATTGGGATTTGAGCTTTTCGCACCCTATATATTATTTTATTTTAATTGTATAATATTTAAATATTTTCAGGACAAGAAACTTCCGCAAATAAACGCTCCCGTTATTGAAGTGATACGTGAAAAATCTCCACGTAAAGAATCGTTGGCTCCAGAATCAGGGCAATCAAGTAGGCGCGGATCACTTGTACCACCGGATGAAGGTGGTCGCCGCCCCAGCTTGCTCATTAATGACGAGGTGAGAATATTTTTTTTTTATACATTTTTTTTTACCAATATTCAATATTACTATTTATTACATTTAAGTTATATATTAAGATATATACATATATATAAATATTATTATATAAATTCTAACAAAAACAAATTCCTAGGAAAATCGCAAACTTCGTCCAGGTGAAGTGATCGAAGAGAGAAAGGTAGTGATAAACAATATTCTCAATTTTCTACATTTTCCAAAAAAAAAAAAAAAACAATCTCTATTCTTTTGTTTTTTTTTTTTTTTTTAATAAAATTTGGTTTTAAATTAAATTCTATTTGCTAAATTGTTGCAAGTACGCGCGCAAAATTACATGAAAAAAATCTGTCAAATGCCTTTTTTTCTTCTGAATATAAGTTTTATATTGTGCTCCTGTTGCGTCAACGTCTAAATAAAAAATATTTATTTACCTATATATATATTTATTTATACATTCAAATAATTATAATTAATAAAAAAAATAATTTATTTATAAATTTCTAGCACTCTGACACATTTATGAATATATAATTAATTTAATTAAAATTAATTAGTTACACTGTGTGTGCCAGGTCAAGATAAAAATTTTAAATGTTGCACTCTGCTGTGGAACTAATTAATTTAAATTAAATATAGTAAATAATATAATAAAACAACTAATGAAATTTTTTTTAATTCTCTAGCTCTTTTTATTATTATTATATATATTATATATATATATATATATATATATATATATATATATATATATATATATATATATATATATATATATATATATATATATATATATATATATATATATATATATATATATATATATATATATATATATATATATATATATATATATTATATATATATATATATATATATATATATATATATATATATATATATATATATATATATATATATATATATATATATATATATATATATATATATATATATATATATATATATATATATATATATATATATATATATATATATATATATATATATATATATATATATATATATATATATATATATATATATATGCACTCAGCCTATTTCTTTCACAAAAATTTAAATATATATACATATTTATATATATATATATATATATATATATATATATATATATATATATATATATATATATATATATATATATATATATATATATATATATATATATATATATATATATATATATATATATATATATATATATATATATATATATATATATATATATATATATATATATATATATATATATATATATATATATATATATATATATATATATATATATATATATATATATATATATATATATATATATATATATATATATATATATATATATATAAATTTTACATCAATGTGGCTTTCAACTCTATATAAGTGTTATCCGTCCTGATTTTTATTTTTAATTTAATATTTTATTTTTTATATAGATTTAATTGCCCTCCGCCCCACGCCGAAATTCTTCGGCCATGTTTTAAGCGCGTCGCCATTTTTTTGCGCGTCGCCATTTTTTTTTTTTAAAACGGGATAGAGATAGCTTATTTAGTTTTTCTTTTTGTATAAATAATTCTAAATGAGCGCTATATAGATTAAAACGGCATCTGCTTACTTTTTATATAGAGCCTATACCTAGATTAGAGTTGGAATACTTTTTCTTCTACGGATTCACAATACCACTAATTAGTTTTATATATTTATTATAATTTTCTAATCAGTAATGAACAATTTTATAAATAAAATTTTAAGTATGTGGCTTATAAATTCTAGCTTATAAGTGTGTAACTTCGACTTTCTATATTAATTTTAAGTTTTATATTTTAAATAATTATCAAAAAATTTTGTACCGTTATTTTCTATTTCATTCTTTCAAACACACACACACACAAAAAAAATAAATATATCTAATATCCTTTCTCAATTCTTTATTATATAAATAAAGTTGAGATTGCGCCCTGGGGAGGTTCACGATCCAAAGGTGAGAAATAAATGCAGCACATATTTAACACAACATTCTTGATTTCAAAAAAAAAAAAAAAATGTCAAAAAAAACAAAATGCCGTTAACTGTATGACGTCCATTTTAGTTTATTTTTTGGCGTTTAGTTTTTGTTTTTATCTCTTTTGCACTCATCATCACATACAAAACAATACAAAAATAAATTTTTGAATTTTTTGAATGATACGCGCGCTCTCCCCGGCCATCTTTATGGTTTGGATTTTATATTTCAGAACCGTGGAATAAAAAAAAAATCGAAAAAAACCTATTAAAAAGTTTTTTTTTTGTTTTCGTTTTTGTATAGACGAAAAAAGGTGGACGTCCCGGGGAATTGGAAACGGGATCTAAGGTCTCTAAATACATAAAATTTTCGTGTTTTTTAAATTATGGTTTTACAATAGACTAGGAAAACGTAAATAACGAGAAATCATGTTTTTAATATTCAATTTTAGTTTTTTTTTAGATAGAACCACAGAAAATTGCAAAAAGAATTTTTCTTTTTATTTTTCTCTGGGTAGTTTAACATAGAAATGTATATAGGTCTAGTTAATAAAATGCAACTCGTCTGAATTTAATCGCATAATATTCAAATTAATTTTATTATTTAGTTTTAAATATAACTTTGTTTGAATTTCATTTCTGAATATCCAGTTTTAACTAATTTGTCCCCAAAAACATTTTTTATTTTTCCAAATTTACTTTTAACTACACAAAATAAACTTTACGTTTGCTTTTGAAAATGATGCGATTTAATTTAGAGGTTCTATTAAAACTTTAATTTACCTACATATATACATAAATACATATAAATGTATGTACATACATATTACTTATATTAAACCATACATATGTATCATTTATTTGTTTTTGTAAATAACTGGAAAATCTCAAAAAATTCGAATTTTTTTTATTATTATATTTTTATGTGTCTTACTCTCTTCTCTCTAACTTTTATTTCTTATATAATATTCGCTATTGTTTTGTTTAAATGTTGTTTTTAATTAATAAAATTTATGTTTATTATTTATAGCTTTTAATGTTGCAGACTATATATCTAATTAAATTTCATTTTTACTCTTACTGTATTCTCTGTTTACTATACTCTTTCTATGATAACACAAAAATGCCATTTCTGTAATTAAAACAAACGTATATAGAAGAAAAAAAATAACCGACGCCATTTTCCTGTTATTAATTTAAATTTGTACTTTTTTTATTATAATGAAATTTAAAAACATGCAGCAAAGACGAAGACCTTCGGTTGATATGCGACGTCCAAGTATTCAGGATCTTGAGGACAAAATTAATCAACCATCTACGCCATTACGTGACATTGGCAACGAGGGCCCACCAGCCATTGTTGATGTACAAGAAAGTTATTCAGCAGTCGAAGGTTTGACATTCCTGCTTTTTGCCATGCTTTTTCGCATTTTTATTAATACTCGCTTTTTGGCTAAAAAAAAACTATCCAAACTTGCAAAAAATAATTCTGTATATAAATATAAAAAAAAAATCTCTCAGATTCGACCGGCTACATGACCGTCCAAGTTGAGGGTAATCCAGCACCAACATTCAAATTTTATAAAGGCGTTACTGAAATTATTGAAGGTGGCCGCTTTAAATTCCTAACGGATGGCGAAACAAATACCATAACATTATGCATAAGAAAAAGTAAACCGCTCGATGAAGGAAAATACAAAGTTGTGGTATCAAATATACATGGCCAAGATTCGGCTGAAATGCAATTCTTTGTATCAGACGCAAGTGGAATGGATTTCCGTGCTATGTTGAAAAAACGAAAGTATGCCAAATGGGCAAAAGATCAAGAAGACCCCAACTGGGGCGATTTGAAAGAGGTTGAAAAACCAATACCAGCACTTAAGAAAGTTGAACGGGTACGAATATATTTTGCCATTTTTTTAAAGCTATTTAATTTTTTGAATTTTTTTTTTTGCATTTTTGGCTTTGAAAAAATAATATTTTTTGAGAAAATAAATTTTGTATTAAGATACCTAATATAAATTTATAAAAATTATGAAAACGAAAAAAATTTTAGCAAGAAGATGATATTGATAATTTGAATTTGTTGACGGGTTGGTATCGCGACATAGACGCTAACGGTAACAGTATTATTACAGTAATAATAAATGGGGAAATCGTTTGCTCATACCTAATATGCGACTTGCCTAACACAAATCCAGATTGGGTAAAAATAAAGGTTCGAAAAAAACCATTAAAAATTCCTCCTGAATTAAATTCAATAAAACCCCCCACCCACCCCCACCCCACCATTGTTCTGTATATGTATACACATATAAACACAAAAAGACACCAACTAGGAGCTTATATGCATGATGTTTGTGTTTTTTTTTATTTTTTTTTTATTTGTTTTAATAAAAATTTAGGGATCAGCATCACGGAGACAGTCACTTGCAGAATTAATACCGGACTGGCCAACATTACAGAAAGTCCATCGAGATGGGGTGCGAGAGTATAAAAAACAAATTATATGGCCTATACCTTCTATCTATTTATTTTACATATAATTTTATCTCAAAAATAAATTTTCTCTTTTTTGTTTAATTTTTCAGAAAATTTTCTGCTGAATTCGAATATTCTAAATAATTTGAGAAAAACTTCTCATCAAAATGCATGTTTCACACACTCAATCTCAGTCTCACTCTCTTTATTTACTCTCCTCCACACACGACCACTCTACCATAAGAAAACATTTTGAGCATGAATCACTTTTCTCCCAATCTTTATTATATAATTTTTGCTCTACTATTCTATTTCACTCTCTTTTATAAACATATTCACTATTTTGAGAAAACCCAAACCAATCGACGATTTTTATTTTATTTTGATTTTGTTATACATTTTCAGGAATTTTTATTTTGGTTTTGCGCTTTTTGACGGGTTTTCGCATACATAATTTGGAACCAATCATTTAATACGTAAAATTTTATTTGATTAATTGATTTTTTTTTATTTTATTTAACATCTAGAAACAAGATTCATTCTTGCGGCCATTGATTGATCAACAAGCAAAAGAAGGTAAAGACAAGAAAGTTGTGTTCGAGGCAGGATTTAGTAAGCCAAATTGTAAGCCAAAATGGTATTGCCGAAAGGATGAACTATTTACCGGATCAAAATATAAATTTAAAAATGAAGGCGATGTGTATCAGTTAATTATTATGAATCCAAAAGTTGAAGATACCGCTAAATATACGATTGAAATTGGCCAAACACAATCGGCCGCCTTCCTAAATGTTGAAGAACCTGATCCATGTTATACATTTACCAAACAACTTAAGAAGAAATATGAAGGTTTTACTCAGCATGAATGTACACTTGAATGTGCTGTGAGCAGTAACATGGCCATAGTATCTTGGTGGAAGGGTACTAAAAAACTCGACGATACCGAGCGTTATTTGTTTTCAAAAGAACTATCTGGCAATTGCAAGCTAACAATTAAAGAATGTGTCTTAGATGATACCGGCGATTACATGTGCAAAATTGAAAGGCAAACAGATAAAACGGAAACGTCACTTAAAATTATTGAATATCCCTACAAATTTGTAAAAGTTCTTAAATCGCAACAACTTATTGAAAAGGATACGGTTACGTTAGCGTGCGAATTAGACGATGCTCGCGGGGATGTTAAATGGTTTAAGAACGATGAGGAAATTAAACCAGACAAGCGCATTACTGCAGTAAAAGATGGCCGTAAACGCAAACTTATCATTAAAGATGCTAAAGTTACAGACGCTGGTCATTACAGATGTACAACCAATGCCGATAAAACTGAAGGCGAAATTATCATCAATTGTAAGTGAAAATTTTATTCTGGCCTTCTTTCTTAAGAAAATTTTAAAATAAAAATATTTATTCCGACAGATCAAAATCGTTTCAATAAGAAACTCAAAGATACTACCGCAATCGAACGCGAAAAACTTATACTCGATGTTGAGCTACAAGATCAAACTGCACCAGCCGAATGGAAATTCAATGGCAAACCGATTGTGCCAAATGACAGAGTCGAAATTAAAAATTTGGGCGGCGGTAAACATCAATTGATCTTTAATAAACTTGAAATGGAGGACGATGGTGAAATTACGTGCGAAAGTGGCAAACTCCAATCGACATGTCAATTGACCGTACAAAAAGGTGAAAGTAAACCCGAAATAAATTGTCCAAACGAAATTGAAGGACCTATAAGTGCACCATTTGTTATTGAAGTGCCTTTCAAAAGTAAGTACCGTAACCCCTTAAGGATCGATTTTTTTTTTTCGTATACATAATTTATCGAAACCCACCAGAGGCAGGATGCAAAGGGGGGTATTAATTGACCTTAAAAGGACATTTAATCCATTGGACAATTAATACTTTCTTACAAAAAAAAAAAAATGGAACGTCCTTTATGTGACCGGCCGAACGAAAAATTCGACGTACATACTAAATCGTATATATTTTTTTTTCTTTTTTTTTACTCAGTTGACGGTACAAAACAAAGTCCAATTGAAGCAAAATTGATCAGGGATGGTAAACCGTTACCAGTAAAAGATGTTGACGTTTCAGTCGGTGACGGTAAAGTTATATTCAAAGTTAAGAAACCAAGCCGCGACCAATCTGGTCCATATCAAATTAAATTGTCAAATGCCCAAGGTGAAGATGTGAAAGATGTTAAAATTACAATGCAAGATGTTCCCCAACCACCCGAAGATGTTAACGTTAATGAAATATTCCAAACATCGTGTGTGGTTAATTGGAAACCACCAAAAGATGATGGCGGAGCACCATTACTAAAATATATTATCGAGCGTCAAGATTTAAGCTTAAAAGCTGGCTGGGACAATGTCGGCGAAGTAGGTGGAAATAAACCAACGACATTCAAAGTTATTGATTTGATACCAAAGAAACAATACAAATTCCGTATTCGGGCCGTAAATAAAATTGGAACAAGCGAACCGGCAACATTCGGAAAACCAGTGCTCGCTAAAGATCCATGGGATGAGCCTGGGCAGCCAAAGGACGTTAATGTTGTTGATTGGGATAAAGATCATGCCGATCTTAAGTGGTCACCGCCAGAAGATGATGGCGGCGCACCAATCACTGGATACATTATTGAGTACAAAGAGAAATTCGGAAAAGACTGGGTTCCCGGTTGTGAAGTACCAGCTGATCAATTTGCAGCCACAGTCGATGGCCTTAAAGAAGGCGGACAGTATGAGTTCCGCATACGTGCAATAAATCGTGCAGGACCCGGTGCCCCAAGTGAAAACACAAAACCAATTATTGCTAAATGTCGATTCGTCAAACCGTTCATAATTGGTGATGGCTTGGCAAATTTGGTTGTTAAAAAAGGTCAAATTATTAAGTTTGACGTTAAGTTTGGCGGTGAACCAGAACCTGATGCCAAATGGATTAAAGATATAAAAGAAATTGTTAAGGATGCCGATCGTATAAGCATCGATAAATTTGAACGTAACTCTGTTATTACAATTCGTAAGGCTGTGCGAGCTGATTCCGGAAAATACAAAATTGTCTTGTCGAATACATCGGGCACTATTGAATCGGTCGCTGATGTTATTGTGCTAGACAAGCCGACACCGCCAAAAGGACCATTGGATCCCGAAGAAATTCGTGCTGATCACGTTAAAGTTAAATGGAAGAAACCAGAGGATCCTGGCGGTTCTCCAGTAACCGGTTATATTCTCGAGAAAATGGATATGGACACCGGTCGCTGGGTGCCTGCTGGAGAATGTGGCCCTGATGATGATAGTTTCACATTCAAGGGATTGACACCGAATAAAAAATACAAATTCCGTGTCAAAGCAGTCAACAAAGAAGGTGAGTCGGAACCACTCGAGACAACCGATGCAATACTAGCTCGTAATCCATACGATGAACCAGGTCGTCCATCGAAACCGGTAATCGATGATTATGATAATAAGAGTGTTTTATTGAAATGGGAGAAACCAGAAAAGGATGGCGGCCGTCCGATTACACATTACACGGTCGAAATGAAAGATAAATTCTCACCGGATTGGATCGAGGTCGCTAAAACTGAGGATCCAACATGTGAGGCTAAAGTCGAAGGCTTGAAAGAGAATCAATCGTATCAATTCCGTATCAAGGCTAATAACAAAGCGGGCCCCGGCCAAGCATCTGAACCAACCGACAATCATATCTGTAAGCATCGTAATCTTAAACCACGGATCGAACGTTCTACATTCAAAACAATTATTATTAAAAGTGGTCGAACCCATAAATGGTCGGTTGATATTAGTGGTGAACCACCACCAACCATTACATGGGTGTGGCGTGACGAAGTGCCATTAACCAATACCGACCGCATTAAAATCGAAAATGTAGATTATCATACTGATTTCACATTGACAAATGCTGTCCGTAAAGATACTGGCCGTTATACATTAAAGGCAGTTAACGCATCCGGCCAAGATACCGAAACTGTTGATTTAACTGTACTGGGAAAACCGTCTCCACCAAAGGGACCACTCGAGGTAACAAATGTAACAGCCGAGGGTTGTAAATTAGGCTGGAAGAAGCCAGAGGATGACGGTGGATGCCCAATCAAAGAATATCAAATCGAAAAAATGGACACCGCTACGGGTAAATGGGTACGCGTTGGCCGTGTGCCCGGCGACAAAGTTCCACCTGAGTTTGATGTGACCGGATTAACACCAGGCGCTGAATATAAATTCCGCGTATCCGCTATCAACGATGAAGGTGATTCCGAACCATTGGAAACAATTTGTGGTGTGGTCGCTAAAAATCCATATGACGAACCGACAAAACCAGGCACACCAGAAATTGTCGATCATGACAATAAATCTGTCGATTTGAAATGGGCACCACCGCGATCAGATGGCGGTGCTCCAATCGAGAAGTACGTCATTGAAAAGAAGGAAAAAGGAAAAGATTGGGAAAAGGCTGGCGAGGTGCCTGGTACTCAAAGCGAGGCCAAAATTGGTGATCTTAAAGAGAAGGCTGAGTATCAATTCCGTGTGGTCGCTGTTAATAAGGCAGGCCTATCGCCAGCATCTGACCCATCAAAGATGCAGGTAATGCGATTCAAATCATTGAAACCCAGAATCGATCGTACAAACTTGAAACCAATTATTGTACGCTCCGGTAAACCAATTAAATATGATGTTGATATAACTGGTGAACCTCCACCAACCGTCACCTGGTTCCACAAGGACACCGAAATTTCAACCAAAGATAATATCGAAATTGTTAATATTGACTACAATACAAAGTTATCGATCAATGATTCAGTACGTAAAAATACCGGGGTCTATAAAATTAAGGCCGTCAATCAGCATGGCCAAGACGAGGCTGAAGTTGAAGTTACTGTATTATCTGCCCCAGGTAAACCAAAAGGTCCACTTAAGGTATCCGATGTCACTAAAAATGGATGCAAAGTTAAATGGGATAAACCAGAAGACGATGGCGGTAAACCAATTACCGCGTATCAAGTGGAGAAATTGGACGCCAAGACTGGCCGATGGGTACCAGTTGGTCGTACCAATGGCAATGAAACCGAAATGGATATTAAAGGATTACAGGAAGGACATGATTATAATTTCCGTGTTCGTGCAATAAACGATGAGGGAGAATCTGAGCCACTCGAAACTGATGCTAGTATTAAAGCGAAAAATCCTTACGATATTCCGGGCAAACCAAGTGTACCAGTACTTGAAGACTGGGACGCAGAAAATGTTGACCTTAAATGGGAACCACCAAAAGATACTGGTGGCGCACCTATTACTGGATATGTTGTCGAGAAAAAGGATAAACTTTCTACGCATTGGGATGAAATCTTAACCACAAACGTAAGAATTGCAACTACAAACTGTTGTGCAAATATTTTCATTTCTTTTTTTATATTTTTTTCTTATTTTATAGTCACCCGAACCAAAAGCTAAAGTACCGGGACTTAAAGAGGGTAACACTTACCAATTCCGTGTACGAGCTGTTAATAAAGCTGGTCCAGGTGAGCCAAGTGATGCAACCGAACCTCATTTATCGAAACATCGATTCTGTAAGTAAAAAAAAAGAAAAAAAAATCCGTTAAATTCTCCGAATAATCGTAATCGTTTATTTCACGCGTAAAACAGTGAAACCACTCATCAATCGGGAGAAATTACATCCAATCAAGGTGCGTGCAAGTTGTCCCGTCAAATTCGATGTGGACATTCGTGGTGAACCACCACCAAAGGTAACATGGTTCCTTGGTCCAAAGGCACTCGAATCAACACCCCAGCTAAAAATTGAAAATGTCGATTATAACACTAAGTTTACAATGACGGATACGAAACGCAAAGATACCGGAACGTATAAAATCTTTGCTGAAAATTCATCGGGCACTGATGAGGCCACCGTTGAAGTAACAATTTTGGATAAACCAGCAAAACCACAAGGACCACTTGAAGCAACTGAAGTTCACAAAGAAGGTTGTAAATTAAAATGGGAAAAACCAAAAGATGATGGTGGCCTACCACTAACCGGATATGTTGTTGAGAAACAAGATACAGCCACTGGTAAATGGGTACCGTGTGGCCATGTCGATCCAGAAAAAACCGAACTTAATGTTACCGGACTCGAACCAAATCACAAATATAATTTCCGTGTAAAGGCCGTAAATGAGGAGGGCGATTCTGAACCACTTGAAACTGATGGCACAATTGTGGCTAAAAATCCATTTGATGTGTCCGCCCCGCCCGGTCTACCAGAGATTACAGACTGGGATGAGAATAGCGTTAAATTAAAATGGGAGCCACCAATCCGAACTGGTGGCGCACCAATTACTGGTTACGTTGTGGAGCTCATGGACAAGGATTCAGGTAAATTCGTTAAAGCACTTGAAACCGATGGGCCTGGATGTACCGCAACAATTCCCAAACTTGAAGAAGGTAATCAATATAAATTCCGCGTGCGCGCTGTAAACAAAGCCGGACCATCAGATCCGTCTGAACAAACGAACTGGCACACGGCGAAACCACGATTCTTGAAGCCTAGAATTGATCGTACCAACTTGAATGCAATTATGGTCAAAGTAGGCTTGTCCGTGAATTTAGATGTAAATATAATTGGTGAACCGCCACCAACCGTACAATGGTTCTTTAAGGACAACGAACTTAAAACCGACGACGATTATCGCGTCGACAATGTCGACTACAATACCAAATTATTTGTGATGAAGGCACGCCGCAATCAAACCGGTAAATATGTCATCGTTGCGAAAAATGAAGTTGGCGAAGACAGAGCCGAAGTTGATATTACAGTATTGGGCAAGCCAACTAAACCAGGTGGCCCACTTGACGTATCCGACGTCAATAAACATGGCTGTAAATTAAAATGGAAGAAGCCCGAAGATGATGGCGGCACTCCAATCGAATATTACCAAATTGAGAAATTGGATCCACTAACGGGACAATGGATTCCATGTGCTAAAGCAAATGAGCCAGAAGCAACAATTACGGGCTTGCAAGAAGGAAAACCGTATAAGTTCCGTGTTAAGGCGGTAAATAAAGAAGGTGAATCCGAAGAATTGGAAACCGATGGAACAATTATCGCAAAGAATCCATTCGATCCCACATCAAAACCAGGCCGCCCCGAACCAACCGACTGGGACAAAGACTTTGTCGATTTACAATGGACACCGCCCAAAGACGATGGTGGTGCACCAGTTGAAAAATATGTCGTACAAATGCGCGACAAAGCCGGCCGTACATGGCAAGATGCTGTAACCGTACCCGGTGACAAGACAAAAGCTAAAGTACCAAATGTTGAGGAAGGTCATGAATATGAGTTTAGGGTTGTAGCCGTAAATAAAGCTGGACCAAGTGAGCCAAGCGATGCTTCAAAATCTGTTATTGCCAAACCAAGATTTTTGGCGCCCCATATCGATCGCAAGAATCTGGCCAAGAAAGTTGTACGCTCCGGTACAATGTTACGTATGGAAGCAGATGTTGACGGTGAACCCGCTCCAAAAATCGTATGGACTTACAAAGATGATACGCTACGTTCTGGCGATCGCCTCAAAATCGAAAATGAAGAACATAAGACAACATTCATTCTTCAGAAAATTAAGCGTGCCGATCGTGGAACGTACATTGTAACGGCCAAAAATGATTCGGGCGTCGATAAAGTCGAAATCGAAGTTGAAGTATTGAGCAAGCCATCGAAACCAAAGGGACCGCTTAAAGTATCTGACGTTAGTGCCGAAGGTTGTAAACTAAAATGGGAACCACCAGAAGATGATGGAGGTGAACCCGTTGAAAATTATGTTGTTGAAAGGATGGACACCGATACCGGACGATGGGTACCAGTGTGCACAACAAAAATACCGGAAGCTGATGTAACCGGCCTAAACGAGGGTAAAGAATATCAATTCCGTGTGAAGGCTGTGAATCCAGAAGGGGAGTCCGAACCACTCGAAACTGACTTGCCTACAGTAGCAAAGAATCCGTATTCGGCACCCGATGCACCTGGCAAACCCGAGTTCAAGGATTGGACCCGCGAACATGCTGACATTAAATGGACACCACCAGAAAATGATGGCGGCGCACCAATTACCGGCTATATTATCGAGAAAAAAGATTCGATAAGTCCCAAATGGCAAAAGGTAATGGAGGTACCGGGTACAAAATGCGATGCCCGTATTCCAGATTTAGTCGAAGGGCAAAAATATCAATTCCGCGTTAAAGCTGTTAATAAGGGTGGGCAATCAAAACCATCTCAGCCATCCGACAATCTCTTGGCTAAGGATCGTTTTGCTCCGCCAAAGATTGATCGTACAACACTTAAAGATCAAACAATCAAAGCAGGTCAACATATACGATTTGATGTTAAGATAACGGGTGAACCACCACCATCTAAATCATGGTTCTTGAACAAGGCCCGCTTAGAGGTCGGACCCGATTATAATATTGATAATGAAGAGTATCGCACCAAACTATTTATTGGGCTTGCTACACGCGCCCATTCAGGTAAATTCACAATAAAAGCTGAAAATGATTCAGGTCGCGACGAAGCATCCATTGAAATAACCGTATTGGATAAACCAAGCAAACCTGAAGGTCCTCTTCGTGTCAACGATGTACACAAAGAGGGATGCACATTGAAATGGAATCCACCACTAGACGATGGCGGTGTACCACTCGATCACTATGTTGTCGAAAAGTTGGATACTGCTACTGGCCGATGGGTACCAGCTGGTCGCACAAAAGAGCCAAAGATTGAACTAAACAATTTGACACCAGGCCAAGATTATAAATTCCGTGTTGCAGCTGTAAACACTGAGGGCGAATCAGAACCGCTCGAAACTGAAAAAGCAATTACGGCTAAAAATCCATACGACGAGCCGGGTGCACCAGGCACCCCTGAAGCTACGGATTGGGACAAAGATCACGTCGATCTTAAATGGACCCCACCAATTAATGATGGTGGCGCCCCAATTACCGGCTATGTCGTTGAGAAGCGTGAAAAAGGTACTGGCAAATGGGTTAAGGCGGCTGATGTGCCAGCTGACGAGTGCAAAGCAACCGTACCAGATTTGGATGAGGGTACTGAATATGAATTCCGTGTGCGTGCCGTAAACGCTGCTGGACCGGGTGAACCAAGCCGCGCTAGCCAGCCTGTTACAGCAAAACCACGTAAACTAGCACCCAAAATCGATCGCAAGAATTTACGCAATATTACAATCAAACTAGGCGAGCCCGTATTTTATGACGTTAAAATTATTGGTGAGCCAGCCCCAACTGTTGAATGGACATTCAATGATAAGTCAATTGACCAAACAAGCACACTTCGTATCGAAAATATTCCATATAATACGAAATTCTTTAATGATAATCCAGAACGCAAAGATTCGGGCATCTATAAAATTACTGCTCGCAATATGCATGGCCAAGATACGGCAGAAGTTGAAATTGAGGTAATCACCAAACCAGGAAAACCGGAAGGACCACTTGAAGTTTCAGACATTCATAAGGATGGCTGTACCTTAAAATGGAAAAAACCGAAAGATAATGGTGGTGAACCAATTGAGGCGTATGCTGTCGAGAAATATGATCCTGATACTGGAATTTGGTTGCCGGTAGGTAAAACTAGCGGATCCCAACCAGAGATGAAAGTTGACGGTTTGACACCCGGACATGAATACAAATTCCGTGTGAAAGCAATTAATAAGGAAGGTGAATCTGAACCATTAGAAACAATTGGAACAATTGTTGCAAAAGATCCGTTCACTGTGCCGACCGCCCCTGGAGCACCAGAACCCGCCGATTGGTCTGCCAATCATATTGAACTTAAATGGCCCGAACCAGCGACTGATGGTGGCTCACCAATTACCGGTTACATTGTTGAAAAGAAAGACAAGTATAGCCCAATGTGGGAGAAAGCCGTTGAGACAACATCACCAACACCCGCTGCAACCGTAAACGGTCTTGTCGAAGGCAATGAATATCAATTCCGTGTCATTGCCGTAAATAAAGCGGGTCCATCTCCCGCTTCCGAACCAGGAAAAACATTTACCGCAAAACCTAGATTCCTTGCACCAAAGATCGATCGCCGCAATTTGCGCGATGTTACATTATCGGCTGGCACCGCAATAAAATTCGATGCTAATATCACCGGTGAGCCAGCACCATCAGTTGAATGGCGTTTCTGTAATATGCCATTGAACCCAAGCAAAACGGTTACAATTGAAAATGTTGATTACAATACAAAATTAGCCGTTCGCCCAGCCAAACGAGGTGATTCTGGCGATTATACTGTAACGGCGACTAACAGCTCGGGCAAAGACCAAGTTACTATAAATGTAACGGTTACGGATAAGCCAACCGCACCCGAAGGCCCAATACAAGTAAGCGACGTGCACAAAGATGGATGCAAATTGAAATGGAAACGGCCAAAGGACGATGGTGGCATACCCATTGAGTACTATCAAATTGATAAAATGGATCCTGAAACTGGATGCTGGGTGCCATGTGCTCGCTCAAATGAACCGCAAGCCGAAGTTACCGGTTTAACACCAGGTAAAGAATATAAATTCCGTGTTGCAGCTGTAAATGCTGAAGGTGAATCAGAACCGTTGGAGACGGAGCAAGCAATTTTGGCTAAAAATCCATTCGACGAACCGGGTAAACCGGGCAATGTACGCGCAACCGATTGGGATAAAGATCATGTTGATTTGGCTTGGACGCCACCACTCGAAGATGGTGGATCTCCCGTTACGGGCTATGTCGTCGAGAAAAAAGACAAATTTGGCCAATGGGAAAAGGCGTTAGAAGTTCCAGCGGATCAATGCAAAGCAACAGTGCCCGATTTAATCGAAGGCCAACCCTACGAATTCCGCGTTCGTGCCGTAAATAAAGCTGGCCCTGGCGAACCAAGCGATGCCACACCAACAATTATTGCGAAGGCACGCAACCAAGCGCCCCATATCGATCGTACCAATTTGATCGAAGTGCGTATCAAAGCGGGACAAAACTTTGGATTCGATGTCAAAGTTAGTGGAGAGCCAGCGCCCGAAACAAAATGGCTTCTTAACAAAAAAGAGGTAAAACCAAATGAACGTGTTAAAGTGAAGCACGTTGAATATAATACGCTTATGAATGTTAAAAATGCCACGAGAGCCGAATCAGGCACCTATACCATAACAGCTGAAAATATTAATGGTAAAGATACCGTCGATGTTAAAGTAACGATCCTTGATAAACCAACACCACCACAGGGACCACTTAAGGTTGAGGATGTGCATGCAAATGGCGCAACATTGAAGTGGCAACCACCTGTTGACGATGGTGGTCAACCCGTTGAGAAATATGTTGTAGAAAAAATGGACGAGGCAAATGGACGCTGGGTACCGGCTGGTGAAACAGATGGCCCAGAAACATCATTGCCCGTCGATGGTTTAACACCTGGCCATAAATATAAATTCCGCGTTCGTGCCGTCAACAAACAAGGTAAATCCGAACCACTAACCACTGCACAAGCGATCGAGGCTAAAAATCCATTCGACGAGCCCACAAAACCGGGGACACCAGAAATCAAAGATTACGATAAAGATTTCGTGGAATTGCAATGGAAGCGACCAGAAAGTGACGGTGGTTCACCAATCACCGGTTATGTTATCGAGAAGAAGGACAAATATAGTCCTGATTGGGAAAAATGTGCAGAAATTCCAGGCGATGTAACAACGGGCAAGGTACCTGATTTAATTGAAGGCCTCCAATATGAATTCCGTGTTCGTGCTGTAAATAAGGCTGGACCAGGTACACCAAGTGATGCTACAAAGCCGCATATTGCACGCGCCAAGAATCTACCACCAAAGATCGATCGAGCCTTTATGATAGACCTCAAAATTCGGGCTGGACAAAACTTCGAATACGATATTCCGGTAAGTGGTGAACCGCCAGCGTCTAAGGACTGGACCCTTAAGGATAATATCGTAATTAATTCCGATCGTGTAAAAGTGATTAACGAAGATTACAAAACAAAGCTTCGCGTTATTGATGCGAAACGTGCCGATAGTGGTGTGTACACATTAAAAGCACGAAATATTAACGGTGTTGATACAGCAACTGTCAATGTAACCGTACTCGATGTTCCTGGCGTGCCCGAGGGACCATTACGACCCGAAGAAATAACCAAAAGTTCATGCCTACTTAAATGGCGACCACCAAAAGATGATGGTGGCTCTGACATATCGCATTATGCCGTTGAGAAATTGGATACCGATACAATGCGATGGGTACCAGTTGGCGATACACCGATTCCGCAAATTCGGGCCGATCATTTGATCGATGGCCATGATTATAATTTCCGCGTTCGTGCTGTTAATAAACAAGGCGAATCCCAGCCATTGGTTACATCCCAGCCGACCACGATAAAGGATCCGTTTGGAAGACCAGAAAAGCCAGGACAACCAACCCCCGTCGATTGGGATAAGGATCACGTTGACCTAGAATGGACACCACCCAAAAAAGATGGTGGCTCACCGATTACGGGCTACGTTATTGAAAAGAAACCAAAATTCGGGCAATGGGAAAAGGCGGCTGAAGTACCAGCTAATAAAACATCGGCCACCGTACCCGATTTGATCGAAGGTGAAGAATACGAATTTCGTGTTATTGCCGTTAATAAAGGTGGACCAGGCGAACCAAGTGATGCCTCTATACCAGTTGTTGCTAAGCCACGCTTCATTAAACCACATTTCGACAAGTCATTCTTACAAGATTTGGTTGTTCATGCTGGAAAACGCATTTTGTATAAGATTCCAATTCAAGCGCAACCAAGACCCAAAATTGAATGGACGATTGATGGTAAAAAGATTGAGCCATCGCAACATGTCGATATCAATTTGTTCAACGATGAGTTGACATTCGAAATTCCATTCTCGGTACGTAAACGTGACACCGGAAAATATACGCTCACTGTTACAAATGAAATTGGAACAGATTCAGCGTCGGCCCATGTCACCGTTTTGGATAAACCATCGCCACCACAAGCCCCACTAGACATTTCTCGCATTACAAAAGAAGGATGTCAATTATCGTGGCGCCTACCGCAAGATGACGGAGGTTCACCTATTTTACATTACATCATCGAAAAAATGGACTTGAGCCGTGGTACATGGAGTGATGCAGGAATGAGCACAAATTTGACACATGAAGTTACACGCCTCATACACAAAAAGGAATATTTATTCCGTGTTAAAGCTGTAAACTCGATCGGCGAATCTGAACCGCTCGAAGCGTCAAAGAGTATAATTGCTAAAAATCAATTTGATGAACCAGACGCGACATCCAAACCAATTGTTACCGATTGGGACAAAGATCATGTCGATTTGGAATGGCAACCGCCGAAGAACGATGGTGGCTCACCAATTACTGGCTATATCGTTCAAAAGAAGGAAAAGGGTTCACCATACTGGGTGAATGCTGTACATGTGCCGCCAAAGCAAACCAAAGCGACTGTACCCGATTTAACGGAAAATCAAGATTATGAATTCCGCATAATAGCAGTAAACGCGGCTGGTCAGTCTGAACCATCGGAACCATCCGATATGGTGACAGCAAAACCACGGTATCTTGCGCCTAAAATCAAAACCCCTCTGCATGACATTCGTATTAAGGCTGGCCTTATATTCCATACCGATATCGATTTTATTGGTGAACCAACGCCCGAAGTAATATGGACGCGAGATTCGAAACCATTGGAAACGAACGAACGTTCGACAATCACATCCGTTGGTCATCATACTGTCGTTCATACAGTTAATTGTAAACGCACCGATTCTGGAACGTATCATTTACTATTACGTAATAGTTCCGGCATTGACGAGGGTTCATTCCAAGTGATTGTGCTCGACAGGCCCGCACCCCCAGAAGCTCCATTAGAATATGAGGAGATTACAGCAAATAGTGTGACGCTATCATGGAAACCACCGAAAGATAATGGTGGCTCCGAAATTACCGGATATGTTATTGAGAAGCGTGATTTGACCCATGGCGGCGGCTGGGTACCAGCTGTCACATATGTCAATCCAAAATACAATCATGCCGTTGTGCCTCGTCTTCTCGAAGGCACAAAATACGAGTTCCGCGTATCAGCTGAGAATTTGCAAGGCCGTTCCGATCCGTTGAATACCGAGAAACCGGTTGTTGCTAAAAATCAATACGATGTACCGGGCAAGCCGGGTAAACCCGAATTGGTGGACAGCAATAAAGATCACATTAAAATTAAATGGACACCACCGATTAGTAATGGTGGATCTCCAATTGTCGGCTACGATGTTGAGCGTCGT
The DNA here is from genome assembly GCA_932526605.1 of Nephrotoma flavescens. Lineage (NCBI taxonomy): Eukaryota > Metazoa > Arthropoda > Insecta > Diptera > Tipulidae > Nephrotoma > Nephrotoma flavescens. Next base: position 8,322,228 of record OW052223.1, read on the forward strand.
GATCAAGCGACCGGCCGATGGATTAAAGTCAATAAAGAACCGATTAAGAATAACGAATATAATGATGATCGTGTCCAAGATGGCCATAAATACGAGTATCGCGTATCGGCTGTAAATGCAGCCGGTAATGGTAAACCAAGTGATGCATCAAATGTGCTAACGGCCAAACCAATGAAAGAGAAACCAAAACTATGGTTGGATGATTTGATCGGCAGGAAAATTAAAGTTCGCGCCGGTGAACCGATTAACATAAATATCCCATTGTCTGGCGCACCAACGCCGACGGTTGAATGGAAAAGGGAAGGTTTCCGTTTACCGGAATCGAATCGCGTTTCAACCGGTACAACAAGCGATAAAACCCAACTTCGCGTCGACACATCGAATCGTACCGATGCGGGTAAATATACAGTTACCGCAAGCAATGAATTTGGTACTGATTCAGCCGACATTGAAGTTATTGTTGTTGATAAACCGGGTAAACCTGAAGGTCCATTATGTTACACACAAACAACACAAGATAGTGTTGCACTTTCATGGAATCCACCCAGTGACGATGGCGGTGGCGATATAACTGGATATCTCGTTGAAGTGACGGAAGACGGTACCGATGTGTGGCGTCCAGTTCCTGGTTATTGTCCAAAAACAGCATTCACCGTTAAAGGACTTACCGAAGGGAAAAAATACAACTTCCGTGTACGCGCTGAAAATATTCATGGTGTGTCCGAACCACTTGAGGGCAAACCAGTTGTTGCTAAATCACCATTTGATCCGCCAGATGCGCCATCACAACCAGAAATTACTGCGTACAGTCCAAACTCGTGCAGTTTACAATGGCATCCACCGCAATATTGCGGCGGAAAACCAATTACTGGTTACTATGTCGAAAAACGTGAACGTGGTGGTGAATGGGTTCGTGCCAATAATTATATCACCCCTAACACCAGTTTCACAGTGCCCGATTTACATGAAGGAGGACGTTATGAATTCCGTGTATTGGCTGTTAATGAGGCTGGTCCAGGTAAACCAAGTAAACCATCTGAACCAATGACAGCGCAAGCACAACGCTCCCGACCAGATGCCCCAGAACCACCAAAGGCCGATCGTATTACAAAGGATAGTGTTACACTGTCATGGCGACCACCGCGTAACGATGGCAAGGCTAAAATTAAAGGATATTTGGTACAGAAACGTGCTAAAGGAGATCGTGATTGGTCTGATGTGAATGAGATACCAATCCGTGATACGGTTACAACCGTTCCAAAACTAAAAGAAGGTGAGGAATATGTATTCCGTGTAATAGCCGTTAATGAAGTTGGACCGTCCGAACCATCGAAACCAAGCCAACCGGTTGTTGTTGAAGAGCAACCGAATAAACCATGCTTGGATTTGTCTGGCGTTCGCGACATTACAGTGCGCGCCGGTGAAGATTTCAGTATTCATATTCCATACGTTGGATTCCCCAAACCGACGGCTCAATGGTTTGCCAACGATCAACCAATTGATGAGAATGATACACGCGCATTCCAAAAATTAGGCGATGATGCCGCAAGCATCGTCGTTAAAAATGCGAAGCGCACAGACAATGGGCAATATCGTTTGCAACTACGTAATCCAACTGGTTTTGATACCGCAACGATTAACGTGCGTGTCCTAGATCGACCCGATAAACCAGAAAACTTGCGTGCTGACGAATTTGCTGGCGATTCATTGACATTATTCTGGAATCCGCCAAAAGACAATGGCGGTGGCGAAGTTACAAATTATGTTGTTGAGAAGCGTGAGGCCCGTTCACCAGCATGGACTAAAGTGAGCAGCTATGTAACAACACCGTTTATTCGCGTACGTAATTTGGCCATTGGCAAGGATTACGAATTCCGTGTAATGGCCGAAAATCAATATGGCCAATCAGAGCCGGCCGTAACCGATCATCCAATAAAGGCCCGATACGCTTTCGATCCACCGGGAGCACCAGGCGCACCAAAAGGCATCGATACAACAGAAGACTCCATTACAATTCAATGGACGAAACCAAGGCACGATGGCGGCGCCCCAATCACTGGCTATGTAATCGAGAAACGTTTAATTTCCGAGGACAAATGGACAAAGGCCACGCATGCTCATGTGCCCGATTTATCGCACAAAGTCAATAATTTGATTGAAAACCATGAATATGAATTCCGCGTCGCCGCTCTAAATGCAGCAGGCCAAGGACCTTGGAGTTCATCATCCGATACAATTATATGCCGGGCACCTCCATCATCGCCAAAGATTACGTCCGATTTGAGTATCCGTGACATGACCGTAATTGCGGGTGAAGAATTTAAAATCACTGTACCGTTTACGGGCAATCCAAAACCAAAACCAGCTTGGACAATCAATGCCAATGAGGTGGTTCCAGACGAACGCATTAAATTCGACACAACAAATGATACGACCGTATTCCATAATAAATCGGCAAAACGTTCCGACACCGGAACGTACACCATACATTTGGTTAACGCTGAAGGCAGCGATTCGGCCTCATGCCGAGTACTTGTTGTAGACAAACCATCACCACCGCAGGGACCCCTCGACGTTTCCGATATAACGCCAGACACATGTACATTATCATGGCGCACCCCACTCGACGATGGTGGATCGCCAATTACAAATTATGTTGTTGAAAAAATGGATCAAAATGGTTTATGGGTTAAAGTTAGCAGTTTTGTACGCAGCACCCATTACGATGTAATGGGCCTAGAACCAAATCGCAAATATTTCTTCCGAGTGCGCGCTGAAAATCAGTATGGAGTGAGCGAACCACTCGCTCACGACGATGGCATTCTAGCTAAATATCCGTTCACCGTGCCGGATCCACCAAGCGCACCACGTGTTATTGATTGGGATACGAACGCGGTTACACTCACATGGGATCGACCACGTCACGATGGCGGATCACGTATTCAAGGTTATAAAGTCGAATTTCGTGATGTTGCTGAAGATGCTGGATGGCGTACCAGCGACTTCTTGGTTAAAGACAACACATACCAAGTGTATAATTTAGTCGGAGGACATGAATACGAATTTAGAGTTCGTGCCAAAAATGCTGCAGGCCTAAGCAAACCATCACCACCTTCGAAACCATTCAAATTGAAGGATAAATTTACAGTACCATCTCCACCTGGTACACCAACAGTGGTTAAGGTTGGTAAAAATTATGTTGATCTTAAATGGGAACAACCAAAATCGGACGGAGGATCTCGCATCACAGGCTACGTTATTGAGCGGCGTGATGTTGGCGGTGCCCTTTGGGTTAAATGTAACGATTACAATGTGCTCGATACCGATTACACCGTTGTAAACCTAATCGAAATGGCCGATTATGAATTCCGAGTATTTGCCGTAAATGCGGCTGGACGTTCCGAACCATCGTTGTGCACGATGCCAATTAAAGTGTGCGAGGTACTCGGCGGCGAGAAACCCGACTGGGTTAAGAGATTGTCAAACCAGTCGGTGCCACAAAATAAATATACCGTATTTGAATGCGAAGCGAGCGGTAAGCCAGAACCAAATGCTCGCTGGTTACGCAACGGTAAAGAAATCACAATGGGCGGACGATTTAAAGCCGAAAGCAAGAATGGTGTATTCAAATTACACATTTCCGATTGTACGCATGATGATGACGCTGATTACACATGTGAAGCACACAATTCCCTTGGATTTGTACATACGACTGGCCATTTGAAAATCGGCAATCCACCAAGAATTGATCGTATACCAACCGATCTCTATTTACCCGAAGGTGAAAATACGAAAATTAAGATTTTCTATTCGGGCGATCAACCAATGGATGTTGTTGTAATGAAAGATAATCAACCGGTTAAAGATTCTCCTCATATCAAATTTACCATATTTGATGACTACGTCATAATATTCTTAAAGGACATTGTTAAAGATGATGCTGGTCTTTACAGCATCAATATTAAGAACGACAGCGGATCAACATCTGGTCAATTTAATGTACATATTACTGGCTTGCCAGGACCGCCACAAGGTCCATTAGAAACAACCGAAATTACAAGACACAGCTGCACGATTGGATGGAAACCACCTAAATACGATGGCGGACTCAAGATAACACACTACGTTGTCGAACGGAAGGAGGTGGACCGACCACATTGGATAACCGTCTCTAGTTTCGTGAAGGACACAAATTTCACAGTCCAAGGATTGACGGAAGGACAAGAATACATATTCCGTGTTATGGCTGTAAACGATAACGGAATTGGTTTGCCACTCGAAGGTGCCAATCCAATTCGTGCTAAAGCGCCATTCGATCCTCCATCACCACCCGGTATACCAAAAGTGTTGGAGATTGGCGGCGATTTTGTACATTTGGATTGGGAGAAACCCGAATCCGATGGTGGGGCACGCATTCAAGGCTACTGGGTCGATAAACGTGAAGTTGGCTGCACAACATGGCAACGCGTCAATGTCGCGATATGCCCAACCAATCAAATTAATGCTAGCAATTTAATCGAAGGCCGCCAATATGAATTCCGTGTATTTGCCCAAAATGAGGCCGGACTATCAAAAGAATCGGTTGCTTCGACTCAAATTAAAATTATTGATCCAAAAGCGGCCACACCGCCCGAAATTGTCAAACCACTTAAGAATGCAAATTGTATTCAAAATCATAATGCACAATTCGTGTGTACGATAACCGGCTCACCGAAACCCCTTATTACATGGTATAAGGGGGCCCGCGAAATTACATCTGGCACCCGCTATCATATCTACTCTGAAGGTGATATTCACAACTTAACAATAAACGATGTGTTCGGTGAAGATGCCGACGAATATGTATGTCGTGCCGTAAATAAAGCAGGAACTAAATCTACCCGTGCCGAATTACTTATTATGAGTAAGTATTGCTCCTCGGACATACGTCATGTGTATGATGCGATTTATGAATATTTATTTGTGTTTTATTTTATTTTATTTTATAGCGGCACCAAAATTAAATGTTCCACCACGATTCCGTGACACGGCATTCTTTGATAAGGGTGAAAATGTTGTTGTCAAGATACCGTTCACTGGGCATCCAAAACCAAAGATAACATGGGTTCGAGAAGGTGAAAATATTGAATCAGGTGGCCATTACCACGTTGAAGTTAAGGACCGTCATGCTATATTAACAATCCGGGATGGTTCCAAATTAGATTCAGGGCCATATCGTATTACTGCTGAAAATGAGCTTGGCCAAGATTCTGCCATTATTAAAATACAAATATCCGATAGGCCAGATCCACCACGTTTCCCAGTTGTCGATAATATTGGACAGGATTCATTATCACTTACATGGAAAGCTCCAGTATGGGATGGTGGCTCAAATATTACAAATTATGTTGTTGAGAAACGTGAACATCCAATGTCAACGTGGATTCGCGTGGGTAGCACACGATTCACAACAATGGCGATTACCGGGCTTGTGCCTGGACATCAATACGAATTCCGTGTATCGGCCGAAAATGTTTATGGCCGATCTGAACCATCCGATGTTAGTTCGCTAATTGCTACGAAAGATTCGATTAAGAAACAACACAAGAAAAAGGAATACGAAATTGATGAAAACGGAAAGAAAATTCGCGGCAAAGCAGATGGCCCCATCAAAGATTACGATTCGTACGTATTTGATATTTATTCGAAATATGTACCACAACCTGTGGATATATCGTCGGACAGTGTCTATGATAAATACGATATACTCGAAGAAATTGGAACTGGCGCATTTGGTGTTGTTCATCGGTGCCGTGAACGGGCGACTGGTAACATATTTGCAGCCAAATTTATTCCAGTTGCGCACGCCGTTGAAAAGGAACTCATTCGCAAAGAGATCGATATTATGAATCAATTACATCATCGCAAGTTAATTAATTTACACGATGCTTTCGAAGATGATGACGAAATGGTGCTCATATTTGAATTCTTATCGGGTGGTGAACTATTTGAACGTATTACCGCCGATGGATACCAAATGTCCGAGTCCGAAGTAATTAATTATATGCGACAAATTTGCGAAGGTGTTAAGCATATGCACGAAAAGAATATAATCCATTTGGATATTAAACCGGAGAATATCATGTGCCAAACTCGTACCAGCACCAATGTCAAATTAATTGACTTTGGCCTGGCAACAAAATTGGATCCAAATGAAGTTGTTAAAATTTCAACCGGAACAGCTGAATTTGCAGCACCTGAAATTGTTGAACGTGAACCGGTTGGATTCTATACAGACATGTGGGCCATTGGTGTACTTTCGTATGTACTTTTGAGCGGTCTGTCACCATTCGCTGGCGACAACGATGTAGATACATTGAAAAATGTTAAGGGATGCGACTGGGACTTTGACGAAGATTCATTCCGTTTTATATCCGACGAGGGTAAAGATTTTATTCGCCGCCTACTAGTTAAAAATAAAGAGAAACGTATGACGGCGCACGAATGTCTTATTCATCCATGGCTTACCGGCGATCATAGTAATCGTACTCAAGTTATTGCACGTGACCGTTATCTTGCAATGCGCGATAAATTACGTTCACGATACGATGACTGGAGTAAATTTAAATTACCAATTGGTCGCCTTGCCGAATATTCGTCGCTCAGAAAGCTGCTTGTCGAAAAATACAAGATTCACGATACATCGTTTGATCGTCGTCAAGCCGCACCAAGATTTGTTATTAAACCACAATCCGCATTCTGCTACGAAGGACAAAGCGTTAAATTCTACTGTCGTGTTATTGCGATTGCAACACCAACGCTCACATGGTTCCACAATAATCAAGAATTACGTCAAAGCGTTAAATACATGAAACGCTACACCGAAAATGACTACTACTTTATAATCAATCGAGCGAAATTAGACGATCGCGGCGAATATATAATTCATGCTGAAAATCATTATGGATCGCGCGAAGAAGTTGTATTCTTAAATGTACAACCGTTACCGAAGGCGGTACCAGTATATAAACCTGAAGTACAACAAGTAAGGCGACGTGAACCATTACCATATACATTCTGGGCAGAAGAATCAGAATCAGCTCCTAGTTTTACATTCCTTTTACGTCCACGTGTTATGCAATCACGTGACACGTGTAAATTACTATGCTGTCTTAGCGGTAAACCGGTGCCAACGGTTAAATGGTACAAAGAAAAACGTGAACTAAATAAATATGAATACAGCATGACCACCTCAGATGGTGTTGTCACAATGGAAATTGTTGATTGTAAGCCCGAAGATTCCGGACGTTATCGCTGCGTTGCAACAAATTGCCATGGTACCGATGAAACATCATGTGTTGTAATTGTTGAAGGTAAGTTGGACTTTTATTAAATATCAAATTTATTTACATTCAAAATTCCTTCCATTCAAATTTACATTCAAAATTTTTTCGAAAAACAAAAAAAAAAAAATACTTGAACATACTTTACAACAATATAAGCTTCTCGCTTAAAATTACGGAACTAAAAAAATTCCAGGACATTTGAATATTGGCATGACGCACTTCTAATCATTTGTATTTTTGTTTATCGAAAAAAAAAAATGCAACAAACCCAAAAAGAAAACAACAAAATATTTTGCTTTTTATACGATTTTTTTATAGGAGTCGGCAATTCACCTGAGCAAGAGCAACTTGTTCACAACCTCTTGTATTCTGGAGGTAAAAACATAAAACCTAGAAACTACAGTTTCAAACTCATCTGAGCAAAACCTTAGTATCGTCCCAATATTATTTTTTATTTTGTGACTTTTTTACCTTTTTTTATTTTTTTGATTTTTATTTGTATTTGGTTTTTATAGCATGGAGAGTGATGAATGAACGAATTTTGAAATAAAATAGTTAAAGATGGCCATTATCAATGTTCTCCCCCCAAAAAATAACGTTCCTTAGTATTCTACAAATATAATATTGTAATATGTAATAAAAAATTCCTTTAAAACTGTCGGCGAACTTGGGTTCATACACCCAGTTTAATTCTCCATTGTTTATAACAATTTATCGTGTTTAGGTTAGAAAAGGTTAGATTATAAATGCATGCTAGTCCATAAAACGTATACATAAAACACAGAGAACATTGGCAAGGACCTTCCCACAAATACCTGCAACCCTAAAAAATTATGTAAAATACAAATAAAAACCCTGCATGATTATTTATATACAAGTTTATGATCCTCCTAGAAAATAATGGTTAATATACGGTTTCCAAATATCAACGCAATCTGTGGTGCATGACCGATAGTATCCTTCTTGTAACCTGCTCCTGTAATGGAATTTTAATATTGGCAAAATTCGTTAAAAATTTCCTAATGTACAATATCCAAACTATATTGCAAATATTTGCCTATTAATTACTTAAATACACCCTTTAGGGAGAGTACTGCCTATATACCGATGTTGGTCGCAGATGCCATAGCTATACGGATTGGAAACCCTATGTTAATGTAACAAACCAAAATATACTGGGTGTTTTTTTTAAGCTGAAAACTTTCAAATATCTCGGAAAATAAGCACTTTACGAAAAAAAATGTCGATTATCCAAATATAATCATTCCGGAAAAGGACATCTTTCCCTTCGTGTATGAGGGGCGCACGGTAACTTTGAAATTAAAATAGGAACCCCTTTTTTATTGCAGGTTCGGATTCTACGGATTAAGTACGCAGAAAAGATTTAAAAAAAATTATTTAATATTTTTATGCATATGTAAATTTAATATCGTTATTACAACGCCATCTATCATGTATCGAAGAAAATGTTTCAAAGAAATCCGACGTACTTTAAGCCGTAGAATCCGAATCTGCATTAAAAATAAGGGTTCCTATTTTAGTTTCAAAGTTACGCCCCGCCCCACCTACAAGAAGGGAAGGAGAGTATGTCCCCCTCCGTAATGATTAAATTTTGGTAATGGACATTTTTTTTCGTAGAGTGCTTATTTTCCAAGATATTTGGAAGTTTCAGCTTAAAAAAATTACCCAGTATAATTTAACAAATATTATGAAAAGTGCGCTCTTTTTGTGAGGGCGCGTGTAAAAATCACGCATGATTCACTCATATAATTATATAGTAACCGTAGGACAATACACATATATTGTCTTTTTTTATATATATATATATATATATATATATATATATATATATATATATATATATATATATATATATATATATATATATATATATAACGTTTTAGAAACCTATTTGTATGCAATAAAATTATATATGAAATTTAATAATATTATTTGTACCATGTATAGATCGCAAATATATTGAGCAACCAATCAAACCGGCACCCCCACCAATCGTTACTGTACGAAGATCAAGCAACGTCGGACATCATCATCATCAATCGTCGTCAAATACGAGCAGCCATCATAATGCATCATCCTCATCTAGCCATAATTATAATTCATCCTCACATAATAAATCGTCGTCACATTCATCGAATTACAATTCATCGATAAATAAATCGTCGCATACATCAAATAGCTCAAATTACAATTCATCATCAAAGACTTCATCTAGTAATATTAATAATAATAGTTCATCGTACAAATCTGCATCAAAATTGAATACATCACTTGGCAGTAGCGCTACAGCAGCAAGTGACGATCGACGTGTAACAAAGAAATACGGTTCGGGTGGTGGCAATAAATTAGATGCCCCAGGTAGCCCATCACGATCGCGTAGCGCAACAAAAGAATTAATTTTACCACCCGATGATTCTTTAATGTGCAAACCCGAATTTACGATTAGCTTAGCAGATTTAACCATTGGCGACGGTGAACAATTAGTTTTGACATGCACGGTACAGGGTGATCCAGAACCACAAATTACATGGGACAAAAATGGAAAGAAAATTTCTTCATCGGAAATTATGGATTTGAAATATAAACACGGTGTTGCAACATTAACCATAAATGAAGTTTTCCCAGAAGATGAAGGTGTATACACATGTACAGCTACTAATTCAATAGGATCAACGACAACAAAATCAAAAATATCAATTAAACGTGAGTAAAAAATTTATAATTATCTATAAAATTTTGCATAAAAAAATTTTATACATTTTTTTTTTTTTTTTTTTTGTTCAGCAATGGAAAATGGAAATGTTAAACGTAATATTGGAGCCAGTCAAGATAAACCACCCAAAATCGTAAGCCATTTGGATTCACGATTTGTTAAAGATGGAGAATCTGTAACGTTAGCATGTCGCATAATTGGTGCTGAACATTTTGATGTTGTCTGGTTACATAATAATAAAGAAATTAAACCATCGAAAGATTTCGAATACACAAACGAAGCGAATATATATAAATTACAAATTGCTGAAATATTCCCTGAAGATGCAGGTACATATACATGCGAGGCATTTAATGATGCAGGCGAAAGTAACAGCACCTGTACCATAAATGTACTAGTGCCGGGCGACGAACCAAAAACACCAACATTTACGAAATTCCCATCATCCGTTACCGTTCAGGACGGTGAAACAGGACGGTTCACATGCGAAATTCAAGAACCTCCACTAGAATTATGTTGGCTTAAAGATGGAAAACCAATCGATGAAAAATCGAGTCGATACAAATTCACAAAAGATGGTAATCAATTTACACTCGAAATTGTTAAATCCGCCCCAACCGATGTAGGACAATATCAAGCGAAGGCAATAGGAAAGAAGGGCGAAACGTTTGCCTCATTTTCAGTAAATGTATTCTCTGTCGAATCGTAAAACGAATTTTTTATTTTTTTCGTTTTTATTTAGTAAATTTTGATGTTAAATGTTTAATCAAATCAAAAATTTACAAAATTCAAAACGAAATTAAATAGAAAAAACTGTACTTATTATTATTTTTTTTTGTTATAATTTAGTTAATTTACGTATATACAATAAAATAGAACAATTACACAATATACGCATATATATATAAAAAAAAGGAAAAAAGATATCAGAAAATTTTCTTACTATTCAACTGCATCCTCACTCACTCACTCACTCACTCGAAATAATATAGGGTAGAAAATAACATCATTTCTATCCCATGTAAAAATAGTAAGGAAAAATTCTAAATCATTTTCTTTTCTTTTTTTTTTCTAATACTTGTTAAACAATATATTTTCATCCATTAACAATTTTAAAATTTTTCGACTGGAAAAATTTTATTTATTGAATTCAAAATGAAAAGAAAACAAACCTGAAAATCTTGTAAATTATTATTTTTATTCTCTTAATTATTATTTATTTATTCTTTTAATTTTATTCTAAATTTCTTTGAAACCAAACAATATTTTTTAATAGATGATAAACTCTAAATGATTTATAATTTATGCTTTTTAAAATAACGTAAAAAATAAAAAAATAAATAAAAAAACATAAAAAATTAAAATTAAAAAATTTCTTTACAATTATTTTGTTAAGGAAGTAGACCTGGATATGCAAAGCTCCGTATCATCCCCGTATACACTGCAAATCTTCATCCGGCTCGTCTTCAGGTTCCACATTTTATAGTACGCAGATCTTGTCCAATGTTCTCGCATCAGCATGATATCGTCCTAATTCTATAACGAACACCAAATTTGAACCTGCCATAACCATCATATTCGGTTGAATTTTGTGTAACCGCGCTTATGAAACCACCTCTCACATGAGGAGATTAGTCTAAGGACGGAGGCGGGGTTGGCTCGATGAAATTCACCGCTAGAGGCATCATGATCACAAAAATGAAATTTTTTCTGCTGATATTTTTCGAAAGCAGCAGAAAATTTTTGGAATTTTTATGAAAATTAATAATTATCAGCAGAAAGTTTTATGAAAAATCAAAGAATTTATGAAAAAGAAGAGAAAATTTTTGTTTAAACGTTTTGAAGCAAAGTTAATTTTCTTTGAAAAACGATTTGCGTATGTATAGTGTAAGGACTCTCAAAATATACAAAAATTACCATAATCATCATTATGCAAATACAGGGCAACATCAAAAAAATCGACATCGTTGATAGCACTCCTTACATTTTTGAAGTCATTTCAATGTGAAATGTTTTCAGTTTTTTAACAAAAGTGTAAGAAAAACCCCCCTGTAACTACCCTGGGTGTACCCTGGGTGTACGTTTTTATGGTAGCCTAGATCATAACCTATATGCATGAGCAACATAAGGTTCACACCTGCCGTCAGTAACCTTCCATACATTTTTGAAGTCATTTTGTTGTAAAATGTTTTCAAATTTTTAACAAAAGTGTTAGAAAAACCGCCCTGTAACTACCCTGGGTGTACGTTTTTATGGTAGCCTAGATCATACTCTATATACATGAGCAACATAAGATTCACACCTGGCGTCAGTAGCCTTCCATACATTTTTGAAGCCATTTTAATGTGAAATGTTTTCAGTTTTTTAACAAAAGTGTTAGAAAAACCCCCCTGTAACTACCCTGGGTGTATGTTTTTATGGTAGCCTAGATCATAACCTATATGCATAAGCAACATAAGATTCAAACTTGCCGTCAGTAACCTTCCATACATTTTTGAAGTCATTTTATTGTAAAATGTTATCAGTTTTTTAACAAAAGTGTTAGAAAAACCCCCTGTAACTACCCTGAGTGTACGTTTTTATGGTAGCCTAGATTATAACCTATATGCGGGAGCAACATAAGGTTCACATCTGCCGTCAGTAACCTTCCATACATTTTTGAATTCATTTTGTTGTAAAATGTTTTCAAATTTTTAACAAAAGTGTTAGAAAAACCGCCCTGTAACTACCCTGGGTGTACGTTTTTATGGTAGCCTAGATCATACTCTATATACATGAGCAACATAAGATTCACACCTGGCGTCAGTAGCCTTCCATACATTTTTGAAGCCATTTTAATGTGAAATGTTTTCAGTTTTTTAACAAAAGTGTTAGAAAAACCCACCTGTAACTACCCTGGGTGTTTGTTTCTATGGTAGCCTAGATCATAACCTATATGCATGAGCAACATAAGATTCACACTTGCCGTCAGTAACCTTCCATACATTTTATTTAACAAAATGAATTCAAAAATGTATGGCAGGTTACTGACGGCAAGTGAGAATCTTATGTTGCTCATGTACATAGAATATGATCTAGGCTACCATAAAAACATACACCCAGGGTAGTTACAGGGGGGTTTTTCTAACACTTTTGTTAAAAATTTGAAAACATTTTACAACAAAATGAATTCAAAAATGTATGGAAGATTACTGACGGCAGGTGTGAATCTTATGTTGCACATGTATATAGGTTATGGTCTAGGCTACCATAAAAACATACACCCAGGGTAGTTACAGGGGGGTTTTTCTAACACTTTTGTTAAAAATCTGAAAACATTTCACAATAAAATGACTTCAAAAATGTATGTAAGGTTACTGACGCCAGGTGTGAATCTTATGTTGCTCACGCATATAGGTTATGATCTAGGCTACCATAAAAACATACACCCAGGGTAGTTACAGGGGGGTTTTTCTAACACTTTTGTTAAAAATTTGAAAACATTTTACAACAAAATGAATTCAAAAATGTATGGAAGGTTACTGACGGCAGGTGTGAACCTTATGTTGCTCACGCATATAGGTTATGATCTAGGCTACCATAAAAACGTACACCCAGGGTAGTTACAGGGGGTTGTTCTAACACTTTTGTTAAAAAACTGAAAACATTTCACATTAAAATGGCTTCAAAAATGTATGGAAGGCTACTGACGCCAGGTGTGAATTTTATGTTGCTCATGTACATAGAATATGATCTAGGCTACCATAAAAACATACACCCAGGGTAGTTACAGGGCGGTTTTTTTAACACTTTTGTTAAAAATTTGAAAACATTTTACAACAATGTATGGAAGGTTACTGCCGGCAGGTGTGAATCTTATGTTGCTCATGCATATAGGTTATGATCTAGGCTACCATAAAAACATACACCCAGGGTAGTTACAGGGGGGTTTTTCTAACACTTTTGTTAAAAATTTGAAAACATTTTACAACAAAATGAATTCAAAAATGTATGGAAGGTTACTGACGCCAGGTGTGAACCTTATGTTGCTCACGCATATAGGTTATGATCTAGGCTACCATAAAAACGTACACCCAGGGTAGTTACAGGGGGTTGTTCTAACACTTTTGTTAAAAAACTGAAAACATTTCACATTAAAATGGCTTCAAAAATGTATGGAAGGCTACTGACGCCAGGTGTGAATTTTATGTTGCTCATGTACATAGAATATGATCTAGGCTACCATAAAAACATACACCCAGGGTAGTTACAGGGCGGTTTTTTTAACACTTTTGTTAAAAATTTGAAAACATTTTACAACAAAATGAATTCAAAAATGTATGGAAGGTTACTGCCGGCAGGTGTGAATCTTATGTTGCTCATGCATATAGGTTATGATCTAGGCTACCATAAAAACATACACCCAGGGTAGTTACAGGGGGGTTTTTCTAACACTTTTGTTAAAAATCTGAAAACATTTCACAATAAAATGACTTCAAACATGTATGTAAGGTTACTGACGCCAGGTGTGAATCTTATGTTGCTCACGCATATAGGTTATGATCTAGGCTACCATAAAAACAAACACCCAGGGTAGTTACAGGGGGGTTTTTCTAACACTTTTGTTAAACATTTGAAAACATTTTACAATAAAATGAATTCAAAAATGTATGGAGTGCTATCAACGATGTCGATTTTTTTGATGTTGCCCTGTATTTGCATAATGATGATTATGGTAGTTTTTGTATATTTTGAGAGTCCTTACACTATACATACGCAAATCGTTTTTCAAAGAAAATTAACTTTGCTTCAAAACGTTTAAACAAAAATTTTCTCTTCTTTTTCATAAATTCTTTGATTTTTCATAAAATTTTCTGCTGATAATTATTAATTTTCATAAAAATTCCAAAAATTTTCTGCTGGTTTCGAAAAATATCAGCAGAAAAAATTTCATTTTTGTGATCATGATGCCTCTAGCGGTGAATAGCAAAACACGTTTTTTCTGCTGGAAATTTTCTGCTATCTTATACAGCATCATCTATGGGTAGTATTTCTTAAAATTAAGTTGTAAAACAATAAATAAAACACACTAAAATAATAAATAAATTTGTGGTTGTGTGCACATAATTATACAGGTAAGCAATTTTAATATAGATTAGAGCAAAATTATGCACGAAAAAATTAAATTTCAATATAAATTTAGATATTGACATACAAATATTGAAATCTAACAAAGGTGGATTGAAATTAAATTTAAATGGATTTCTATATCATGTAGATAAAAAGCGAAATCTAAAAGTGTACTGGATTTGTGGAAAACGGAAATCGCACTACTGTAAAGGAAGGGTTACGACTTTAATCGATGAACATGGGCAACACAAAATCAAAGTAAACCCTACTGAGCACAATCACGATCCATTCGCTTCGGATAAAGCTAATCGTTAAAGCTAATACCTTCATTAAGAAAAATGCAACCACGACCGTATTAAAACTATGCCAAATAATATCCTCTGTGACTGCGAAATGTAATCCTCTTTGTAGAAAATATTTGTCTTCTTCATTTGCACAGCTGAAAAAATATATGGACATAAACAAAAACTGCAGTTGTAACCCAAATATATTGAAGACATCGAAATCCTTGAGCAATTGCAATACATCGACAGGAAATTGTTTTTACTTTCTATTAAAAAATTTAATGGTCAATGTATTATTATCCTAGGTACCATTGAGAATAACCACCTGTTATCAAAGTCCAAGTTTTGGATTACGTTCAAAGTAGTACCATCATTGCTACGACAGCTGTTTAGCATACACGGTCGAGTAGGAACAGACGCATGCAGTGAAATATTTCCTCGCAAAGAATTCAAAAAGAAAACTAGAAAAAAATATGGTACCAATGAAGAATTTTCGCTACAGATAAGAAAACTGAAAGCTCTTGCTTTTGTACCAGCTAGCTAATGAGATTTGTGATTACTATGAAGCCATCAAAATGGAAACCGAGATTTTTTAAAAATAGCAAAATTTTTATAAGATAATTACATTTATGGTAAGCAGTCAAAACGAGGAAAACATCTTCCGATGTTCCCATCTTCACCTTCTTTCTGGTCACTATGTGATAATATCGTGTTTAACCTTCAACGTACAGAAAATAAAATCGAGTCCTGGAATAGAAGGCTATCATTTTTAATAGAATCTAAACACAAAAATATTTACAATGTAATATCAAATTTAATTAAAGAACAAATAGTGGTAGAAACAAAGGTAGAAAAAGTCAATGCCAGTGAAAATCAACCAAAAAGGCGCTGTTACGCAAAGAGGGAAGAATGCATTAAAATAATAATTGGTGAAAGAAACAATTATTCTAAAGGCGACTTTTTGAAAAACATAGCCACACATCTATCTCTAATATAAGGCAATTTTTTATATTTATTTATTCTTATTTTATTTTTTTTAATTGGGAGATTGATTTTTTATTATTTTCAACGCCAAAAAGGCATTCTTTTTTAATTAATGTTATTTGCGTTTAAGTTCTTAAATTAAGTTTAAGTTAACATGAAATTGTAGAAACTAAATAAAATTTCCCAATTTTTTTAAATTATTTAATAATAATAATAATTATCCCAACGACCTATTACCCCTCGCAACCGCGCGCGGGGAGTCTCCATCTGTATTATTATTATTTTTTTGAGTATAATTCAAGTGAATTATAAACCAGGATATCGAGTTGCTTTAACCAGTGCAATTGAAAAATTGGATGTTAAAACGGCAAAATATGTATTAGTAAAAAAATCAAATGTACAGTATGTTCAACAAGAGCGTGTACGGCATAACTGTACTTAAAACTATAGGTACACACTAAAAAATTTTCGTATAAAATTAATACGATGATAATATAAATATAATTCCGTACGAATTTTTTATAGATTTTATATTAGTTTAACTTATAAACAAATGTTATAAAATCTTGTATAAAATGTATATTACTCCATATAAATATTTTTATAGGTCACTTGTATAAATTTGATACTCCAACGTATAAATATCTGTATATAGTTCAAAATATAAAGTTTATCCATGAAATGTTAATTTTTGTTTATAAGGGGTTAGTATTAAATTTATATAAATTATTTATAGAAAATGTCAATCTGATTTTCGTATAAAAATTAGTTGCTTTAGTATAGAATTTTCGAAAATTCTATATGTTAGAATTGAACTCAGTTTTCAATATTGATGAAATTTAAGATACATTTTTGTCACATAAATAAACAGTTTTAGATTATTTTATAAAGTCGATATATTTGTTAAAACCATATTATTTTTTAAGTGTTATGATTTTTTAATTTTAACACATGGACTGAAAAGTCCCGGGCCTAACAAAGAAAACACGTTTTTTTTCAATTTTTTTTTGTTCAGTTGGTAATAACCTTCAAAAAACAGCTGTCAAAATTTCATTATATTCTATTCATTATATTCGGAACGCTACTTTTGTTAGTTTCAAAACAATGGATCAAAAACAATTTCGTCACAAGTCAATTAAAACAATGGCAAAACTACATTAATTGAACTTCGAATTGCTCCCACATCCACCGCGATCGCCAGATTTGGCTCCCAGCGACTACTGGCTGTTCGCAGACCTCAAAAAAATGCTCTCCGGTAAGAAATTCTGCTTGAATAAAGAGGTTGCTGAAACTGAGGCCTATTTTGAGGCAAAAGATAATCTGTTCTACAAAAGTGGTATTGAAATGTTAGAGCGGCGCTGGAATGATTGTCTTGCTCTTGATGGAGATTACGTTGTTGAATAAAGCCAATTTTGAACAAAATAACGTGTTTTCTTTGTTAGGCCCGGGACTTTTCAGCCCATGTACTTACAAAAGTATACAAGAGCTAGAATTAAATTAAGTGTAAAGTAATTTAAACGATACTATTTAATATAATATATGTTTTGTTTCTTTTTCGTGACACGGCAGTGTTGAAATGAATTTAAAATGTTTCAAATATAATTTATTTAGTATTGACTGTGCCATAGCTTGTATCTCACATGCATTATGAAATTCGTCAAACGTGGCTAAATTCTTTTGAGATAAAAATACAATAGCTATACCCTCATTCTCTAAAATTATAAACTTTATTTCATAAAATTCGTTATGGTAGTTGTCATCACTTTCTGGTGAGGCGAAGAATAGGCCAGGGCGATAGTGTGCATCATAATTAATACACGATATATTTAACGATTTATCAGATAAATTATTTTCTTGAATAAATTGTTTACTAAATAAAGTGTTTTTCCCATTTTCCACTGTTCCTTCTAGATTTAAATTTTATATAAGAGTTGAACATTTTTATTGTTGACGAATTGCTAAGCTTCTTTAAACATTTTTAAAATTCCTTTGATTTTTATTTAAAATATTGGTGAAATGACTCATAACGGATAGATGACATTTAAGCTAAGGACCCATTTTCAATATTATACTGGGATAGTGTGTTAAAATATGATGTTTAGGTCTACCTTAAATTCAGACACTATAGCCGACAAATAACATCCGTTATCAATTTTCGTAAATTATTTACAGATGAAACGGTGACTATTTTTGCAAAAATTATGTCTATTATTTTTAATGCCACTATTTTATTTTATTTGCCACTTCGAATGCAGATCTTCAAAATTCATATCTCCAAAAATAAATGGATAGTGGTTGATCAAGCACCACGATCGAGATGCTGAGAAAGTTAATGAAACCTTAGCGACTAAACCAGTCGGAATAATTTTTTTGATTTGTACTCAAATATAAAACATTTAATCCTTTCATTTATTTGGTTATAAGTCAAATATTTCTTTGAAACCAAATAGTTTAAGAAATGTTTTATATAGTAAAAGGAACAATACCTCCACCGAAAAAAATAATCGGTGATATTCCCAAAAAAACGGAGTAATATTTAATGAAGACTGATTAAAAATTGAGCCATACAAGCGCTTTGTATTTACTGCGATTTTAGCAAATCAAGAACGAGCGGATGGTAAATAATGACAGCAAGGTTAATGGTTTACAATGCATTTTAAAATTTGCGGATCTAGTAAATTGCAGCGCATAAATATATACTCTCCATAGAAGCAAACACTCGAAACTTGAGGAGAGTTTGAGAAGACAGAATTTAATATTTAACATATTTATTAAAAACCAATTTTAATGAAACACTTTTTTATAATAAATTTTTTTTTATTCACTTTCACAAAAGGCAATCGATTTTTCTTAAAATAAAGATGATAATTAATTACATCTCCAATAAAAATTTTGTAAATTTTGATCAAATATATTTTTCCTTTACTGCCTTGAAAGATATTGAATTGTTATAATGTTGCTAATAATTAAATTCTCTGCTTATATGTAAGCATTAATGTTCAGGGAACTGAGTTCGTCCAGTCCTCTAAAATTGCTTTATAAAATTCTGGAATTTAAACAAGAAAGCAACAAACAGAAGTTAATGCACATAAAGTTTTGCAAATTTAATTTGTGTTTACCATATATCGTTTTAGCACTTTTATTTATTAATCCTCAAAGTTACAGCGGACATTTGATGCAACGTGAAGTAAGGTTAAAAAAAACTCCTAATGAACGATAAAAATAAAAATAGTTTATATTTTATTTTATTTTGAAATAATTACCATTTTCCCAACAAATCCGGAAACTAGACGAATACGCATTTTTGTGGCAATTTGTGTACTGGTTTAAATTCACTTTAAGACTAATTTTTGTTTGAAATTTTAAATAAAATTTGGAGAAAAATTGCAAAATAGGGTAAAATTTAATGATTTGCATGAAGCTAATTTGTCATAAGACGCTGCTCAGCAAACATTTTAATATTTAAAAATGCACGGTAAATATTGCACTACAAATTACCAGGCTCGTACTTTATTAAGACATTATTGGTAATAATTACCAATTTGGGTTTACACAGCAAAATGTGTAAATATCTCCGCACAATTTCTTTCAGTGTTCCAGTAAATTAGTTAATTATTCGATAATAATAAATCGAATAATTAACTAATGATAGTTCACTACATAGTAATTTTCAAATTATATTAGTTACTATTCACAACTTCACAAGTCTACAATAAAACTTAAAAACACTTCTCCTCACTACACGATATCCACAGAACTGAAAAAAAAATAAATGGTGCTTACAGTATAAAAATCCCGTTTTTAACAAAAATAATTTCGTTTTTCTATTAATTTTATAAAACTAATCGTATAAAACAAAATTTGTATATGATAAATATATTAATTTCATACCAATCAAGGTATACAGAGTGAAGTTTTATACTGAAGGTTATAAAAAATATACAAATGGAAGTATAGAAATTGTATGTATACTATGAATTTGTATAAAATGTATTACAGAATTATATAAACGAATTATATAGGTTCAATATTTATAATTTTTATATAGTATTTCATATAAATATAAATTATCTGAACAAAAGTATAAATAAATTTATAGAATATCCGAAAATTTTTTAGTGTGTACAAATATGGGAGGGGGGCTTACATCCGTTTACTATTGATTCCTCTTGGGCGCTCTAAAACAAACATTAGTTTAACTGCAACTGTTTAGCGGATAACATATATGGAAGAAATGAGTGAGATATATAAAAAACGGTTTAAATAACGATTTGAAGCGGTGTTTTTAAGTGCACATCCTAAAGGACCAAAAATGTCGGTTGCAAGTTACTGCACTTATATAAAAAAGTCGAAAACATTTGTACAGAAGAGGATTACACATAATTCTATGTATAAAAATGTTGACGATTTGCCAGATAGAGGCAAAATCTGAACCACTACAAAAAAGGAGGATGAGGGCATCATAAAGCTATTTGATGAAAATTCTTCGCTTACGCTGGATACAGCTGGGGCAAAATTGGCGAAAAAGAATACAATTTTACCAATAACAACCACACGAAAGAACATGGCTACGCATATGGAAAGACTTTGGTCAAACTACTGGCAACAGTAAAATGCATAGAAAAGCGACTATAGTGGACGAATGAACATAAACACAAAGATTTTACGGACACTGTGTTTACCGATGAGTCATCCTTTTGGGTTTTTTTTTGTTAAAAGGCGACTTTGGCGAACTGAGCAAAAAAAAGGATTGTCCGATCTGTGGAGCACCCGTTCTAGCTCCATGTATGGGAATGCTTCACCAAGCAAGGTTTTGGTCAATTAATCGTTTCCATACGGAACCTAAACGCAATTTTCATGAATAAAATTTATTCACGAGCTTTGTTACCATCTGTCCTTAAATAGTTTAAAACGAGGAACTATAATTGGATCTTGCAAGAAGACAACGATCCATAACACCGTAGCCTACTCTGTTCAAAATTTAAACTCAAAAAGGGCATCCAACATTGGATTCGCCATCTCAGGCACCTAATTCCAATCCGATCAAAATTTATGGGCACTCATGAAGATTAAGCTGAAAATGTACCTCTTAAAAAATTTGAGCACTCTAGCGCGAGTGGTTTGGAAAAAAAAATGGAAAAATGTATCACCACACACTAAAAAATTTTCGGATAAAATTAATACGATGATAATATAAATATAATTCCGTTAACTTATAAACAAATGTTATAAAATCTTGTATAAAATGTATATTACTCCATATAAATATTTTTATAGGTCACTTGTATAAATTTGATACTCCAACGATATCTGTATATAGTTCAAAATATAAAGTTTATCCATTAAATGTTAATTTTTGTTTATAAGGGATTAGTATTAAATTTATATAAATTATTTATAGAAAATGTCAATCTGATTCTCGTATAAAAATTAGTTGCTTTAGTATAGAATTTTCGAAAATTCTATATGTTAGAATTGAACTCAGTTTTCAATATTGATGAAATTTAAGATACATTTTTGTCACATAAATAAACAGTTTTAGATTATTTTATAAAGTCGATATATTTGTTAAAACCATATTATTTTTTAAGTGTTATGATTTTTTAATTTTAACACATGGACTGAAAAGTCCCGGGCCTAACAAAGAAAACACGATTTTTTTGTTCAATTTTTTTTTGTTCAGTTGGTAATAACCTTCAAAAAACAGCTGTCAAAATTTCATTATATTCTATTCATTATATTCGGAACGCTACTTTTGTTAGTTTCAAAACAATGGATCAAAAACAATTTCGTCACAAGTCAATTAAAACAATGGCAAAACTACATTAATTGAACTTCGAATTGCTCCCACATCCACCGTGTTCGCCAAATTTGGCTCCCAGCGACTACTGGCTGTTCGCAGACCTCAAAATGCTCTCCGGTAAGAAATTCTGCTTGAATAAAGATGTCGCTGAAACTGAGGCCTATTTTGAGGCAAAAGATAATCTGTTCTACAAAAGTGGTATTGAAATGTTAGAGCGGCGCTGGAATGATTGTCTTGCTCTTGATGGAGATTACGTTGTTGAATAAAGCCAATTTTGAACAAAAAAACGTGTTTTCTTTGTTAGGCCCGGGACTTTTCAGCCCATGTGTTACTTACAAAAGTATAGAGCTAGAATTAAATTAAGTGTAAAGTAATTTATACGATACTATTTAATATAATATATGTTTTGTTTCTTTTTCGTGACACGGCAGTGTTGAAACTTCTGTTGAATTTAAAATGTTTCAAATATAATTTATTTAGTATTGACTGTGCCATAGCTTGTATCTCACATGCATTATGAAATTCGTCAAACGTGGCTAATTCTTTTGAGATAAAAATACAATAGCTATACCCTCATTCTCTAAAATTATAAACTTTATTTCATAAAATTCGTTATGGTAGTTGTCATCACTTTCTGGTGAGGCGAAGAATAGTCCAGGGCGATAGTGTGCATCATAATTAATACACGATATATTTAACGATTTATCAGATAAATTATTTTCTTGAATAAATTGTTTACTAAATAAAGTGTTTTTCCCATTTTCCACTTTTCCTTCTAGATTTAAATTTTATATAAGAGTTGAAAATTTTTATTGTTGACGAATTGCTAAGCTTCTTTAAACATTTTTAAAATTCCTTTGATTTTTATTTAAAATTTTAAAATATTGGTGAAATGACTCATAACGGATAGATGACATTTAAGCTAAGGACCCATTTTCAATATTATACTGGGATATTGTGTTAAAATATGATGTTTAGGTCTACCTTAAATTCAGACACTATAGCCGACAAATAACATCCGTTATCAATTTTCGTAAATTATTTACAGATGAAACGGTGACTGTTTTTGCAAAAATTATGTCTATTATTTTTAATGCCACTATTTTATTTTATTTGCCACTTCGAATGCAGATCTTCAAAATTCATATCTCCAAAAATAAATGGATAGTGGTTGATCAAGCACCACGATCGAGATGCTGAGAAAGTTAATGAAACCTTAGCGACTAAACCAGTCGGAATAATTTTTTCGATTTGTACTCAAATATAAAACATTTAATCCTTTCATTTATTTGGTTATAAGTCAAATATTTCTTTGAAACCAAATAGTTTAAGAAATGTTTTATATAGTAAAAGGAACAATGCCTCCACCGAAAAAAATAATCGGTGATATTCCCAAAAAAACGGAGTAATATTTAATGAAGACTGATTAAAAATTGAGCCATACAAGCGCTTTGTATTTACTGCGATTTTAGCAAATCAAGAACGAGCGGATGGTAAATAATGACAGCAAGGTTAATGGTTTACAATGCATTTTAAAATTTGCGGATCTAGTAAATTGCAGCGCCTAAATATTTACTCTCCATAGAAGCAAACACTCGAAACTTGAGGAGAGTTTGAAGAGACAGAATTTAATATTTAACATATTTATTAAAAAGCAATTTTAATGAAACACTTTTTTTATAATAATTTTTTTTTTTATTCACTTTCACAAAAGGCAATCGATTTTTCTTAAAATAAAGATGATAATTAATTACATCTCCGGATTGACAATAAACTTACTTGTAAATTTTGATCAAATATATTTTTCCTTTACTGCCTTGAAAGATATTGAATTGTTATAATGTTGCTAATAATTAAATTCTCTGCTTATAAGTTAGCATTAATGTTCAGGGAACTGAGTTCGTCCAGTCCTCTAAAATTGCTTTATAAAATTCTGGAATTTAAACAAGAAAGCAACAAACAGAAGTTAATGCACATAAAGTTTTGCAAATTTAATTTGTGTTTACCATATATCGTTTCAGCACTTTTATTTATTAATCCTCAAAGTTACAGCGGACATTTGATGCAACGTGAAGTAAGGTTAAAAAAAACTCCTAATGAACGATAAAAATAAAAATAGTTTATATTTTATTTTATTTTGAAATAATTACCATTTTCCCAACAAATCCGGAAACTAGACGAATACGCATTTTTGTGGTAATTTGTGTACTGGTTTAAATTTACTTTAAGACTAATTTTTGTTTGAAATTTTAAATAAAACTTGGAGAAAAAATTGCAAAATAGGGTAGAATTTAATGATTTGCATGAATCTAATTTGTCATAAGACGCTGCTCAGCAAAAATTTTAATATTTAAAAATGCACGGTAAATATTGCACTACAAATTACCAGGCTCGTACTTTATTAAGACATTATTGGTAATAATTACCAATTTGGGTTTACACAGCAAAATGTGTAAATATCTCCGCACAATTTCTTTCAGTGTTCCAGTAAATTAGTTAATTATCCGATAATAATAAATCGAATAATTAACTAATGATAGTTCACTACATAGTTAACAAATTATATTAGTTACTATTCACAACTTCACAAGTCTATATGAACCCTGTTTCAGACATCTAGGTTAGGTTTCAGTGGTTGACACCTAGGCCAATTTTGGCCCATTGTAATACCACGCATTCACGCCACAGCATTAATCCATTCACCTACTCACACAACTACAGTATACCACCTGCACATTGCAAGCTCCATGTCAACATGTATATTGACGTGGACGTTGGGTCAGCGCTGAATTTTGCACTCCATCAGAGGGTTTTAGTTGTGTTTATTAACATCACCGATTGTAATCGATAATGAAAATTCGATTTGCATCTAGCCTCTGATGGGATTCGAACCCAGTATCTCCCGGTCCAAATACCGAAGCTT
Source organism: Nephrotoma flavescens (assembly GCA_932526605.1). Lineage (NCBI taxonomy): Eukaryota > Metazoa > Arthropoda > Insecta > Diptera > Tipulidae > Nephrotoma > Nephrotoma flavescens. The sequence goes on from OW052223.1 coordinate 8,347,390, forward strand.
TAACCCACCACTTGTCCGGCAGACATCTAAGTAGTCAATAGTTACTAAGTTGTTAGTTCAATGAAATTGAATGTAAACCGGCTACCTTGTGCTAGCATAATTGGCTTCAACATTTATTATACAAGTTTCAATAAATCATCATTCTCAACTATTTATCTACTATTTCGAATAACAACATAATCGAATGATTACTAATTTATTAAATAAAATCAATGTAACGCAATGATCGTAAGGACTATTACTCGTATTAACTATGTTAATTCAACCCGAACAAAAATTGTAATATTTTATATGCAAAGCAAAATTAAAGTGTCTATTGTATGTAAGTTGTGCAAATTTTTTCGTTCGTTGCCAAGTGAAAGTGAATAACACAAGAATGGCATTAGGAAATCTGGAACATTATGGCCCCTTAGCAGGCGCTTTTATCCTAATTACTCCTCATCGGCGATATAATAAATTGCAGGTAGGCGCGATATAATAAATTGCAGGTTAATTTAGGCATACTACAATAGAAGATTTATTGTTCAGAAAGTTGAACCTACATTAATTTGTGGAAAAAATTCTTATTTTTACAAATCGTTTATATATTTAGAAAATCTCGTGACCATGGTGGTTTATGAATTCAAAAGTGGTTAAAATGAACCACTTATGCTGTTTGCCATGACTAGACAAATGTTGAAACTTCTGCTATTGTTCAGCACGCGACTGATACAATTCAATTTAGGTGGTTACTTTTCGATTAGATTCCATTAGATAGAATTGTCATAATTTTATTATGTTGTACTCCAGATAATTTTAAAATTTCTGTACATGTAAATTAACAAATAAACTACACATAAACAACATTTTATTTTAGTGATATATGGCTTTATGTTTCACGGACTTTTGGTTTTAATTTAGTTTAGTCAATGTAGTCGATTAAGGCACACAGCATTAATATAAAACAAAAAATTAGCTTTCAAGTGAATGTGTAAAATCCTCGACCAACGTTGGTGTATTTTATGTCTGGCAAATATTGGTAAAATATGACAATTGACAAACTCTACTGTGTACACGATTTGCTGTATTTGTTTTATCCCTTGATCTTTTTTTGAAAAACCGCCTATTGAGCGAATATGCGACAATGTTGGACAAATGTAACCTTGATTTGAACTTATCATATGTTTTGTGGCTACACGATTTGTTATTTGGACCAATACGCCAATGTTGGTTTGCATTCGTGTGGCTTTAGGATAACTTCAATGTTCGGGTTAGTAAATGGAAGGAAATAAGGTCATCCTCCAGCATGCCAATATGCCGCATCCAGCAGCAATGGACTAATTATTCGCTCATTAATCCGAAATAAAATTTATTGTGTACCTTACAAATAAGGCGGCTAAATCCCTACCTTCTCCCTTGAGATGTATAGTGCCAACAAAATAAAAATAATATTAAATAAATAAAATGTTGTCAAATAACTTTTGCTTACTACCATTTGCAAATAACTATTGGCTAGTTTGCAAACAGCTTCGCATAAAAAGGCAAATAAAAATCAAACAATTAGCCGAAAACAATTTTAAAACAAGAAAAAAAATTATTTTTACTTATTTTTCTATGATGAAAGTAACTGATTGTTTTGTATTCAACGAATTGTTTTAGATGAAAACTTAACTATAGGTAGCCTTTTAACTTGTATTATATTATTCAATGAATAAGCAATCAATAAGCCATAATTTTGTTTTGTTTCAAAATACGCTAAAAGTTTTATTTATTATGTTTGGTAAAACATTTAGGGGACTAGTTTTAGGTTCATGTTACACGCTGCGTTAAATACTTTTATGTTAAATGTTGCGTTAAATTTTTGCGTTAAATGTTGCGTTGATTACGTGACATTTTGACGTAAAATATTATACAGAAAAACCTCGATTTAACGGACTAATTGGGGAGTTCTTAGCCGATTTGGGATTGGGTGTGTTGGATGGAAATGGGATAGTCATTTCCGTTTACCCCTATTCCCGTTACAACAACAACATCCAAAGCATTCACGCTATTGACAGACAAGTAACATGATACAGATACAACATCACTGCATTCTTGTTATACGACGGATATCAACCTGCAAACAAAGTATGTTATATGTCATAACTAACGTGACCATGTGATGTCGATGACCAGCAATGTGATGTCGATCACATTATATGAGAACAATTTATTTCTTATTGTATTTTGCAAATTAATCAGAACTAGAAACATAATCAACATAATAAGTTTTTCCTTTTTGCAAATTAATCAAAAAAAAAAAAATAGAAATGTTAATTTTTAATTTTTATAATCAACGCTTTATGCGTTGATTCTCAGTTTGGCTTTCTAGTTGTTAACATCTTTTTTTATCTGTTGTTAAAGTTGTAAAACCAAATAAAAATTTATAAATTTATATTAATAACTTGTAATAAAAATGGTGTCAAAGTGGTTAGCATGCTTGCTCCAGCGACCGGAGGTCCCGGGTTCTATTCCCGGTGGTGACAAGGAAAAAATTTCACGGCGGGTTTAGGATCAATGAATTAATCACTCATTATCCGAAATGAAAATATGATTATGAAACCTCATTTGAGGCGGCCAAATTTCTTGATGGGATATAGTGCCAGAGAGAGAGAGAGAGAGAGAGAAATAAAAATAAATAAAAAAGAACACTCGTGTATTACTCGAGTGTGTAAAAAAAATTAAGTTAAAACGTTGATAAAAATATAACTGGATTCTTAAATGATTTTGGGAAGAAATTCTGGAATATGGCCCGAGGGATGGAACTCGATCACTTCTTAACCGATTATGTTGGAATTGGATATGCTGGGTGGAAGTGGGATTCTTGAATGATTTTTGGAATAATTTCTGGAATATGGCCCCGAGGAATGAAACTCGACCATGATGGGATTGGGTATGCTGGATGGAAATGGGATTCTTAAATGATTTTTAGAAGGTATTCTGGAATATGGCAAAAGTGCACTAACTCTGCAAGAAACTTCTGTGTTTGGATAACCATCAACTTCTTGCAATTAGCGATGACATACGTGATTTTTCATTTTTGACCTTATGTTTTACCAAACATTTGTGGTTCATGTGGGGTTCAACCGTTGGTTTTTTTTTATTTTTTTATTATTTCACTGCAGAGTTCATCGAACTATACGCAGATATCTAATATTTTAAAATTTCAGTTAACCGGTTAATATCTGCGTATTAGTTAATACTTCAGTAATTGATGATTTAAATGTCCTTAAGTTATTTCCATAGCGAAGCTTAATCAATAATTTGAGACATCTGCATAAAAAATTGTTATCAGAGGAGAACTTTGTTTTAAAAAGCTGTATTCTATAGTGAGACACTGGCCTTGTTGGGTATTTTTGAATATCTGATATTTGAGGTACTATGACATTGTGTTTGATAAGATTTTTAATTATTTTGTATGCAACCTCTATAATTTATAGTTTTAAATGACAAAAAACCATCAAATAATACATTTGAAGGTGTTCTGGTTGGTACAATCATTAGGTATTTGATAACTTTTTTTGGAGCACAAAGATGCTGTTTAGCAAATATTCTGGTGTCCCACTCCATATTGGATTTGAATACACTATATGTGAATGTATGTATGAATGTAGATCATACTGGGGATTGGTTTGGGAAAATACTTTCGCGTGTTTTTATCGTAAATATATATGGTATAATGGATTGCTTTAGTTTATGTATATGTAAATTTCATTTAAAGCTGGAGTCATTTACAAGCCCCAAATATGCCATTATATGTTGTTGTTCTTTATGATTAATACGAAAAGTATTAATTAAGAAATTTCAGGATTAGACATTTGCATCCGAAATATACATATTTTTTTCTTAGGTGCTAATTTAATGAAGCAATTGTTGAAGACCAATATCATCATTAACCTCGATTAAACCACAGGCAAGACATTGTGTCTTGTCTGTGATTAAACCTGCTAAAACTTTATCCTTCCTTCCAGTAGATAAGAATTGAATCGTCTCGTGCCGTAGGATCGCTATGTGTCTGGAACCGGGTTGTTCTGTTCTAAAAAAAATGAAGTACCTGTCCTATCCTTCCTGCTTGTCATATGTAAAAAAGCTGTATGAATAGGACCGGCATTATCCGGCACATCTTGTCTAGTAGTTGGTCCTACCGTCCATTCAATCAATCAATTTCAATTAACATTTACGAATTTATGAAAGTCCTTATTCGTATTATTTTCTACTTTATTAAATCATATCTTGTGACAATGGTATTCATTTCTAGCATATGTTACATTGAAAATTCTTCATTTTCTCTAAGCTAACTTACATTTTTTGATTATCATTTATGTACATAATAATATAACTATCGAAACCGACTAAAGAGCGACTATATCAACAATTAATAAATATAGGTACCTACGTGGAAAAGGAAAATTTCGCAATGAAAATTGAATTAAAAATAAAAAACGATGATCTATGCTAAATAATATAACGTAAACTTTATCCCTTTTTCAACCAAAAAAAATAAAAAAATGGCTTAATTAAAGTCCAAACCACACAAATGTGTGAGTAAAAAATCATAGTATGTAATGGCGTTTTTGATAAAAAATTACGCTTGATTTGAAATACAACCAACACAATTGTATGTATAGTTATAGTGTTTTTTTTTTCGGACGAAATAAGTTTGAAAGGAATGCGCAAATGTGTAAATTGGTTCAAAACACACACAAAAAAATTTTTTGACATGGTACTTTTGCCGTACTCGCACAATTGTGTTAGTAAATCACGAAAGGGTTATACTCGTTTTAAAGAAAATTGTGCGAGTTAACATTTTAATTATAAATGTATTGTAAATACCTGTAAATTATGGTTCGCATAAATGTAAAATGGGAAACGAAGGACGAAAAGTAAAAACTATATAAAATATGCCTGTGTAATTCATAAAAAATTAAAACTACATATACACATACAACACAACCATACTGGTATATAGAAACAAAAAAACTATATGCAGCAGCATATAGAAAAAAGAATTATGTTATGTATTTATTTTACGAAATTTATTTAAAATCGATTTTTCTGAGTACATGTATAGCGCACATGGCCAAGCTCCACGTGCTTCACTACCCGTGTGTGATATACATATATAATACATATTTTGTTTTTTATAAATATTAATTGTACAATATACATACACACAAAAAAACTATATAGTGAATAAGAGAGTTCGTTTTTAATAAGCCGACCGACAGTATGATCATCGTATTGTTTTCTTATTGTTTCCTTCACTCGTAGTTTTTTTTTACTATGTGGTTTAATTGAGTAAAAAGTTTCTGCTATGCATATATAGATGGCAGTAATATTGGGTTCCCCGATTAGATTACAAAAAATAATGTATCATGAAAAGTGGAGCCACTGTATTCGACCAAAATTTCTTTCGCTGTCGACCAAAATTTCTTTCGATTCGTCTGTAATATATTACGTTTGTGATACAACTCATCGTTTGTTTTAGTGCAAAAACATTCCGTGTGCTTTATGTGCTTTAAAACACGAAGTAAGAAAAATACTTCTTATACCCATTCGCCAAATTATACTTCGGGCGAGCGTATTAAATCATTAGCTTCAAACATTCTTGGAAATCAAAGGGTAAATCCCATCTAGTGTTATTCAAAATGGTGCGGTCGCATCACAATCGCATTGCGTATTATCAAATATAGTATTAGATAATAATTCGAGTTCCACACTAACAGTAACCGATAACTGCACAAGAAACGAGCAGGTATTAAGTAGAAAAGATGTATTAGCGATGGCTGTGGTTTTGATATGTGATTCAAATGGACATTTCATGCAATGTATATAACATTACTCGATAGTGGTTCTCAATCGAACTTGAAAAAGTCGAAAACATAGTGTCCAATCCAGTAACTGGCATAGACCAAAATAAAATATTTTTCCGTCTTAAGGTAAATCTTACAATTAAGTCTCGTGTGAGTGACTATGTAAAAAATATTGATTTTTTCGTTTTGCCGAAAGATACTGAGTATTTACCATCTGAGCCAATCAAGATTCAGTTAAATTCGATTCCTTCGTTTATAGAATTAGCAGATCCGTATTTTTTTAATCCAGACAAAATCGATATTCTTCTTGATGCAGAAATATATCATGAAATAATAAGAGAGGGAAAAATTGAAATAATCACCAATTTTCCACCGTTCATATCGGCTGAATTTGATTATATTGTATCAGGTCAAATGAACAATATTAAAACAGAGGTTGCCAAATGAATGAAATTCCGAGTAACGTTAGTCGTGTGTATTTATGTAACTAAATTCCAGAATTAAAAAGAATTAAATTCCAGAAGAATTAAATTCCAGCATCGAGAAATTTTGGAAACTAGAAGAGTTTGATCATATGAATAATTTGTCAGTAGAGGAAAAATTGTGTGATAGTCATTATATGGAACATGTAACTCGTGATAGTTCGGGGAGGTACAGTGTAGCATTTCCCTTGAAAACAAATATCAGCCAGCTGGGAGAGTCGAAGTATCGAGCTCCTCTGAGACAATACAAGACCATCGAACAAAACTTAATTAATAATCCAAAATTGCATAAAGGATATTCTGATTTTATGCTTGAATACCTGAAACACACGCAAGAAGTTCTAAATGAAGATCAAGTGAATAATCCTTATAAAAAACGAACTATTTACCGCACCATTCGGCGCTGAAGGAAACTAGTGCTACTACTAAACTGAGAGTGGTAAGTATTCATTGCTTCATTAAAACGTCGAAGAACCTCTCATTGAATGATTGTTTAATGGTAGGGACAACCATTCAACAAACATTGTTCGAAATAGTTATCAGGATCTGTAAGCATCCGGTTGTATTCACTGGCGATATAACGAAAATATATCGTCAAATTCACATTCCGCCAGAAATAAAATGTTTCCAACTAAGCACAGTTACTTACGGAACGACGAGTGCTCCAATTTTGGCCATTCGCCCTCACAGTTAGCCATCGACAGACGAGCATCGCCCATATTACCTCGAGAATTGTATGTAGATGATGTGTTATCAAGTGCGTAAACAGTCGAAGATGCTGCGATATTGAAATCGGAACTGAATAGTTTACTCGAAAGAGGAGGATTCGAATTAAGAAAATTCGCTTCAAATAACGGTCAATTAAGTTCTAATAATGAACAGATCGACCTTCTCGTTTCAGTGTTAGGTTTGCAGTGGGAAACAGACAGTGATATGTTCCACATGTCTTTAATGAAATAAAAACCACATTGAAAGTACCAAGCGTTCGGTACTCTCGGAAATAGCGCAATTGTATGACCCTCTTGGATTATGGGCTCCAATGGTGTTCGTTGCAAAGCGGTTTATGCAGTCTTTATGGGCAGCTACAAATCTGTCATGTGATGATAAGCTTTCTCCAAATATGGCAGAGATTTAGAATAATTTTAAAATGCAAGTTATTCAACTCGAAACAATAAATGTTCCAAGGTGTGTAACATCACCATTAGCCAAAAGAATAGAACTTTATGCATTTAAAAGGGTTATGGATGTGCAATCTATATGCGTAGGTCAAATAATATAACCATCCCATTGTCGTGTGCAGAATCTAGGATAGCCCCACTTAAAACGCAGACCATTCCACTTTATATCACAAAATCGTTGAAATAATCAATGTTAATTTTAGTGCGGTCTATATGTGGTCCGATTTGGAAATCACCCTCATTCGAATAAAATCACCATTGTCAAAGTTTATTACGTTTGTTGCAATCCGAGTATCGCAAATTCAAGAACTCACTTCAACTAATTCTTAGCGATACGTAAAATCAGCAATGAATCCAGGCGATCTAGTATCACGGGGTCTTCTACCAGACGAATTAAAAGAAAGCTCCCTTTGGTGGAATGGTCCGGAGTTTTTATATCATTCCGAAGAAAATTGACCAGTATCCCCTAATCCGTACATTAATCCCGATTTATTAGAACTTCGGAAGTTAGAAACAACTTTGCTGTGTGTGAAAACTGATTGGGATTTAATTGGTAAATTTTCAAGTTTCACAAAGTTAATTCGCGTAGTTGCGACATGCATGCGATTTATTACCAATTGCACGTTGACGAAAGAAAATCGAAAGTATAAATTATTGCAATGCTCAGAAATTGATTTATCTGTAGTTCTACTTATTAAACATGTAGCAACAGGAATATTCCAACGAGTTACAAAATCTTCGTAAGACTAAAGCCCCGTTGAATAGTAAATTAAAATCACTAAATCCATCAATGGACGTGAACCAAATTATTCGGATCGCTTAAACAATGCTGGCATATCGTATAATAGCAAACATCAAATTATAATCCCGGGAACGCATAATTTTACTACATTACTAGTAACTGGTGAACATGAAAAACTTTTTCATGTGGGACCTCAAGCACTATTGTATAATGGGAGCAGAAATATTTGCCATAAGATTGTTCGAAAATGTGTGGCGATGTTTTCGTGCTAAGCCTTAAAAGGTTAGTCAAGTCATGGATCAACTACCAACTGACCTTCTACCCCATTCCAATTTGCCAGGATTTCTGTGGGCCTTTTTATACATTACCCAACGTTACATTGGAAATCGTGGGTGACTTATCCACATCATCGTTCATGACTGCATTACCTCGATCCATGCTACCAATTTTATACGTGCTCGGTCAGAACTGTGAGAGTTGTATGCATTTTTTATGTCAGAAATACATCAAAATGAAATACATAGTTATTGTTCGAACGAACGAATAGAATGGAAAACCATAACACCTCGATCACCACATTTTGATGGTTTATGGGAACCGGCGGTGAAAAGTGCTAAATTTCATCTCAAACGCGTAACAGGTCAATCAACTTATACTATGGAAGAATTTTATAAACTTGTTGTCCCAACTCGAGTCCGTTTACTACAACGTTCAATGATCCTTCAGATCTCACGACATTTACTCCGGGTCATTTTCTAATAGGTTAACCTATCAATGCCATACCTGATCCGTCACTTCAACATTTTAATTTTAACAAATTATCTCGTTATCATGAGAATGCAATATTTATTGAAATAATTTTGGTTGCGCTGGTCCAGAGAATATTTGTCTGCAAACTTCAAAATCGTAGAAAATGGCTAAATCCAACAAATGAAGTTAAACTTAGATCACTTGTTTTACTTTACGAGGAAAATACATCTTCAATGACATGGAAAATATGGGAAGAGTAATCGAAGTTCACCGAGGAAAGGATAATCACATTTGCGTGATTACTGTTAAGACGGCAACCATCGGTTTATCGGTGGAAACGAATTGATTTTTAGAAAATACTAAATAAAATTAGAGTTTTGGGCAAATAAAATAATTCGTATTTTTGTGTGGCCGACAAAATTGATAGGATCGAAAATAAAATTCAACCACTGAAACAACAACCTTCACTGTGAAATGCAAATTTAAGTTTAATAAAATATGAATTACTTATATATGTATATATATTTTTTAATATAAAAAATCTTGCGTTTTATAATTTTTAAGTTGCTTGTCCTATAGCCATTAAGCTTCCCATACACGGTCAGTTTTTAATGGCAATCAACGTGATTGACATTCATGAGTGACCGTGTATGTGTATGACTGATAATCAACTGATAATTCAAACATGTTTGAATTTTTATAATCAGTCGAGATGCTTGACATTCGTGATTGCTCGTGAATGTACATGAATGTCAGTCGAACGAGCCGATTTACCCAGCACAAAAAAGCTTTATTGACTGACAAAATAAATGAATAAATGAACATTGACCTTCTTGATTGGCCGAATATGGAAGTTATCAATAATCAGCCGTGAATGTCAATCGCGTTGATTGCCATTCAAAATTGTTGTATGGGGGCTTTATTGACATTTTTGTGGAAAATTCATTTTGAGGATTTATTTAAAAGTAAATCAATTTTTTCTTTTTTGTAAAATACATATATGTATAGAAATGTTAGAAATTTTAACCAAAAGTAACAAAACGTTAACATTTTATTTGGAATAAGTATGAATAAATTTTAGCTGAAAGTTAAAAATGCAATTTCCCGAGAATTTTACAAATGGCGTATAGGACACAGGAATTCTAATTTTAGTTTAGATGGAACACACTACAGATTTCTACCAAAGCAACCTTATTTGATTCTATCTTCCTAACCAATATAGTAACCTTATTTGATTCTATAAATTTAATCACAAAAATATGTAAAAAAAGCTTACCTTAGCTAGCTTAGACCGGTCGTTCTTTTCATTACGGTAAATTACCGTAAAATTTCACTACACTAACACATTTTAACATTTTATAAATTTCACTACTGCACTTACAAGCATAAACACTAAATAATAATTACACTTCATTGAGACACTCGAGTACGCGCACTCTGATCACTTTTCACGTTACTAACACTACATTCACGTAACAAATAAAATAAAACAAAATTTAAACATGTTCGAAACTTGTTCGCCGGACTTGTGTGTGCACAACTAATTAAAATATTAATGTTTGCTGTAAAATGTAAATTTTAACCCGTTATTTTAAATAAATGCAATCGTAACGATGAGGAAAATTTAGTATGTTTACAAAGTAGAAATGAAATTGAGTTTTTAGTGTATTGCATAAATTAAACATATTGTAAGGGACATTGTACTGCATCATGCAAACATTTTCTTATCATTGTAAATTCGTGTTGGACCTTGTTTCGAATATCATTGAGAACATTTTGAAGACTTTCATAAATTTTTCTAAACCACATTAGTACTCTCAAAACTATTGCTATTGCTCTGGAATCTAAACCTAAAGCACAAATTGATTTACGGTTCGGAGTAAACATAGAATTTTAGAGATTTTTTGGCCAGAATCAGGCCACCGAAAGTGACAACTTTCATAGCATTATTTCCCTATTTTGCAATCTATTTTATTTGCGCGAGTAAACCATATATGAACCAAAAGATGCAAATTAAAATTTGCAACCATATTGATACTCATAAATTTTGCAAAATATCGGAAACTTCATACTTAAACTTTTATGAAGATAAATTTCTGTAACAACGTGGCAGCTTCCATAGGAGCTTTACTTTGTTTCGCAAATATTTTGAAAATAAATTTAAATAAAAATATTTTTATAGTTCCTCCATTAAATGCAACTAACAAACATTTTGCTTTTTATCCAAAACGAGCTGATACTTGGTTATGTGGATGAGACACCAACATGGTCCGATAAGATTGGCATTATTAATTTGGTCACAAATGACACTCGTGTTTATTTTTATTCAAGCGACTTCTGAGTATATCATTCAACCTTTGAGCAAACAAACTTAAGTGCCAAATTTCTCAGAAATAGTTGTTGTTGTCAAAATAAACATGGCCGTTAAAATCAAATAAATTAATTTACAAGAACTTGAAACCTCTATATAATTTCGCAAATTGGATTAAAGAAATTCAAATTGTTGGTATATTGATTTGTATGTGAATCACAGTAAATTTGTTGTATTTATCAGAAATAGTTGTTGTTGTCAAATTAAACGATAGTATCAGAAAATTTACTTTACAAGAAATTGAAACCTCTATATAATTTCGCAAATTGGACTACGGGGTATATCATCTATCCAGTCGCAAATTATTTATTTGCGACTAGAAGTTACTAGATTTATTTTGCCATGCCAATTCACACATATTTTTTAAAATTAAATTGGTTTTGAGATTGTAAAGTAGAAATACACGAAAAACACTGGTATGCATTACCCTAGGTCGCAGTCTTTTTATGTATTTCTACTTGACAATCGCAAAACAAATTTAATTTTAAAAAATATGTGTGAATTGGCATGGCAAAATAAATCTAGTAAGCGTATTTCTGGACGCAAATAATTAATTTGCGACCAGATAGAGGATATACCCCTGAATCAATTCAAATTGTTGGTATATTGATTTGTATTTAAATCACAGTAAGTTTTTTGTATTTTCCACAAATAGTTGTTGTTGTCAAAATAAACATGGCCGATAATATCAGAAAATTTACTTTACAATAACCTGACCATACGTCCCACACTGCGTGGAACTGTCCTACATTTCACTAGGTTGTCTCACGGAAACATCCGTCCCACGAAGTATCCCACGAAACAAATATTTGTACCACAAGTCTCGCAATTTCGATTCAAAAATCATTGCGTATACAGATAGTTTGTGGAATATTTCAGTGAAAGCAATGATTTAATAATGGTTGCACAATTATTTCTTATAGTTTTGAGAGAGAGAGAGAGAGAACAAACAGTGTACATTTTTTTACTGAAACATTGTTTTAACTATAATTTTCCCGTTGTTTATTTATAACATGCTTTTTAATAAAAAAACAAACAAAGCAAACTGCATAAATATTTGATGCAATGATCCTTCCTCTCTCTCTCTCTTTCGAGCTAAGTAAAATAGAAATAAATTGTATCAATATTTGGCACTGGCCTGGCAGTCTGCATTTGCATGTCATCAGTAACGTATGTGATTTAGATTTGATCAATGCTTAATAACAATATGTGATAAACATGTATATGTATTAAAATAACCTGTTGCTGAGGGAAGTAAAATTATTAACAGTAATGAATAAACACAAGTTATGTGGTACAATAAAAGGTAAATAGACATTGAATTCAACTATTTATGTTACTGTTATATTAATTTATAAAATTAGAAGTAACATATTTAAAAAGTTTTCGTACAAATCAGGGCGGATAGAAAACGTTTATGCAAATTCTCAAACTACATTAAATTGGATTATCCTTTTATTAAAAAGTCAAAATATAGCCATACTATTGCGTTTACTGTACCACCTGGAGGAGAGAATTTGCAATTAGCAGTGGACGTTAGGATATCAAAAGACATATAGATACGGATAAAAGGCGTTGTTATCAGCTGCTGGAAAAGCTGAAAGAAATGTTGCTGTTGCAGAAGCAGTTTTCTCCTTTCACGCCATTTTTCACAACCACAGCTTTCCATCGATGGATTGCACATCTAAGCTAATTCAATCATTATTTGATAAAAAATTTGCATGTGCAAGAACAAAATCAGAAGCCGTAATTAAAAATATTTTAATGGATCATGTTTTGGACCAACTTAAAGCCGATTTGTCTGCCGCAAATTTTGTAACGGTTTATACTGATGCATCGAATCATAACGGGAAAAAATAGTTACCATTCTAGTTGAAAATTTGAAAAAAATTAACATTAAGGAAAAGTAAGTCGCGGTTTGCGATGATAACACGAATACCAATTTTGGTGGCATGTCACGTCAAGGTACGAAAAATGTTATAAGCAAGCTTAGCTCGGATTTGAACTAGAATATATTGGGTATTGGATGCGTGGCACATATTCTAAATAATGCAAGTAGAACTGCTGCTGATTTAATGCCAACCGAGGTAAATGGAATGGTTAAAAAAATTTATGGCTATTCTCATATATATATATTTATGGATCTTAAGTTTACATAACAATAAAAAAATAAAAATCTTAAATGGATTTTTATTTTTTTCGCTTTATTTAACAAATTTTGATTACACTCAATCAATTCCTTCTAAAGACTAACTTAATTATCTTTCTTAGCACTATTTATCTATTCATTTTGAAAGAATCTAATTACAAGCCAAGCGAGTGGAAAATTACTGTTATTTTGCTTGCTATGCATTTCTCACGATTTGTTGGATGACACGTTGAGTCGTTGATCCGCCTGTTATGCTGATGTTGTGTCTTTCTATGTTGCGATATCTCTTGTTAGATGATCTTAGGAATTTATAACTCCTCCCGGGGGTGGAGAAAGGGCGTCCTCGACCTTTGATCCAATGCCTGCTTTTCTTAGTAGATCTTGATATGACGATGTGTGGCTGCTCTGATGCGCGTGTGCTGTTTCATTTGGCCCTTTTATTTGTACTATTGTCTGATTGCTGTGAATGTAAATGTAAACAATTAGTACAATTATGCTGATAGTAGAGAGTGATATTCCTCCCGAAAGCGTTCATATCCATGTTTGATGGTTGATTTGCCTTAGGTGAACATTGTTTAGCCATTTTCTGTTTCTGATGTTTTCTTGGTTGATTGTGGCAATGTCTGGTATTGTTATTATGTGACGTGTTATTTGAAGATTATGGAGTGCTCCCTGGATTACTTCGTCTGAGCCTATCCATTCGTATGACTGGAATTCTTCGGAGTTAACTGTAATTGTACAATTCCAGAATGTTGCGATGAAGTTTCCTGTAACAGTTCGATTATCTGGACCGCAATTGGATGAAATTTGTGTGTTGTTTGCGTTATTTATTAATAACTTGTCTTCTGATATGAATTGCACTGTAGTTTCGGCCTCTGGTGTAACATTGCATTGGGCTTGACTCCCCATTATAAGAGGTTTAATGCATTCATCCTTGAATTCACTTATTTCCGTGTGTCTTTGTACAAAATTGTTATGGTCGTAGGTTGTGAATAACTTTGAGTTTGATTTGATCAGATATTTTGGATATTTTTGAATAATACTACCGTTGACTACTAGTGGTGCGATGGTCAACATTGTAGAATTGTTTTCTTCCAATCTTGGTACCTCCAAGATATACAGCAGAGTATCTTTGTTTATTGCGATTTTTGGTGTAACGTATTTTAAGGCTTCATCCGGTAGTGGTATTTCAACACCTTGGTCAACCAGTATGTTTCTGATGGAAATAATTTCTTTCAATGAAATTATTTTGTTGCTGGGCAGTGAAACTTTAGTTCTAATGATTGCATCTTGAATATCGTTTAATATTGAATTGATCGTGTCAATATTAATCATTATTGTGAGCAGTTCTAGTTCGGTTAGTACAATTCGGTTGGCGATTGAGGTATTGGCAACAACTTTATTTATGGCGTCAGTTAATAACTGGATTCTCCTATCGATTTGGTCGTTAATTTTGAATTGGCGATTGTTTTCATTTATAAGGTCGTTCAACGTGCTATTTATCATACGTAAGTCCTCAGCGTCCGGACTACCCGCTAACCATTTCCACGCTGTTCCTATCGTGTCCCATCTTCTTTGTCGGGTGTATTTTGGCGGTTTTATTTGATGAAAGTTATCGTGGGCTTTTTTGCATTTTTGTTTAATTATTGTGTAAAATTCCAGCTTGTCTTCTACTCTATCGTTTACAATATTGTTAATAGCTTCTATCGTATTTTCTAGGTTAGTAAGAATTATTTTTATTACCCCTGTTTGAATTTTACAATTACTGAGTTTTAATAATACAAGGGGATCTTTATGTAAGTTTCTTAATTCTAGTTTTTGAGTTTTACATTTATTATTACAAAAAATTACAAATATGAGAAATTTAAAGAAAATTTTGAACATCATTCCTGGAATGAGAAAATATTACATTAGTTTTTTTTATCTTTTCAACCTTTTCAATTTATTTTTATTTCGTTTTATATTTCTAGGAGTTTTAAATGTTTTTCCGGTTATAAAATTTGCTTTTGTTTTAATACCCCTAGGTTGTGTTTTACTTCTAATATTTGGTTTTAAAAATATTGATTGTTGATCGGTTAACTCAGGGGGTTCTTCTTTAGTTT
Source organism: Nephrotoma flavescens (assembly GCA_932526605.1). Lineage (NCBI taxonomy): Eukaryota > Metazoa > Arthropoda > Insecta > Diptera > Tipulidae > Nephrotoma > Nephrotoma flavescens. The sequence continues at coordinate 8,362,995 of OW052223.1, forward strand.
TATTTTGTTTTTTCATCATATTTATACAACCTTCTAATTTTTTGTTTACCTCTTTATAAATTGCTTTTGCGTTTTCACTGATAATTCTTGTGTTTGTTATGTCGGATTGATTGAAGATGACTTCATTGGGGGTAAATCCGGTTGAGGAATGTATAGAGTTATTGTAGAGTGCTACCGCGAGCTCTACAACTTCACGAGTACTGTTATTTGGGATTTTGTGCTTATTTGTGTTGTATATTTCTATAATGGTGGAGTGGGTTTTTTCCACTTGCCCGTTCGATTCTGATGACGATGCGTATTCGAGCTTAACATTGATATTACTTAGAAATTCTTTGAACTGAATGGATTGAAACGTAGTTTCATGATCCGAAATTATTTCACTGGGTATTCCAAAGGTAGAGAAATATTTGATTATAGCACTCTTAACATCTGTTATATTCTTCGTATCGATGTGTATCATTTGTAAATGTTTTGAAAATGCGTCTATCACAGACAAAAAATTAGTTCTATTGATTATGAATATATCGATATGGATCCTCTCTAGCGGTTTTCTCGTACTTGGTCTTGGGGATAATTTTATATTGTAAGGTTTCCTGTCGTATTTATGAACGTTGCAGATACTACAACTATTAATGCAACTTCTGATTTTCTTTATCATGTTCGGAAAATAATAGGACCTTTTGATTTGGTTCTCAACCTCCTTAATTCCTCTGTGTGCTCGATCATGTTCTTTCGTGATTAGGGCATCTTGTCTTTCTTCCTTAGTGACGTCTTCGACTATCTTGCTAACAAGCACGAAGTGACCGTTTTGCGAAAAGTTTTCCCTATATGATTGTTGTATTTTCCCGTACAGGGATTCTGGGGCGAGTATCGCGCTTTGTTTGTTATTATGGTATATTTTAAGATAGTGAGTTATATCTTCTTTACTAAAATCATTCTTGATAATTATAACTCGTTTTACTTTTGGGAATACTTCTTCTGAGATGATCGTATCGAGTGTAGATGAAATTCTGAAAATTATTTGGTTCCTATAATAATTTACCGGACGTTCGGCGAAATGAAGAAAATATTCATCTGACGTATCCGCTGAATGAATTGTGTCGGAATCACTTGGTATATTGTTCTGCATTGACCCGCTTTCGGGGTTAGAATTTTGGCTATTAATGTTATGTTCACGTGAAGTGTCGTTGTTCTCGCTGAAGTTTATTTCCGATTTTGAAAGCATCCGCGACAAGGTTAGTTTTTCCCTCTTTATATATGATATCATAATCGAAGTTTTCCAATTCTAACCGCCACCTTAGAATTTTGGAGTTTTTCTCCGAAGTTTTTATGAAGGTTAGGGGTTTGTGGTCGGTTACGAGAGTAAATTTATTACCATGTAGGTAGGGACTGTATTTCTTTACGGCCCAAATAATAGCTAAGGCTTCTTTTTCGTTGGTCGCGTAGTTAGTTTCGGTGGAATTTAGAGTCCTAAATGCAAAAGCAATAGGCCTTTCCACATTGTCTTGAACTTGAGACAATACAGCGCCAAGGGCATAGTCCGAAGCGTCGGTCGTTAATATAAATTGTTTTGAGAAGTCCGGATAGGCCAATATTTGGTCTGTGGACAGAATCTCTTTTAATGATTCGAATGCTTTTACATACTCAGGGTCTTTTATATTAATGACCTGATCTTTTCTTAAAAATTTGGTCATTGGTTTTGTAATTTTTGAGTAGTCTTTGATGAAGCGTCTGTAATAACCTGCAAGTCCAAGGAACTGTTTCACTTGTTTTTGTGTCGTTGGTAGCGGCCATTCTACAATTTTTTGAACCTTATCGGGATTTGGTTTTACTCCCGTTTGTGTGACCAGGTGTCCCAGGAACTCCGTTTCTCGCTTGAGGAACTCACACTTGTCTAAATGTATTTTGAGGTTGAACACCGCCAGTCGCTTTCAGACTTTGCAAAGGTTTGCGATGTGGTTTTCTAGATTGCAACCCACAATTATGATATCATCCAGATATACATAGTAAATTTCGCCTACTAGACCACTCAATACGTGGTTCATTGCACGTTGAAAAGTTGCTGGGCCATTTTTTAACCCAAAGGGCATTCGAGTAAACTCAAAGTGGCCCTTATCTGTGGAAAATGCAGTTTTTGGTTGATCTTTTTTGTCCATCTCGATTTGATGGAATCCAGATTTTAAGTCGAGGGTTGTGAAATACACAGATTTCCAAAGACTATCTAGAATTTCCTCAATTTGAGGGATGGGAAATTTATCGTTAATTGTCTTTTCATTTAATTTTCTGTAATCGATGACGACTCTTATTTTTTGGTTTCCAGAGGCGTCAGCCTTTTTTGGTACTACTCAAATAGGAGATGAGTATGGACTATTTGAATTTTGTATAATCCCACTATCTAACAATTCTTGAATTTGTTCAGTTACATCCTTCTTGTAATGGTGAGGGTATCTGTATGTTTTCGTATGAACTGGATTTTCGTCTTTTGTTACTATTTTGTGCTTGATTACAGTTGTGGATGAAAGTTTTTCTCCTTGTCTCAACAGTACCACTTGATTTTTGTGAATTGCTTCTATGAGCATTTCTTTTTCGATTTTACTTAAATGTTTCGTTCGAATTAGATTTTCAATTGCGGTTTTATCCACTGGTGTATTCACGTTGATTGGAATTGGTTCGATTGCTTCGAAATTGTTTACTATTAACCCTAATCTACATAATTTTGAAGGTAGTTCTGGACTGTCTGTCGTTATTTTGACAGTAGTTTGAAAATTTTCGGCCCTGTATATACCTGGTAATATTGTAATTTCGTCATTTAGTGCTTTATTTTCATAAGCTACCCAATCACCATTTGTTTTGGTGTTAAACGTTACTGTGTGGTTATAAAAGTTTTTTGTAGGGTAATAACGGTAGAATTTGAATATTTTATTATTTAGGGATACCGTATTTGATTTATAATCAATTTTTGCATTCATTGCCGCCATGGATTGGGACCCTAGAATACCGTGAAAAAATTTGTGAAAATAGAGTTCATAATAAGTTTGTTTTGGTAAGTTGAAGCCAAGAAAATTGATCTTTCCTTTTCTTGATAGGTTATGTGTCCCTATAATATTTTTTACTGTTGCTGTTTCAGATTCTAGGAGATATTTTGGGATGATGTTAGGCCTTATTATATTTTTATTGGCCCCAGTGTCAATTAATAACAATATTGTTTTGCCATTTGCTTTATTATGGCATTTGAGATATGGTAAGAAGTTTAACCTTCTGTATCTGATCCCTGTCCTTCCCAAAAATTTTCCTCCTCCGAATTTGTATTGGTCGATTCTACAGCTTCTTCTGGGATTTCGTGATTATATATCATTCTGCTGTTCGAAGTTTTCTTCGATCTGAGTGTTGGATCTATGTCCATTGGAATTGGTTTGGAATTATCTTGAACTGATCCCAGAGGTTTCTTTTCCGTGAAGGGATATTGCTGTCTTCTATTTTGACTCTGAGTTCTTATCTCAGTTATTTTTTTGAATTATTTGAGATTGTCTCATTTGCGCTAAACTTGCACAAAAACGCGTATGCGTCTTCTAGAGTTTTGGGTCTTGCTGCTTGAGCGTACCCGAAATGAGGCTTTTTTAATCCTGCAATGAATGCTGCGAGAGCATCCTCTTCAATAAATGCACTGATTGCTACCCATGACATATTATAAATTGGGTTTTGTTTAACCAAGGTTTTAATACTCTGTAAAGTCTCTTTTGTTTTATTATAATATGCATGAATTGACATGTTGTCTGACTGTTGTGTTGCCCAAAGTTGGGACTTGTAAAAGGATAGCTCTTGTTTATCACCAAGAGCTTCCGTTAATATTTGTTTGATTTCCAGAAAAGTTTGGGGGTTTCCGGCTAAGCAAAGAATATCTTTGGCTTTGCCTTCAACTTTGTTTTGTACTGCTTGCCAGTAAATTTTTAATTGCTGTTCTTGGACCATTGGTTCGAAGAACGCTAAAGTGTCTTCGACTGTTTTCAGCCATGACACCAGCTGTTTTCGATTTCCATCGAAATTGGGAATTGATTTTATCGGATCTGGAATCCGGTATAAATCAATGATAATGACTGAGTTGGAATTTTTTCCTGTTCAGTTTTATTTAAATAAGCTTAAGCTTGCTCGTGCTCAGTCTGCTTTAGCGAAATTGCGCTAAGTTGTCCTAGAATTTGGTTCAGTTGGTTAGTTACTTGCTCTAACTCTGACATTGTTTCTAGTTCCTTATAGTCAATATCTCGATTTACCATATAATTTGTACGTGATTTTTTGGTCTTTCAATAATTAATAATTCACCGTTTGATCACTGATTAGCTTTTCGAAATTATGGGATAACAACTTAGATAAATAATAATAATTATTTATTCTGCAAACTGCCAAAAATCGCTCGTGTCTATCTTGTAGTGCACGAATTAAAATTGTAAATTTACTGAATAAATTTAGATTCTGCTCTATCTCGTAGTGGCTGAATCTATTGAACCACAAATGTAAAAATAAAATGTTCTTACCTGTAGTTCTGGAACTCCTCGTCTATCTTGTAGTGCGTTGAATTCCGTGCTGTCGTGTGCTGGTTCGTATTGCGTTGATAGTTGAAATGTGGCGAAACTACGACTCCTCTTAGCGGTTTATTCTTCTTGAGAAAACCTTCAGCTAGAGAGATCAAGGTATATATCACTTTGACACTAACTTGATGAGTTCACTTTTGGACTGTTTTTATTCACAAGTCCTGGCACTTTATACACTTCACTCTATTAACACAAATTACCGCACGGCTGTGCCATTTATGGATCTTAAGTTTACATAACAATAAAAAAATAAAAATCTTAAATGGATTTTTATTTTTTTCGCTTTATTTAACAAATTTTGATTACACTCAATCAATTCCTTCTTAAGACTAACTTAATTATCTTTCTTAGCACTATTTATCTATTCATTTTGAAAGAATCTAATTACAAGCCAAGCGAGTGGAAAATTACTGTTATTTTGCTTGCTATGCATTTCTCACGATTTGTTGGATGACACGTTGAGTCGTTGATCCGCCTGTTATGCTGATGTTGTGTCATATATATATATATATATATATATATATATATATATATATATATATATATATATATATATATATATATATATATATATATATATATATATATATATATATATATATATATATATATATATATATATATATATATATATATATATATATATATATATATATATATATAGATATATATATATATATATATATATATATATATATATATATATATATATATATATATATATATATATATATATATGTATACTGTCCGGGTGGAGACGTTGAAAGAGTTCTGCGACGAAAGCAATGTTGAATTTCACAAACTACTGGGATACAGTGAAACTCGCTGCTAGAAAGAATTTTGAAGATGTACGAACCTTTGAAGGCACATTTCCTAGATGTTGAGAAATGCCCAATTAAAATAAAAGATTTTTTATAAGATCCCATTTCAGAAATTTAATGTAAATTTATGCACGCTAGATTGTGCATGTTCTACCATAGCATCAAGCTAATTGAGGGAAAAACATCTAACGCTATGAAAACTGTTCAAACATTACTTAATTCGAAAGAAAATCTCCAGGAAAGGATAACTTCGGACTCGCTGTGAGAAACGATATAACGAAACTAGGCAATAGCGGAAAAATTGACTAATCTGTATTTGCGACGAATATATCTAGATTTTATTCGACATGTTTAGAATGATTTACAAAAATGGACAATCCAATTTGAAGCACTTTGAAGTTATAAAGGGTTTTCCAATAAGAGTGATATGATTTCTTTAAAAAAAACACACACTAATTGTTAAGGAAATTGAAATGTTTTTTATTTAATGTGAAGGTGTGACAATCGATACAATTAAGTTCTGAATAAAACGTCATTCAAATAATTGGCCTCTACGACTTCTTCTGCAGGAACGAATTCGATGAATCCAATTTTCGTGTACTTTTTCCACTAAATCAAGTCGTATGTCATGAATAGCACGTTCGTATTTTGGTTTAGTGCTAAAGACTAATGACTTCAAATAACCCCACAAGAAATAGTCTAATGGTGTTAAATCACAACTTCTTGGAGACCATTCAATATCACAATTTCTTGAAATAATCGAATATCCAAACTTTTCTCGCAATAATTCAATTGATGCACTTGCTGTGTGGCACGTAGCCTCATCTTGTTGGAACCAAATGTTGTCAAGATCAACTTTCGGCCATAAAAAGTTGGTTATCATCGATCTATACCGATCTCCATTGACAGTAACGGTATTACCAGCTTCATTTCGAAAAAAATACGGACCGATGATTCCACCAGACCAAAAACCACACCAAACTGTCAATTTAGGTGAATGTAATGGTTTTTCATGAATAATTTGTGGATTTTCTTCACATCAGAATCGACAATTTGTTTATTTTCCGTACCACTCAGATGAAAGTGAGCTTCATCGGAGAAGATGATTTTCTTAAAAAAATCGTTATCGTTTTCAAGTTGTTCCAAGGCAAAATCAGCAAATTCGCGACATTTACGGTGGTCCAATGGCTTCATTTCTTGAGTGAGAACAATTTTATATGGATGCAAACCCAAATCCTTTCTCAAAATCCGCCAGGTTGTGGTTTGAGACAGTCTCAATTCTTGAGAACGTCTTGGAATTGACAAAATGGCGGTCTTCAGCAACACTTGCCTGAACGGCAGCAATATTTGCATTACTTCGAGCGTTTCTTTGTCTTATTGGCACTTGAACATTATGTAAAGAAAATGTACGCTCAAAAATTTTCAACAATTCGACGAATAGCGAGCACACTTGGACGATTATTACGACTATAAAATGGCAATAGCGCACGAAAAGTTGCGATTGGAGAACGATTATTTTGATAATAAAACTGAATAATTTGTAAACGTTGTTCTTGCGTATATCTCACCATGATGAAATTGTAAACATTACTGAATACAATGAAATAAAAACTGACAGATCATGACATATTACAAATGGCCGAAACGTCACTTAAAAATCATATCATTCCTATTGGAAATTCCTATCCCTAATGCCGGGTAGCCTTCGGTTTCACGTTTAATTTTCGATTTAATTTTGTCTTGGATGCCATACCAGTCATTAGACTTGTATTTTAGCTTGAAATATGTATCGAACTCCTTGCTCTGCTTTAACAATGCCATCTTGTCTGTTTCTAGATCTGATTTCCTCATTTTAGTGTACGCTTTGCATTCGCGATTTTTAAGGTTTATAAGCTGGTCGTCGAACCACGGAGGGTGAGTATTTGAAGTTTTGTTGAAAATAGGCACGTAGATCAAATCCTCTATGTATGCCGTAAAATTTGTGAACATTTAGCGTTTAAAATTTGATCCCCATTCAGTTTACCTTTTTAAAGTTGTATTTGATATAACTCTGGAGTTCTGATCTTTTCGCCGCATAGTGAGTGATGTTAAACACAATGTCCAGAGATATGTGGTTGTTAACGTTCACGACAAATGGATTAAGTAATTCAATAACATTAAACGCATCTACTTCATTGGTGAAGACAAGATCTAAATATCGGTCCAGATTATTTGCAATGCTGTTAATTTGGTTTAAATTATAACTCAACATGGTATCTACGAACAGTGATTCTGCATCCGACTTTATGTTGCTTGGGAGTATTCAATTTAGTTCCTGTTCAAGATCCCACAAAATGTTTGGAATATTGAAATCACCAAGCTCAGTGTATAGATGAATAAATAACGTTGATTGATTTTAATCTTCACGGAAATCTGTTCAATTCTTGACGGGAGTATTTTAACTGCATGACTTTCTAGCTAGAATTAACGTTTATTAAAACGCAACCGCCTGATTTCTTAGAGCTCATATCAGGTGAGCGATCACATCTATAAACAACGTAGTCATACCCAAAATATTCCGAACTGGAAAAGGTTTTAGGTTTTGGTACCATTCTAATTGCATTCACATTCGTGGGTTGAAACTTTCAATTAATGAATCCTTTAAATTGCTCATCAGTAACGGACGAATGAATTATATTAATGAAAATCCACCGTCTGGGTTTTACAACACTTAATATATTTAGTTCATTAGATACATTTTCAACTACCCGAAGTGATGCAAACCAGTGCAGTATAGAACTTTATTTTTTGAAATGGCTACTTGAGCTGAAAATGCATTAACTTTTGACATCGCTGTATTTGAATGAGTAGTTGCTGTTGATGGTCCCGAAATGTCGCTGTATCGTGCTTATTTGTCGTTCAGGGGTAGCTGATGATCATGGTAGTGATGATATCAAATGGTTAGTATTTACTAAGCTTGATGCTTCGGTCTGGGATGAGATTATGGACGTAGATCTCATAACCCGACGTTCTTCTGGTTGATTAGAAAGTGACAAGGCGTGGACCCCAGTATTAAGTGTCTTTTCTAATTTTTCCGTTCGTCTCAGTAAATTATTGACTTGCGTACCATTCGATTTTCCAATTAAACTTAAACGATTCGTCGATTTTGGATAAGATGACGCTTAATCCATTTTGACACGTATTAGAGAAGTATCTCAAACCAGTCACATCACTCATTACTAGCTTCATTCCTTTCCTTAGATCGTTAGGAAATTTCTTTAGCAGCTTAGTTGAGTTGGCAGTGGCACATCTATAATCAATAACGCTATTTCATAAGTAGCCACATTTGTTTTTGATTGACATCGCTAATTCACTTTACGATATATAAAAAAATAATGTCAGCACGTTTTTATTATATCACACACTATTAGGTCAACAAAGCAAAAAATTAAGATACTTGTAATATTAATTCAGTTTAAAAAAATACTCCAAATTGCTTAAATATTCGTATAGGAACACTTCAAATTTTTCAAAAAAAACTACATAATAATAAAGAAAATTTTAAGTTAATATTTCGTATGATGCCCTTGTTGTTTAATGATTTCCAATATGCGCTTTGGCATTGAATTTGACATGTTTTTTAAAGTTTTTTGCCTAAACCTTCGCTGCAAGTATGCCTCATAAATTCTCCATCGATTACAATCGGGACTACATGCAGGCCAATCAAGAACATTTATTTTTTTTTTTTGGCAAAACCACTCCATTGATTGCTTTGATGGATGAAAGCATTGTTTTGTTAAAAATCAAATCATTGTCATTGTAGTCCTCAAGTAAAGTTATTAAATCGTTTTCTAACAAATCATTGTACATGTCTGAATTCATTCGGGGGGTAATAAAGCAAATTGGCAGCTTCCCGCCATAATGAAAAGCTCCCCACACCATTACTGTACTTCCACCGAAATTTCTTTTAGACTGTAATATATTTTCATCACGAATATCGTGCCAGTAGCAAGAGTACTGGTCTGGGCCGTCTTGGTTGAATTTGTTCTCATCCGAGAAAATCAGTTTCTGCCATTTATCTTTTCATTGCCTATGTCGCTTGGCCAACAGTAGCCACGTTTCAATATGTTTGTAGGAAAAATTAGTCTTACTTTGCAATTTCGAGCATTTAATAATTTTTGTTGTTCGAGTGTTAAGTGCAACATGTTGTTTTGTAACAGGTAAGCCCAATTTTGCTTTACTTTGATTGGCGGGTAACTGGTTACGAGTTGCTTTCTCTCTTATTTTGTCAATTTTGAAATTTGGGTAATTTACTATTTCCTTTTGTTTTATTTTTTAGAACACAACTTCGAGCTTTTTTTAGGAAGTTGTGGACCACAGTTGATGATCGACCAATTGTAGTATCAGATTGACGCATGGTAAATCCTTGTTCTTTAAAAATTCTGATGGAGATTTTTTCTTCATCATTTAACAACTTTCCCTTTGGCATCACTATAAAATAAAATTCCATTTTACAAGCATCGTAATATACTTACTGAATAATATCGAATATCAAATATTTAAAACAAATATATATTTATTAAGTGCGTAAAAACCAGGGATGTGCGTCGACACGTCAACAATTATTGTCGACGTCGACGCATCAATAATGCGTCAAAATTACGTTGACGTCATTTTTAAATCGACAATGACGCATAGTCAAAAAAAATTATTTTGATAGATTTTTATTTTGTTTGTTCAGAGCTATGTACAATTTTAAAGAGCCGTGATATTAAATAATGTATTTTATTTACAGGGCAAAGTTTTTCTATGTTTCCATTAGAAACAATGTAAAATAACCAGATTTTGAATTAATATTTTTGAATGAAAATTTAATTGAGTAATTAAAATTTATATTTCATACGATTAAGAACATATTCAGAAAACACATATTTGAAAATCAGCCATTTGTATTCAGTATTTAAGTAATGAAAATGAACTAAAGAGAGTCATAATTTATATGTTTTTCTATAGAATTGAACTTTTCGTTTAGCTGTGTGAGTTACTAAAAGGTAAAGTTGTATGAAATGTTAACCAATTTGTACACCAATAAGTGACTTGAAGCGATAGAAACAATTAAAATTTTAGTTTTGAGTCTACAATAAGCCTCCTGTCGGCTAGACTTATTGTAAACTTGTTTGAGTTTTATGCGAGTCTTGCACCCAAACTGGTAATTCATCAAACTAATTTTAACAAGTTTCCAATAAGTCTATTCGACAAGAGGCTTTTGTAGACTTTCAAATACGTCAGTCTCCACAAAATAAGTCACGAATTGGACCGCAGTCTAAATATGTTGGTTTCGTAATTATGTATTATGTATAATCAACAATTAAAATGTTATTGTATTAAAATTGCAAATTCAAATTAATCATTTCGTTTTTTATTTACAAAAATGTATTTAAAAAATACTAATGTAAGCTGATTGTTCTGAGAAAGAATAAAATGACGGAATCTTACGGCTCTTATATCTAGGTGGCTTTAGTTTGTTTCCTTTTTTGATTTTCCCTTTGGCATACCGAAAGACTATATCAGACGAAATAATAAAATTATCAAAAGTGAAGCCCAATGAAGTTATAAAAGAATTCAGACAGCCCTGATCGTCTTTGCACAGCCGTGACCGTTTAATTAAAAATTTACGTCCCTTAAGCTAGCAGAACCCATACAGCAGAACATTACAAGATAGTATGGATAATTATAGGCTAATTATGGGCTAATTAAATGCCCCATTAAAAAATTTTGGGCTCCATCCCTAACAACTAAAGCGTCAAAAAATGATTTAAAAACAATTGGAAAATAAAGGCTAATTTTAGGCTAATTATATGCCCTATTTAAATTTTTTTATTCGGGTCGATTTAGAAAATGCGAAAGGCTTTAACATTTCAAAGCTAGCAGAACCCAATTCGAAAATCGGACCAAAACCGAAATTAGAACTCAAAACAAGATCTATTGATAATCGAATAATTTTAGGCTCGGTATGGCTAATCAAATTCCTCATTAAAATATTTTGGGCTCCATCCGTTTTTGACCTAACTTCAGGTCATTTAATCTAAAGCTAGCAGAACCCAAATCGAAAATCGGACCAAAACCGAAATTAGAACTCAAAACAAGATCTATTGACAATCAAATAATTTTAGGCTCGGTGTGGGCTAATCAATTGTCCTATTAATCAATTTTGGGCTCTATCCGTTTTGACCTAACTTCAGGTCATTTAATGTAAAGCTAGCAGAACCCAAGTCGAAAATCGGGCCAAAACCGAAATTAGAACTCAAATCAAGATCTATTGACAATCAAATAATTTTAGGCTCGGTATGGGCTAATTAAATGCACCATTAAAAATGTTTGGCCTCCATCCGTTTTTGACCTAACTTCAGGTCATTTAATCTAAAGCTAGCAGTTTGATTAGCCAATAACGAGCCTAAAATTATTTGAGTTGTAATTTCGGTTTTGGTCCGATTTTCGACTTGGGTTCTGCTAGCTTTAGATTAAATGACCTGAAGTTTGTTCAAAAACGGATGGAGCCCAAAATTTTTTAATTGGGCATTTAATTAGTCCATACCGAGCATAAAATTATTCGATTGTCAATAGATCTTATTTTGAGTTCTAATTTCGGTTTTGGTCCGATTTTCGATTTGGTTTCTGCTAGCTTTAGATTAAATGACCTGAAGTTAGGTCAAAAACGGATGGAGCCCAAAATTTTTTAATGAGACATTTGATTAACCCATACCGAGCCTAAAATTATTCGATTGTCAATAGATATTGTTTTGAATTCTAATTTCGGTCTTGGTCCGATTTCCGATTTGGGTTCTGCTAGCTTTAGATTAAATGACCAGAAGTTAGGTCAAAAATGGATGGAACCCAAAAAATTTTAATGAGCCATTTGATTAGCCCATACCGAGCCTAAAATTATTCGATTATCAATAGATCTTTATTGAGTTGTAGTTTCGGTTTTGGGCCGATTTTCGACTTGGGTTTTGCTAGCTTTAGATTAAATGACCTGAAGTTAGGTCAAAAACGGATGGAACCCAAAATTTTTTAATGGGGCATTTGATTAGCCCATACCGAGCCTAAAATTATTCGATTGTCAATAGATCTTGTTTTGAGTTGTAATTTCGGTTTTGGTCCGATTTTCGACTTGGGTTCTGCTAGCTTGAGATTAAATGACCTGAAGTTAGGTCAAAAACGGATGGAGCCCAAAACTTTTTAATAGGACATTTGATTAACCCATACCGAGCCTAAAATTATTTGATTGTCAATAGATCTTGTTTTGAGTTGTAATTTCGGTTTTGGTCCGATTTTCGGTTCGGGTTCTGCTAGCTTTAGATTAAATGACCTGAAGTTAGGTCAAAAACGGATGGAGCCCAAAATTTTTTAATGGGGAATTTGATTAGTCCATATCGAGCGTAAAATTATTCGATTGTCAATAGATCTTGTTTTGAGTTGTAATTTCGGTTTTGGTCCGATTTTCGACTTGGGTTCTGCTAGCTTTAGATTAAATGACCTGAAGTTAGGTCAAAAACGGATGGAGCCCAAAACTTTTTAATGGGGCATTTGATTAGTCCATACCGAGTCTAAAATTATTCGATTGTCAATAGATCTTGTTTTGAGTTCTAATTTCGGTTTTGGTCCGATTTTCGATTTGGGTTCTGCTAGCTTTAGATTAAATGACCTGAAGTTAGGTCAAAAACGGATGGAGCCCAAAATTTTTTAATGGGACATTTGATTAGCCCATACCGAGCCTAAAATTATTCGATTGTCAATAGATTTGGTTTTGAGTTCTAATTTCGGTTTTGGTCCGATTTTCGACTTGGGTTCTGCTAGCTTTAGATTAAATGACCTGAAGTTAGGTCAAAAACGGATGGAGCCCAAAATTTTTTAATGAGACATTTGATTAACCCATACCGAGCCTAAAATTATTCGATTGTCAATAGATCTTGTTTTGAGTTCTAGTTTTGGTTTTGGTCCGATTTTCGATTTGGGTTCTGATAGCTTTGAAATGATAAAGCCTTTTCTTGATTTCTTGATCGACCCGAATTAAAAAATTTAAATAGGGCATTTAATTAGCCTAAAATTAACCTTTATTTTCCCAATTGTTTTTAAATCATTTTTTGATATGGGTTCTGCTAACTTTTTCTAAAGCTAGCAGAACCCACGCTTTAGTTGGTAGGGATGGAGCCCGAAATTTTTTAATGGGGCAGTTAATTAGCCCATAATTAGCCTATAATTATTCATACTATCTTGTAATGTTCTGCTGTATGGTTTCTGCTAGCTTAAGGGACGTCAGTGTAATTAAAGTGAAGCTGAGTAATTAAATGTCAGTTATATATGCATTACATATATTTTTAATTTAAATTAACGTGTGATCGCTCTATTTTGTGAGAGTTATTGGTGCATATGATTTTATAATTTCATTTTAAGCCTTTGCCAGTCTCATGCATACATAGGCGGTTAACCGAGACGCTTCTGTATCATATTCGATACATAATCTAAATTAGATTATGTATCAAATATGATACAGAAGCGTCTGGGTTAACCGCCTATGTATCATATGTGATACATAGGACTGGCAAAGGGTTAATTTTCATAATTAGGTTAACATGCTACTCTAGTTTTATATAGCTCATCATTTTTAATTAACGAAGATGGTATTTATAATTAAACTAATTTTTTTATTGTGCATGTAGCTTTACTACTAGTTTTTGTTTTAAATAACAATCCATTTTTATTAAAATATTCAAAAAACTGAAACTGAATTAATTATTTTATTTAGTAGTTTTATTAAGTTTTTAATAAATTAACAATTCGGTCAATCTGTCTTGTCTTATTTTCAGGAATTATATTATAGAGGGGCTAAAAAGTCAGCAGGATTGTTATACAACAAACATAAAATGGAAATTTTGTACACAGTTTTACTGAATAAAGGGTTTGATGAAAATACTTAAATCCGAAAATTGCAACATTCCAAATAGAGAATATAATTTCATATGCCAGAGATTTTCAAGTTTTCTTGGTAATTCAAGTTTTCTTGGCAAATTATGTCTTCTATTTAATTATATTTGTATTTTATTATTGTAATTTGTGTGACATAGCTAATTAATATTAAAATGTATTGTTATATATCGTATATTAAAATAAAATAAAAACTATATACTAAATTTGTATTGTTATTATTTTTTAAATTATATTTAATGCTGCTCCAATAAACAGGAAAAATAGCTGGAAACAAGAAATACTACTAAAGCTTTCAGGAAGTTTCTTTCTACTATTTAGCAATTTAAAATATTTTTCAAGAAAGGCATATGAAGTATTTAAGCAATTCCTTCACTAAAACTTATAAATGGATTCTTCTGTCAAGAAAAAAAAACAATTTCTGCCAGAAAATGCATTTTAATTATTAGAAAATTACTCTTAACTAAAGAAATGTAGATCATACAATTATATGTAATATTTCTTAATACAAGACTCAATTTATTGCATTTTGAGATACCGTTACCATAAAACATGAATTTGCTATCTTTAATGAAGAAATAGACATTTAAAATTTAGAAAAACGATTTTCTCTACAAAATAATATTTTCTTGCTTTAAGAAATTAAATTTCTTTCTACGATAAAAAAAATATTATTTCAATATTTAAATAAGAACATCAAATGAAGAAATTGGAAGTTTGCATTATGAAAAAATTATCTTAGCTGAAAATCAAGTGCTCATTTTTGAATTGAATTATTCACTTTTTTCTTCTTTATAGTCAGCTTTTTTTCGTGTGGTACTTGCTTGATATTAAGTATATTATACACCTTAGATTGCAACAAAAATTTTAATAAATAGAATCACTTTAGAGTTCATATTTCACATCATTGACCGGTTTTATTTGTTTATTGGTATCTAAACATACGTGGATTATAACGGGAAGATACAATTTGATCACAATTTATTTATTCATTTATTAGGTTATTAAATTAAATTATGTTGATTGATTACAGAAAACTTATTATTGCACAAATTAATAAATTTTTAAGCACTACAAATTTAGAAAAAAAGCATAAGAAATACATATAAACACTGTACAACAAAATTACACGACTATTCAGTTTCAGCCATATTCGATAAAAAAAAGTGTATGTGAATCAAAGTAAGTTTGTTGTATTTATCAAACATTTTTGTTGTTGTTGTCAAAATAAACATGGCCGATAATATCAGAAAATTTGTTTTACAAGGACTTGAGACCTATATATAATTTCATAAATTGGATTAAATCCATAGTCACCGACCAAATGACACAGTGGTTAAAACTTTGGCGTTTGGATCGGGAGGTACCGGGTTAAAATCCCGATAAGGGCAGGATGCAAAAGGGATTTTTCATCATCTGATTACGATCGGTGATGCAAATGAACACAACTATGACCCCCTGTCGGAGTGCACAACTCATGGGCCGACCCATCTTCCATGCCAGTATTATAGGCTGACATGGAGCTATGCAATGTGCAGATGGTTCTACGTAAATCGGACCTATAGCCATACGTCCTCAATTTGGCAAGCAATGCGTAAGTTAGGACGTCAAAAGTGAACTGCGAAAGAGTTGGGACGCCCCGCATTGTCTACGAGTTATCGACATTTTCTAGTAGTAACCGACGTTCTCAACGAGTTGACGATACAATATAAACGCCAATTCAATTTAATACATTAAAAATACTAAATAAATGCTAAAATGTTCTTAATAATATTAATAAGAGTAAGTTCACGACTAAATGAGGGAAATGATTATTTTTGTTAAAATAATATCGCTTCAATGGCCACTGAATAATAATTAGTTCACACACTGTATATGAATTTTGTTTTATTTTGATTTTTGATACATTTACGAGAAGGATTTTTAAAGATTTGCTACATATTACATTGAGAATTTAAAATGGGGGTAAAAGAGAAACAATTTTCAAATATATGTGTTTCGTATTTTCATGTTTGCGAATTTTAGATTTTTCTTTTATGGTAATTTTCTGAAAAAAAACCTCAAATTTCCCCTTCATTATTATTATTATTTTGTTCTTTTTATGTGGGAAAACCAAAAAAAAATCATTTATCTTTGTATCTGTGTGTTTTATATGGGGCTTTGTTAGTCAAACTTAAATCTACGATACAATTCTGTAACTAAACCGAATTTATTTAGGTGCATTAAAACCAATCCCGTCATTCCGCTACAAGTGGCTTGTGGCATTTTATAAACATGAGGCTAAACTTGGATTGTGTTAAAATGTGTCGCAATCATCCGTATTTTAGTAATACTTGAAACTCGACATTAAAAATTTACGCTGTTACAAAAAAATCCGCGGATGCGTAATTGAGTATCACTGAAATACAAATTATACATACCAACAGAAAAACGGGATGAAAAAGGAAACAAAAAAAACATTTTTTTCATATAAATTTTCATTTTTCTTTTTGTTATTTTTACATTTTATGATATTCAATTTTACTATTAGATTTCATTTTCACATAGAGATTGAGGAAAATTAAAAAAATTCAGTTTTTCGTTGTCGGTCATCGAATAAAGTTGAGTCCTATAGTGTAAGAGGAAAATACGCGTTGTTGTTTTCGAATAATTGTAAATGATTGGAAGCTTGTCAGATTTGGCAGATATATATATATATATATATATATATATATATATATATATATATATATATATATATATATATATATATATATATATATATATATATATATATATATATATATATATATATATATATATATATATATATATATATATATATATATATATATATATATATATATATATATATATATATATATATATATATATATATATATATATATATATATATATATATATATATATATATATATATATATATATATATATATATATATATATATATATATATATATATATATATATATATATATATAATACATATATACATATATATATATATATATATATATATATATATATATATATATATATATATATATATATATATATATATATATATATATATATATATATATATATATATATATATATATATATATATATATATATATATATATATATATATATATATATATATATATATATATATATATATATATATATATATATATATATATATATATATATATATATATATATATATATATATATATATATATATATATATATATATATATATATATATATATATATATATATATATATATATATATATATATATATATATATATATATATATATATATATATATATATATATATATATATATATATATATATATATATATATATATATATATATATATATATATATATATATATATATATATATATATATATATATATATATATATATATATATATATATATATATATATATACATTGATTTAATCAAAAACCAAAACTGTGATTTTTCCAAGCTGGAAGAAAATATTAAATTTGTGTTTATAAATCGGATGGTGTAATACAGAAATTGAGTTTTAGCGCACGTGATAATAAAAAGAAACACAAAGGAAAATATTTAATTCACGTGATATATTTATATTATATATATATATAAACGTATGTACTTTGTTATTTTGTGTGAAAAATAAAACCTTAGTTGAAAATCGTTGTGTGTGCAAAATTGTTGTCCCAAAATAAAGAAGAGGGAAAACCACTTTGGCGAATAAGAAATATTAATTAAATTTGGACTGTTCGACATCGGTTTCCCTTAACCGAATTTTTATAAATCATTTACCAATGCTTGAAAATGTGGTTGCTGCCAATTTTATTTGCATCATATAGCTTGGTTAGAGGTAAGATATTATTTTGCGTTTTCAACGAAATTGTCATTTTCATCTTTAAGCCTGGTATATATGTACATACATACCAACCCTCTTAATTAAAATGTTTAAAATATAAATGAGAATACCTTAAATATCGTGATATTTAACAGTAGATTTTTAATTTTTATTTTTTGCATCTTTCGGTTCAAAATAAAGAAAATTATAAGATATAACGGCCTAACTTTTATTTTCCTTTCTTGTAAATAAGCTTTTTTCTTAATAAAAGAAACCCCTAACGAGAAAAAAACTGTTAAAAGATTTATGAATATGAGTTTGATATATTTTGGGTTGGTGCGGTTTACAGCAGGAAAAGGAAAATTTGAATTTTAAATTTTGTATTTCGTGATTTTTTTATTTCGAGTGGGCTGAATTTTATCTGTATATGATTTAATTATTTTAATATCTTTAAAACGTACAAAATCTATAGTAATCTTAAGCATTTTAAATACATTTTGCCTCAATTATTTATCAATCTCAACACAGATTAGAGATTCGACGGGAAGATTCGGTTAAGATTTCTATGTTAAGAATTAAATTTTAATTTGGATGTAAAGAGCTTTTTGATGCTATCCTTATACCAGTTTATCAAAACTGTTGGAAGGTATCGAATTTCAAACGCAGAATAAATTTTGAATTTGATCAACGCTATAAACTAACCGCAGGCATTTCATTAAGGGAGTAGCTTAATCTGCACTCTGCCCAATAAAAGTAAGACGGCCGCTATATTTCAATTATATGATGAATAATCTGATGTCTAAAAGATTCTAAAATAATTTAACCGGGAATGACGTTTTTTGACAATAAAAACTGATTTTCAACAGAAATTTGGCTCCTGTATAGCCTAGACCTAGGTTAATCGGGATGAAACTTTTTTCTAAAGTTTTTTAAGTTCACAGGAAGTGGCAATTTCCATAGGAGCTTTATTTTAAAAAATATTTCATTTAAGCGAAAAGAAGCAAATACGCGTAAACGCACAACACTGATCGGAGTTTGGAGCTTGTCGGCTTTCTTTTACGATAAATGTACATAGTTAGATCTCGATCTAGATCTCATCAGAATGAATTTCTAAAGTGAAAAATTTAACCTAAAAATTGTCCTGTATAATGGAAAAAACATTATTCCTGTTTGAATTTTAGAAAACAGAATTTTAGAAAGGTCAATCCTTGTTAAAATTTTCACCTTCATTGACAAAATTGAAAATGCTGCTACGAGAGCTGCTACTTCTGGTACGAAGATGTCCGCCACATTTTACAAAGCTATCCTAATTTATGGAAAAAGCTTAAGTATTAAATTTTTTTCTGAAAAATTAATCCGCCTGTTAATCCCGAAAACTCGTTATTTTCTATTCACTTTTGAAAATATTTGCAAAGAACGAAAAAGCTGCTATATAGAAGTTGCAACTTCCGATAGAACGATTTCGGATCCCTTTAGGTGAACCGATTTCGGCTTAAATGCAGTGAGATCTCCAATGTACAGGGGCTGTATTTTTGTTTAAAAACAAAATTCGCTAAAAAACGTTATTTCCTAGTAAATTTTGAAAAACATTTGTGAACCAATAGTGTTGGAAATTAGATTTATAATCTTTTAGTTCATAATCGTATTTCTTAAAAATGAAACACTTTTCCAAATATATGCAAAACACGAAAAAGCTCTAATGGAAGCATTCACATCTGGTGAACCGATTTCGGCCAAAAATCACTGGGACCTCCGTACTAACGCAAAATTTTATGAAGTTCCATCCCGATCAGACAAACCGCAGAGCTTTTTTTAAACTATATAAAGAAAAGTAAAAACTATCAACAATAATGTTTTCTTAGGATTTTCTTTCAAATTTCGATTTTCTTTTTAGTAAACGGTGGAGCTTTCAAAAATTACATTCCTTTTTTGCCTAAAATATTTAATTCAAATCTATCTGATTTGATATTAATTATTCTCAAATTTGTACTCAAAATCTTTTAATTGGCTTCTGTTAAAATTTCATATAAACTGAAAGATGATTCGTGAAAGTTATGATCACAACTGTATTTACAACGTTGTTGATACAATTTGTCTTGATTTGAGAAAATTATGGTCAAAACCGTGTTTCCAAAATATTGATCAAAATTACAATTCCGATTTTCTTATTTGAGTTGATTTGAGAAAGTTATAAACAAAACTGTATTTCTAATAAATTTATGAATTTCATGTATCCGATGTTGAAAAATTGTAATTTATTTTCTTGTTATGAGAACTATTCTCGTTGGAAATATTCTTTCGCGGTTCGCTTTGCACGTCCTTGCATAGCTCCATGGCAGCCTAAAATAACTGGCATGAAAGATGAGTTGACAAAACTTTAACGACGTTTGGTTGGCCGGACTAGTGGGTTACATCAGATGATAAAGGAAGGTTTATCGTATCCGAAATAATTTTTTCAGAATTTTTCTATGTTTAATATTTGAGATATGGTCCACTGGATTCCCCAATTATTCGCTGGCCGGACTAGTGAGTTCCATCATGTGCCTACCCCCGAGATATACCCCATTGAACTAAGAAATTATTCGCTGGCCGGTCTAGTGGGTTTATCAGGTGAACAGATGAATATCAGTACGCAAATTATCAATAAAAAGTAAAAAATTATAAAATGTACGTAAAATCGTCTACATTTGAAAAATAATTATTTATTTCAATGACTTAAACTCATTGTGAGAATAATTTAAATTGTAAAGAGAAAAACAGAAACTTTTAATTTCAAAGTCTATATTTTCTTTTCTTGTTTTGAGAATTGTTCGCTTTAAAAATATTATGGAATCGTGCATTTTCTTCTCAAACTTGTATTTTATTTTCTGGTTTTGAGAATTCGTCCTCTTGAAAATATTCTGGAATCATGTGATTATTTTTAAACTTTCTTGTTTTGAGAATTGTTTACTCTGAACGTATTTTGGAATGATATGCGATATTCTCAAAATAAATATATTCTCAAACTGAATAATTTAAATTGTAAAGAGAAAAATTGAAACTTACTTCCAAAGATTAAATTTTCTTTTCTTGTTTTGAGAATTGTTCTCTTCAAAAATATTATTTAATCGTGCACTGTCTTCTCAAACTTGTATTTTATTTTCTTGTTTTGAGAATTTGTCCTCTCGAAAATATTCTGGAATTATGTGCTTATTTTTAAACTTTTTTGTTTTGAGAATTGTTTACTCTGAACGTATTTTGGAATGATATGCTATATTCTCAAAATTATTATATTTTCAAACTGAATAATTTAAATTGTAAAGAGAAAAATAGAAACTTACTTCCAAAGATTAAATTTTATTTTCTTGTTTTGATAATTGTTTGCTTTAAAAATATTGTGGAATCGTGCACTGTCTCCTCAAACTTGTATTTTATTTTCTTGTTTTGAGAATTCGTCCTCTCCAAAATATTCTGTAATCATGTGCTTATTTTTAAACTTTCTTGTTTTGAGAATTGTTTACTTTGAACGTATTTTGGAATGATATGCTATATTCTCAAACTAAATATATTCTCAAACTGAATAATTTAAATTGTAAAGAGAAAAATAGAAACTTACTTCCAAAGATTAAATTTTATTTTCTTGTTTTGATAATTGTTTGCTTTAAAAATATTATGGAATCGTGCACTGTCTCCTCAAACTTGTATTTTATTTTCTTGTTTTGAGAATTCGTCCTCTCCAAAATATTCTGTAATCATGTGCTTATTTTTAAACTTTCTTGTTTTGAGAATTGTTTACTTTGAACGTATTTTGGAATGATATGCTATATTCTCAAACTAAATATATTCTCAAACTGAATAATTTAAATTGTAAAGAGAAAAATAGAAACTTACTTCCAAAGATTATATTTTATTTTCATGTTTTGATAATTGTTCGCTTTAAAAATATTATGGAATCGTGCACTGTCTTCTCAAACTTGTATTTTATTTTCTTGTTTTGAGAATTCATCCTCTCGAAAATATTCTGTAATCATGTGATTATTTTTAAACTTTCTTGTTTTGAGAATTGTTTACTTTGAACGTATTTTGGAATGAAATGCTATATTCTCAAAATAAATATACTCTCAAACTGAATAATTTAAATTGTAAAGAGAAAAATAGAAACTTACTTCCAAAGATTATATTTTATTTTCATGTTTTGATAATTGTTCGCTTTAAAAATACTTGCTATATTCTCAAACTTATATTTCATTTTCTTGATTTGAGTAAAAAATCTCAAATCAAGAAAATTAAACATAAATTTGAGAATATAGCATTTTCCAGAATCCTGCACTTTTAAAGCACTCTAAAAACTAGTAGTTCATTCGTTTTCTTAATGTATTGAAAACTTATCGCCAAAAATCAACCTTAATTCCGGAAATTTCTATTTTTATATAATCGTATTGTGTTACTGTGAAACCAAAATATCTCAAAATAATATCAGACCCTATTCAGATGACGGGCAGTGTATTTTTGGTTTTGCCCAATTATTTAGGTGAAGCCAGTAAAACAATTCACCATATCAATTTTGCCCAATACCGATTTTAGTATATTCCTCTGTTTGTGACGTGTACTTTGAGCATATTTGTACCTCTAAATTTATATTCTGCCGCTGGCTACCTCCGAACTCATACTTTTCAATATATACTGTTGAAAAAAAAGTACACACATATATTCGAATATCTTTTGGGAAGATACGAGGAAAAATATCTACATAACTGTAGTATATTATATAAGAGGTTTCATGTATCCGAAAAACCACCTTACACCACACGATAAATGTATACGTTTAAAAAAAAGGAGATTTTACAAAATTTTCCTCTTGTCTCTAATTTAAATTTTATTTTTATTTTTTTCTAATTCCCAATTTTAAATATCAAATATCCTATCTAATATATTTATGTAGATTTATCTATATCCGTGTATTCATTCTACTAAATGTACACTGGGCCCATTTAGGAAAGGGGTAAACAAAATATTAGTTGCTATACTAGAATAAAAATACTTTAACCGAATGTATATTTTACATATCCCTGTGTGTGCATATATAGAATAGATGTACATGGCATGATAATATTTTATATGATAGAGGATATGTATATCCCTATCTTTGGTACAGTGTGATGGTTTATCAAATGCAAATTGAGATAGATGAACAGAAACAATCAAAACTAGAATTTTGTTTCTGTTTGTTTTTTCTGTCTCTAATCGAGTATCGATTTTGTTAAAAAAAAAAAGGAAAATTGAATTTTTCGTTTGTGTGTATTTTCCCAATTTGAATATGTACTTAAATTGTATGTTTTATGTAACAAAATCAAACTAACAGTACGTACATACATATAGGCAAATTGTAGAAATAGAATTTTCGTAAAATTCAAAGAATTTCTATAGCACAAAAAGTGATTACAATTTAAAATGATTATTTGATTTTTCAACTGCCGAGTTCCCATTAATTTTTTCTTTTTTTTCAAATAAAATCTAACTATGTATAAAACATTATTGTCTTGTAAAAATAAGCTGTCTTCTAAAAGTTTTGAAATTTCGTGGAAATGATGAACGCTGGCTCTTTACTAAACCTTCCACAAATGAAAAAAACAATATATTTTAAAAATGTTTATTAAAAACTAGCCCAATCGTATTGCATTTGTTCCGAATTGAAAACGTGTGCTAGTACGATATGCGCATGCTGCACAGAACGATGGGGCCTAACTTGTAATCTCGATAAATTAAAAAATAATGTTACATTTTGGGAATTATCAAAATGCCTGGAAAAACTAGTTCGGTGATAAGAAAATTCGTGTAGTGTAAAGCTTAATTTAGGTTGCGCACTGCACCAGTGTGAATTTTTTTTAGTATGGTCGTATCGTTCCGCTTTCGAAGTTAGATCTAACTTAATCCTAAACGAACAAAAACAAACTAACATTTAGGCAAAATATTGATTTTGGGAACTTATTCATTCTCATTTATTACGATAGGATCTAACAATTTTAGATTTTCTTAAGAAATTAAACATCTACCTAAAATATTTATCAATAATGTGATTATGATTTTCTGAAAGGTTTAGCTTAGGATTTTCAATCTTTCAAACCTAAAAAAAAGCTAATTATTTTTGAGTGGTTAAATTAATTTTCTGCTTAGCTTTCCTAACATTAAAATTTAGGATTTTCTTAATTAATTTAATATTTCGAAACCTAATATGTTTATCCAAGAATGTCATTTTGATTTTCTGAAAATTCTAGATTAGGACTATCTATCTCATAAACCATATTTAAAAGCTTATTATTTTTGAGTGGTTAAATTAATTTTCTGCTAAGCTTTACAAACTTAAGAATTTAGGATTTTTTTAAGATATTGAATCGAGACGTAATATGTTTATCAAAAATGTTATTTTGATTTTCTGAAAGGTCTAGACTAGGACTATCTACCTTCTAAACCATTTGAAAAGTTTATTATTTTTGAGTGGTTAAATAAAATAATTTTCTGTTAAGCTTTACTAACGTAGGAATTTTGGATTTTCTTAAGAAATTGATTAAATCAAGATCTTCTTCACTCGAGAAAATTACACTGTTAAATTTTTATTTTTCCAATTGGATTTTATTTTAAAAAGAAAATTATAAAAGGATACGATTCTAAATGATGTGCAGTCGAATGTAGAATCGGACATCTAAAGATTCTGGCTGTTTTGGGAAGGTAAATCATATTTTTGAGATTAGTTCTGGTAATGTCCACGGGTCGTCTATGGGATGGTTTAGAAACTTCACAATTTCGATGGATTTTAGTATTTTTATACACCGTTAAGGTTTCGTATTTTTTGATTATGTAAATTTGTTTTTTCTATAGATCTCAAAGCGGTAGACGGACTTTTATCATCAATTTTGGAGATGTTCATGAGTTCTTTGCCCTACTGTTTCTGATCAACCTTGCTACGGTTAAAAAATTTTTAAAATTTTTAACAAATTTAATTTTCATATATCGCTGATCATAGAAATGTCCTCATGTTTTCATTTGAATCAATTTTTTAGTTAACTGAAAAACTAGATACATGTGTCCAAAGTAATTCGACCACTTTTTTACGAAATTTAGGTAAATTGTGATAAAATTAACGACTGCAAATTCGATTTTAACCGGAATTTAAGTAAAAAAAGATTTATAGTTGCAATGTAGAATGCAGAATGCAGACGCTCCTATTTACTGAATTCATTAACGAACAACTGCATAAATGCAGAATTGGTTTGTTTTTGGAAGGGAACGGTTCACTATTCCAAAAAAAAATTCAAATCTTCTTGGAATATCCAAACCACACTTTAAAAATTAATTAAAATTCCATTTTAAAAATTATAGTTATAAATAAATAGGTAATGTAGATTTCCCAATTATAAATTATAATAAAATTGTAACATAAATTCCACAAGCATAAAAAAGTTTAAGTACAGAAATTTTGAAATTTGGTATAGACATTTTGTGTTTTTGTTGGAATTCTTTTTTGGAACTTCGTTCTGGGAACTAGACCATTCCGTCATCCGAAATTTTGCCAATTCATAACAAATTATTGTCAAATTTGTATTCAGTCCTCGCTTCTGGCATTCAAAAGCGGATTTGAATTTTAAAATGATTTTTGAATGAAGTTCTAAAATTCGACTAGGCTGAATACAACTAGGCAACCCATTTCTTTACTAATTATAATTTTTACTGATTTGTTAAGCAGGATTGGAAATCTAACATCATTTATGAATTTTAAAAAATATCTTAAGAAAGATTATCTAATGATTTAATTTTTACGAATCTTCCGAAAATAGAATCAAATGAGTCGAAATTTGCGCGCGCAGATTTCGACTCATTTGGTTTTATTTTCGGCAAATTTCGGGATTTTTATTTCGATATTTTTATTTTTTTGAGATTTTATGTTTGGGCAATTTTTTTTTTTTTTGTAAGTATATTTTTAGTATTATGGGTTTTGAGATTTCTGTTGTTTGGATTACTATTTTCGGGATGGCATTTTGCGAAATTTTTTCGCTAAAAAAATTATTGGCCTTTTGATACCAACCCACAAAATTCCATGGGTAGGGTACGATGCGCCAAATCCAAAATTCCAAAAATGAAATTCTAAAATCAAAATTCCAAAAACAAAATACCAGGAACCAAAATTCCAATAAAAACAATTCTTAAAAATAAAATTAAAAAAAAACAAAATTTCTATACAAAATACCAAATTTTCAAAATTCCAAAAAAAATCCATTTTATGCGGGTCGGTAATCCAAAAAAAAATTGGGAATGGGTCGGTTATCCAAAAAAAATAATTCCAAGTGGCCTTAGTTTCCAAAATCCTAATTAACAAAAATATAAAATTCCATTTTACAAAATTTCATAACATAAAAATCAAAATTCAAAATTCCAATTGAGAAAATTCCAAAAATTTATTTATTTTAGAAAAAAATTCCAAATACAAAATTCCATTTTTTCATTAGATAAATAATATTTGCAGCATTTCGCAAAAAAATTATAGTTTTTGTATTTTGTAAAATGGAATTTTATATTTTTGTTAATTAGGATTTTGGAAATTTTCATAAGCCTTTCATATTTCCATCGCAAAAAATGAATTTTTTTCAAATTTTGCAAATTGGAATTTTGTAAATTGGCATTTTGTATATGAATTTTGTTTTTTTTTGGAATTTTATTTTAAGAATTGTTTTTATTGCAATTTTGGTTTCTGGAATTTGTTTTTTTGAAGTTTCGATTTTGGAATTTCATTTTTGGAATTTTGGAATTGGAAAATCGTACCCAACCCGTTCCCTCATATTTCGGGTTGGGTACGATTTGCCAAATTCAAAATTCCAAAAATGAAATGCCAAAATCAAAATTCCAAAAAATAAAATTCCAGAAACCAAAATTCCAATAAAAACAATTCCTAAAAATAAAATTCCAAAAAACAAAATTCATATACAAAATGCAAATTTTCAAAATTTCAATATACTAAATTCCAAAAAATGGAATTTTTAATTAGGAAATCTATTAAGGTTTATTCAACGGTATCTTGTAATTTGCTAAAACCGTTACAGTACTTATTTATTAATGACTATACCAAGACCATACACAAGTTTTTAGTATATAATTGCATGTTCCAAGAGGGACTCGGTATTCCAAAAAAACTCAACCCTGTTTTCTAGAATCACAACAATAAGCGTTAATCAATCTGGTAGACAACGGGAATCTTTTTTGAGTAACATAAACATAAATAATAGTTTTTCAGAACAATTAAATTAAATTTAATTAATTGAAAAAATTAAAAATAATAATTAAATCAAATGAAATTATAATTTTTCAATTATAATTTTTTTGCGAAATGCTGCAAATATTATTATACTAATGAAAAAATGGAATTTTGTATTTAGAATTCTTTTTCCAAAATCAATAAATTTTGGAATTTTCGAAATTGGAATTTTGATTTTTATGTTATGGTATTTTGTAAAATGGAATTTTATATTTTTGTTAATTGGGATTTTAGAAATTTAGGCCCAATTTTTTTTGGATAACCGACCCGCATAAAATGGAATTTTTTTGGACTTTGATGTATTGGAATTTTGAAAATTTAGTATTTTGTATAGGATTTTTTTTTTTGAATTTTATTTTTAAGAATTGTTTTTATTGGAATTTTGGTTCCTGGAATTTTGTTTAAGGGAATTTTGATTTTGGAATTTCATTTTTTGGAATTTTGGATTTGGCGAATCGTACCCAACCCATGGAATTTAAATGGAGTTTTCTTTCTAAAATAAACAAATTTTGGAATTTTCTCAATTGGAATTATGAATTTTGATTTTTATGTAATGGTATTTTGTAAAATAAGATTTTATATTTTTGTTAATTGTGATTTTAGCCAGGTCAGTTGTTTTTTTTTTTTGGATAACCAACCCGTACCCATAATATATAATTAGGAAATTTTCGATTAAGGTTTATTCAACGGTATCAAGTAATTTTCTAGGACTGTTAGAGTACTTATTTAATAATGACTGTACCATACACAGGGAACTGTAGGGGAACGGTTCGGTATTCCAAAAAACCTAACTCTGCTTTCTAGAATCGCAACAAGCGTTGATCAATGTGGTAAACAATGGGAATCATTTGTGAGTAATAATTTTTAAGAACAATTAAATTAAATTTAATAAATTGAAATAATTTAATAATAATATTTAAATTAATTGAAATAAACGAATTCGAATTTTTGGAAAATGCAGCAAATTTTATTAAGTGGAATTTTGTATCTGGAGATTTTCTTGTAAAACAAATAAATTTTGGAATTTTCGAATAGGAATTTCGAAATTTGGTTTTTATGTTATTGTATTTTGTAAAATGGATGTTAATTGGGATTTTGGAAATTTAGTTCCTGCTCTATCGACTATAAATGCATTCTTTTTAGAAAACGTATTTTTTATGGTCCTTGATATTTATTTAATTAACTAGTTTCAAAATGACCAAAATTCAGAGCATCATTCATAAATGATGTTAGATTTCCAATCCTGCTATACAAATCTGTAAAAATTATAATTAGTAAAGAAATCGGTTGCCTAGTTGTATTCAGCATCGTCGAATTTTAGAACTTCATTCAAAAATCATTTTAAAATTCAAATCCGCTTTTGAATGCCAGAAGCGAGGACTGAATACAAATTTGACAATAATTTGTTATGAATTTTCAAAACTTCGGATGACGGAATGGTCTAGTTACATTCTGCATGGCCGAATCCCAGAACGAAGTTCCAAAAAAAGAATTCCAACAAAAACACAAAATTCCTATACCGAATTTCAAAATTTCTATACACAAATTTTTTCATGCTTATGGAATTTATGTTACAATTTTATTATAATTTATAATTGGGACATCTACAGTACCTATTTATTTATGACTGTAATTTTTAAAATGGAATTTTAATTAATTTTTAAAGTGTGGTTTGGAATCTAGAAGATTTGAATTTTTTTTTTTTGAAATAGTGAACCGTTCCCTTCCAAAACCAAACCAATTCTGCATTTATGCAATTGTTCGTTAAGGAATTCAGTAAATAGGAGCGTCTGCGTTCTGCATTTGGCATTTCAACTATAAATCTTTTTTTACTTAAATTCTGGTTAAAATCGAATTGCAATCGTTAATTTTATCACAATTTACCTAAATTTCGTAAAAAAGTGGTCGAATTACTTTGGACGCCTTTCATATTTCCATGGCACGTGCCTTTCATATTTCCATGGCAAAAAATGGAATTTTTAATTAGGAAATCTATTAAGGTTTCTTCAACGGTATCTTGCAATTTGCTAAAACCGCTTACAATGCTTATTTATTTTTATTAATGAATGTACCATATACTAGTTTTTATTTATATATTAGCATGTTTCAAGGGGGGCATCGGTATTCCAAGAAAACGCAACCCTGTTTTCTAGAATCACAACAATAAGCGTTAATCAATCTGGTAGACTTTTTTGAGTAAAATAAATAAAATAAGTATAAATAATAGTTTTTCAGAACAATTAAATAAAATTAATTGAAATAATTAAATAATAATACATAATTAAATTAGTTTAAATAAAAAAATTAGAATTTTTGCGAAATGATTAATGAATAATATTTGCATTATTAAACTAATGACAAAATGGAATTTTGTATATGGATTTTTTTTTTTTCTGAAATAAATAAATTTCGGAATTTTCGAAATTGGAATTTTATATTTTGATTTTTATGTTATGGTATTTTGTAAAACCGAATTTTATATTTTTGTTAATTAGGATTTTGGAAATTTAGGCCATTTTAATTTTAATTTTTTTTTTTTGGAGAACCGACCCGTTCCCTCATATTTTCATGACATAAAATGGATTTTTTTGGAATTTTGTATATTGGAATTTTGAAAATTGGTATTTTGTATAGGAATTTAGTTTTTTTTTGGAAATTTATTTTTAGGAATTGTTTTTATTGGAATTTTGGTTTCTGGAATTTTGTTTTTTGGAATTTTGATTTTTGGAATTTCATTTGTGGAATTTTGGATTTGGTAAATCGTACCCAAAGCTCCATGGGAACGGGTCGGTAATCCAAAAGCAAAATTCCACCTGACCTAAATTTCCAAAATCAGAATTAACAAAAATATAAAATTCCATTTTACAAAATACCATATTAGAGAAATCAAAATCCAAAATTCAAATTGACAAAGTTCCAAAATTTATTTATTTTAGAAAAAAATTCGATAATTTTGCAGCATTTAAAAATCAGAAATTTTAATTGATTTATTTCAATTAACTTTATTATTGTGGTTTAATTCTTTCAATAAACTTAATTGTTATTATTTTATTATTTCAATTAATTAAATTTAATTTAATTGTTCTTAAAAATTATTACTCAAACATGATTCCCATTGTTTACCATATTCATCCCTACTTGTTGTGATTTTAGAAAACATACATAGCTGGTTTTTTTAATACCGAACCGTTAATAAATTAATAAATACATACTGTAACAGTTTTAGCAAATTACAACATACTGTTGAATAAAGTTTAATTCCTAATAATAAATTAGAAAAAATTTCAAAAAAAAATTACATGGCCATAAAATGGATTTTTTTTGGAATTTTGTATATTGGAATTTTAAAATTTGAAATTTTGTTAGAAATTTTGATTTTTTGAAATTTTATTTTTAGGAATTGTTTTTATTGTAATTTTTTCTTTCTGGAATTTTGTTTTTTGAAATTTTGATTTTGGAATTTCGTTTCTGGAGTTTTGGATTTGGCAAATCGTATCCAACCCATTATAAAAGTCTAGTGGTTTTTTGTTTTATTAATTTCAATCAAAATATATAATAAATACAAAAAGTATTGGAAGAAACTGCTTGGATCCAATTTGGCCTGACTGAATTTTAGAGTTTTTTCGTTCATTTCGACCAAACTACCATATTTCTTCAATCCATAAAATTTTTTCAATTTCTTTTTACCGTGATTTGGATCCCTAAAGTATTTTATGCATTTTCTACGTTGTACTGTCTTACAAACAATTAAATCCCGTTTTCTATTATCAAAATCGAGATTGTGAATAGCTGGATTCTGAAAGGCCTCCGAATTAAATCGGGGTTTAGAACAGCGGGATTTTGAAATTTAGGGGCAGGTTTTTTAATTTCGGAATTTTCAAAAGCAGGCGAACGACTCCAACTCAGTGAACAAATTAAATTTACTTTGTTTGTTTAATGTGCAGGATTAAAGAACGTAAACGAATTTTAGTACAAAATGGTACAATGAAAATTGCTTATAGGACCACGTATGGGTGCTTGATATCGAAAGTAGATTACTGCTGCAAGTTGTTCCAAAATATTTTGAAATATATATTTTGAAAATGAACTTTCTTAGAAACTTGGGGTTTCTCCAAAAATTTCAGAGTAAGCTATGGTAAAATTAATTTTTGAAGTTTAATAATATACTTGTGCCGGAGGAATCGTAAGAGAAAAATGATTGGGCTCACGTTTAGAGCCCATCCGTTATTATAAAAATTTAACTATGCAATAACGTGACAACGTACTCAGCCAATTTTAAAAATTGAACGTAAAATTCCAAAAGTTTAGGAAACGCTGTTTTAAATTAATTTATGAAAAAATTATGTTACCTGCGTTTATTGACACCTTCACCGGAAACTCCCCAAAATTTTTAATTAGCATTTAGAAAAAATCGCTTATTTCGATTTAAGTAAATACCAATAGCAAATTTAATTTCAAAATAACTGACTAAAATATAATTCTTGCTTTGAAAAAGTTGTAGAAGAATTATTTGAAAATGTTTTGAAAAATATTTTGCTGAACCGTTTATTGCTTGAAGTTTTTAGGTTTGTTAGGTCAGCGAAATCGCAAACAATCTGATCTCAACGATGAATATTTAGGAGAAACAGAAATATGACACTATATACATTACTCGTAATACAGATACGATTTTCATCATTTTCGTACACATACACATACGACAACTTTTATATTTTTACAATATCAAAAATCAAATCAAAAAATACAATCAACTTAAAAATAAAAGAGACTCTAGGGTATAAAAAAAAAAGTTCAATTAAAAAATGAAAATGGAAAATTCCTATTTTGATTAGGGAAAACTGATAACAGCAAAATGACAAAAAATATAATAATAAACTTCTGAAATTGACAGTTTTGACGAAAATAATAGCTTTTCCCATTTCATATTTTTTTTTTTTTGTTATTTCTCCTCGTTTTCATTTCAAGGAGAAGGTTCTACGGTTTCTACATTCAAAAACGGCGTCATTCCAGCAGTATTAGTCTTAAAATCTAGAATAGTATATCGAGTTAAAGTGATGCTATACCTGTTTTATGAGATTTGGCTCTAAAATAATACAAACTAAAGAAATATTAGTCTTAAAATGAATTATGAGTTATATTTTTGTGTGACAATTGATATTTTATGAAAAATATGTTTCTGCTAATATTCTTACTGTAAACGGGAAACGGCTAGCGGATTTTTTTGCAATGGTTTGCTAAATTTGATGAACAAAGTCTCGTGTATTTTTGTTACTTTATTTCATTATTTTTTTATGGCTCAAAAATGTTTTAAAAATGTTGGTTGGTTAATTGGGTTTCAGATTGAGAATTGAGACACTTTTCCAAGTTTTATATAATTCTGAATAACTCTCAACCTGATAAAGCAGCATTTCACCGGGCTTCTCAATCTGTAATTATTCTACGTATAGGTCACTAAACCAGTTATTACTACATAAAATACATAAACAGTATCAGTAACACAAAATCAGTTTCCTCCAAACTTTATAATCCAAAATAATTTTCACACGTTATTATATTTAAGTAACTTTATTTTTCTTTTGCCCTTCTTTTCACGCAACAAGGCTGACGATGCAAAGTGGGTGGTTACCACTTAACTCTATGTATATTGCCCGATCCCAACATAGTATACCTACGTAATGTTGAAAAGCATTGAGGGAATATGGGAATTTTTTTTTGTTGTTTTTTATATACCGTTTGGATATTTACGGAAAATTGTATTGGTTTCATTGTTGTTTACTCGATTTTTTTTTTGTAGTTCATGAAAAATTCAGTTTTCAATTTTAGAAGTTTTTTTCCGGCTTTTGTTTTGTGATTTTTGTGAAAAATAAATAAATTGAGAATTTATTGACAAATCTATCGATTATGGAAAATAAATTTTCATTTTACGGCCAAAACAAATTTATTTACAAATATCTTGGTCGATATTTTATAATGCGACCATTTGGAAACGGATATGCCCACAAACTATTTTATTCAACGGTAAATTTTCGAATTAATCGGTCGTCTAACTTTATTCTAATATTTCCCACTCCCCCATAAAAAAATTAAATTCTTCGAAAACAAACATAAAAAAAATACTTTACCTAGTATTCTCTTCGTAAAAATCAAATCTGAGAAATTTATCAAACTTGCAAAAAATATTCTCTAGGTAAAACACAACAAAACAAAATCAAAATTTTTCTTGTTTATTTTGTAGGTTTTCCATGAAAAACAAAAAACATAAACTATAAAACAGAATATGAACCAACATTTTCCATGCTAAAGTTATTTAAGGTTGGAAAATATATACGCTCTAGGATGTGGGAAGACAGGTAAATGAACCCAATTTTTTGTGATTCAAATTTTTATTCATCCTCCTTACGTTACGTACGTACATGTAGTATGAAGAACACTATTAAAACTGTAAAACTGTACATACGTGTATATACAGTTTGCAAAATGCATCGAATATGAGTAGAGATTTAAATTCATATTTTTAAACCACAAATGGAATATTTTCCCATTTATATGACTAAGATGCAAACATAAAATCTATAATGATATTAAAGGATCGCATCCGTTATAAGAGACCACAATGTATAATCAGTAATTAATGCTTAATAAAAATGTTGCGGTTTACAAAGCCTTCTAGTTTGAATTTTTTAATTTTTAAAATCGAAAATTTTCGAAATGCAACCTAATACCAGCCCCAAAAAATATCACAGTCGAAATTTTAATGTTAAATTGAGAGATTTTGTTACGACCACGCGTAGACTACAATGGTAGTAAACAAAACGTTTGCCA
Source organism: Nephrotoma flavescens (assembly GCA_932526605.1). Classification (NCBI taxonomy): domain Eukaryota; kingdom Metazoa; phylum Arthropoda; class Insecta; order Diptera; family Tipulidae; genus Nephrotoma; species Nephrotoma flavescens. The sequence goes on from OW052223.1 coordinate 8,397,322, forward strand.
ATCTCAGAATTGGCCAAGCTAACAGACATCAGCACCCAAAAGGGTGATTCAAAAATAAATCATATTTGTTAATAAAACAAATTAATTAAAAACTAGTATACAAGTTAAAATAACAAACTTGATCACGTTGCACAAAATGTGCCCGACCACTCACATTCCATGGAAATGTAGACGTTCCGATAAAGCCATGGTGAAATATGAAGTTGAATTTCCGACCTAAAAAAAAGGTTAAAGACGTTTAAACGAAATTGTTAAACCCTACGGCACTCAAATTGAGGTATACTTCCTTAAAGCAAGAGGCAAGTAGTAGCCTAAAGAACTACGAAACTGTTTCAAGTAACAAAAGGAAAAAAACGGAGTTTTGGTATGAAGGTCCTATATTCTTATATCATATTGCTGTAAGTGATATTTTAAATTTATATTTTTATAAATGTCCAAAAAAAAATTTTATCAAAAAAATTTCTATATTGAAAGCAAAATTAGCAAGAAAGCACTAAAACGAATTTATTAAAGAATTGAAAAATTAAAGTTGACAATTAAAGGAAATTAGTTCCACTAAATAAAAAAATAAAAAAAATATTATAAAGATAATTCTGTCTTAAAGCGAATAGAAGCTATTTAAATTAAAATAAACATTAAAATTACATAAATTATCAACTATTCGATTAAATAAATAAATAAATTTTAAGGATGAACAACAAATATAACTAATAAATTACTCCTTATATTTTTATATTCAATTAAAACATGCTACTGAAGTTAGTCGAAAATTTCAGCCGAAAAAAACCTGCAATATCGACATAATTCGACAAAAATTCTGTTGATATGAGCCGAAAATTACATGTAATTGAAGTTATAGCAGTAGATTTTCGCCGAAAAATTTCCAAAATCAATGTCAAATAATTCGAATGTTAAAAGGTAGTATGAATTGGGTGAATTTAGACCAATTCGTAAATAGTTGGATAAAATATTTATAATTTGTCGTGTTAGGGAATAATGATTTTAAGTTGTGGCACTAACAGTGAACACCTGTGCCAAAAATCAGGCCATATTTTGTGTAGCATCATAGCGAAATAAATTAAAAGCTGGTCGCATGTTTAGTGGAAATTTGGAGTGGGTGAAATTTGTCCAGTTCGTAAATAACTGGATCCCGTATTTATATTTTGTCGAATTAGTGGGCAACGAATTTAACTTGTGGCACTAACAGTGAACACCTATGCCAAAAATCAGGCCATATTTTGTGTAGCATCATAGTGAAATACATTAAAAGCTGGTCGCATGTTTAGTGGAAATTTGGCGTGAGTGAAATTTGACCAGTTCGTAAATAACTGGATCCCGTATTTATATTTTGTCGAATTAGTGGGCAACGAATATAACTTGTGACACTAACAGTGAACACCTGTGCCAGAAATCAAGCCATATTTTATGTAGCATCATAGTGAAATAAATTAAAAGCTGGTCGCATGTTTAGTAGAAATTTGGAGTGGGTGAAATTTGTCCAGTTGGTAAATAACTTGATCCCGTATTTATATTTTGTCGTATTAGTGGGCAACGAATTTAACTTGTGGCACTAACAGTGAACACCTGTGCCAGAAATCAGGCCATATTTTATGTAGCATCATAGTGAAATAAATTAAAAGCTGGTCGCATGTTTAGTAGAAATTTGGAGTGGGTGAAATTTGTCCAGTTCGTAAATAACTTGATCCCGTATTTATATTTTGTCGTATTAGTGGGCAACGAATTTAACTTGTGGCACTAACAGTGAACACCTGTGCCAGAAATCAGGCCATATTTTATGTAGCATCATAGTGAAATAAATTAAAAGCTAGTCGCCTGTTTAGTGGAAATTTGGAGTGGGTGAAATTTGTCCAGTTCGTAAATAACTTGATCCCGTATTTATATTTTGTCGTATTAGTGGGCAACGAATTTAACTTGTGGCATTAACAATGAACACCTGTGCCAGAAATCAGGCCATATTTTATGTAGCATCATAGTGAAATAAATTAAAAGCTGGTCGCATGTTTAGTAGAAATTTGGAGTGGGTGAAATTTGTCCAGTTCGTAAATAACTTGATCCCGTATTTATATTTTGTCGTATTAGTGGGCAACGAATTTAACTTGTGGCACTAACAGTGAACACCTGTGCCAAAAATCAGGCCATATTTTATGTAGCATCATAGTGAAATAAATTAAAAGCTGGTCGCATGTTTAGTAGAAATTTGGAGTGGGTGAAATTTGTCCAGTTCGTAAATAACTTGATCCCGTATTTATATTTTGTCGTATTAGTGGGCAACGAATTTAACTTGTGGCATTAACAATGAACTCCTGTGCCAGAAATCAGGCCATATTTTATGTAGCATCATAGTGAAATAAATTAAAAGCTAGTCGCATGTTTAGTGGAAATTTGGAGTGGGTGAAATTTGTCCAGTTCGTAAATAACTTGATCCCGTATTTATATTTTGTCGTATTAGTGGGCAACGAATTTAACTTATGGCACTAACAGTGAATACCTGTGCCTGAAATCAGGCCATATTTTATGTAGCATCATAGTGAAATAAATTAAAAGCTGGTCGCATGTTTAGTGGAAATTTGGAGTGGGTGAAGTTTGTCCAGTTCGTAAATAACTGGATCCCGTATTTATAATTTGTCGAATTAGTGGGCAATGAATTTGAGTTGTGGCACTAACAGTGAACACTTGTGCCAAAAATCAGGCCATATTTTATGTAGCATCATAGTGAAATAAATTAAAATCTGGTCGCATGTTTAGTGGAAATTTGGAGTGGGTGAAATTTGACCAGTTCGTAAATAACTGGATCCCGTATTTATATTTTGTCGTATTAGTGGGCAACGAATTTAACTTGTGGCACTAACAGTGAACACCTGTGCCAAAAATCAGGCCATATTTTATGTAGCATCATAGTGAAATAAATTTCCACTAAAGATGCGACCAGCTTTTAATTTATTTCACTATGATGCTACATAAAATATGGCCTGATTTTTGGCACAGGTGTTCACTGTTAGTGCCACAACTTAAAATCATTATTCCCTAACACGACAAATTATAAATATTTTATCCAACTATTTACGAATTGGTCTAAATTCACCCAATACATATTACCTTTTAACATTCGAATTATTTGACATTGATTTTTGAAATTTTTTCGGCGAAAATTTACTGCTATAACTTCAATTACATGTAATTTTCGGCTCATATCAACAGAATTTTTTACTGCCACCCTGATACAAAATATGTCGATATTGCAGGTTTTTTTTTTGGCTAAAATTTTCGGCTAACTTCAGTAGCATAATTAAAACCCCTATATTCAGAATCGTAAAATTTTATAAAAAAGTTATCGGTTTCAAAATTTTTCTTAGTAGAAATTTTAAAGGAAAAAGTAAGTTTGAATCGTGCGGAAAACTTACTGCGTTTTCAAAATTTTAGCAACCTAATCTTCTTTTTCTCATTAAACTTATCGTTTACAAAATGACTGAGATTAATCCATTACGCCGAGATCGTGGTCTTAATGATTTCGATAAAATTCCAGATATTGTCAAAAGTCAACGCGAATTCTCAGGACAGCCCGGCGAATTCAGTTCGTTGAAATTTTTTTTTACCGTATATTGAAGATATATGAACATTCAAAAGAAACTGCAAAATAGTACGGCATATTAAGTATAGTCCGTAATGAAATCATAGGACATTTGAATACCAAATACCAAATACCACAGCACTGGTCCATACCGTACAAGAATTTTATCAAATGGTTTATCACCATCTTTCATTAATTTTAAACAAATTATCTTGAATGGATATGAGCAATGAATCACTGGGAAATATGACGCAGTCCTACCGCAACAAAGCTCTCGACACTTTCGTCAGAGGATTGAAGGGGGATCCATTCCTAAAATATCCAAAAAAAAATCCATATCGACCCCCAAGTGGGATACTCGAATAGAGCACAGATAAAACTATCGTCCATGGAAGTTGACCGTAATACTCATTCAAGATGAATTAACTACATGAATCGTCCCCAGGTAAATCAATTTTCCCAAAAAAAAAACCTTTCGTAAGCACATTCCAACAAATAAATAATCCAAACAAACTGCAAAGAATACATCATACGGTACCGACTCCGGTATAAATAGATTCATACGAACAACAACAAGACGACTACGACATACCCAACGAAGACGATGGAAACGAACAAACACTCACGGACTACGTAGATTCGATAGAAACCCCAAATTTTGACCAACCCGAGTTACGTTTCTCTACACGCAGCGAAACAACAACAACGTAGCAAACAGAGAACTACTTTTCTACCACGCGCGGAGTAACACATCAAAAAACCATGAGCACCAAAAAAGCTGAATGCACATAAATGATGCGTGTGAAGTTTTTCACACTTTATTTCACACGTATACGTTATGAAATGAATTATTTTTCAGGAAATCTCATTAAAATTAACTAGGGATTTTTAAGTAAAATTTAAATATAAATTTATTTACTTAGAATTTGTTAGTGCTCGATATTGTGATTATTTTAATTTAACATAATATGAATATGGTGAAAAACTCTTCAACTCACAAATTCACACTATGGAGCCATAAATCATGTTTTAATTTTATGATTTTTATGTTTAGAATGTGTAGCCTTGATTAAAACAAACATTTTGAGATTCTTAATTTTTTTTTGGTTGTTGTTGTTGTTGTTATTAAAGATACAGGGTGTCCCAATTTGAGAAAAATGATAATCATGGTATTGTATTTATCGCAATAAAAAGAAAAATAATTGTCCGATAATTATGATTTTAGGCTCATTTTAAAGGTAAGCTAATAAGGATTTCTAAAAAAATATAAAAATACATAGTATAATGTTTAATTCCTTCTTCTCTAAATTTCCCGCCAAAATGTTCTTTTTAAATTTTCTCAAAAACCTATTTTTTTTTTTTTTTTTTTCTAGAATTCGATAATTAATATTTTACAACATATCAAAAAACTAGAATCCCGTTATTTTTCTTGCAAAATGCGTTTTAGTAAGGAAGTATTTCATTTTTATATGGAAAAACTGTATTTCAGTGGATATTTCTCAGTGTTTTGAAATTGTTTACAAAAGAGGTAGTTCACTTAATTTGTGTGTTTTGTTTATTATTTATTGTACAACTTTGCGTCATATTTAAGTATGAGTCACAGAATTATGAGGTGCCACCCCCTAGTTTAAATCGTTTGGTTAGTCGTAATACCATAAATTCCTTTTCTTTCTTGGGTTATTTTATAAAAGGCTAAATAAAATGTTGTTTTCTCCTTTTTTTATTGGGGGTTATTACTTGACGCAGGCGTACCTGTTAAACGATTAGTAACTCTTTTCAAAAAAAAAAATTACCCAAGTATAACAAGACGAAACTCAAAATTCAGCTATCGTATTTACCTTTGAAATATTAGAAAAAAGTCGAAGAATTAATACTTTAGTAGTGGTGCGTATATGTATACTGTGTTGTTACTACTATACACTTACCGTAATTTTCTTTCGTAGTAATGTGTATATGTAGCTAGCATGTACATGGTTTGTTTTTATTTTTCATGTTCACGGCATGAGTTTGGTAATTTTATAAAAGAGATTTTGTTAAAAAAATTTAAAGATGTTTGCGTTAATTTAAATAAAATTACATCAAAATATATTTTATATCTATTCAAATATTGTTTTCATAAATTAATTAATTTGTAGTTCAGTTTTAAATTTTTAGGTAGAAAACAAATGCGAAAATAATAAACTTGATGTGCAATAATCATAGTAGCTATTTAGAAAATTATTTAAACTTTTAATATTACAATCAAAGAATAATTTCAAATTGTGTAATAATAAAAAATAATTAAAAAATTAACTAAAATATAATTTAGATTCGTATATATGTACATATGTATGTATATTTTTATACCGAAAATTTAATAAAATAAAAATATTCATTTTAAACCTAAATTTTTATTTTGCTCTGTAACATTTGGATGCCGCCATCTTTTGCTTCTAACATTTTCAAATATAGCATTTTACATTCATGCACAACCTCGCTCCCGCCATTTTGTTTTTTGTCTTTTCTGTTCACACATACATGTATACAATTCTCCTTTATTGAGTTTCGTCCAGTTTCGAATAATCGCGACACGTTTCATACGTTTTATTTTAATAAATTGCAACTCAAACTTAGGAAAATACTAGACTAAGTTTAGTACTTAAGTACGAATATCGCCAGAAAAATTGAAAGTAAAAATACTTGGGTAACATTGCCCAAGTATTTTTACTTTCGACTTTTTTCCTTTTTATCGAACAATAGTTCGAAACTAAGACTCGAATATTCCTAAGATTTTGTTTCGAGTTATTCTAAGAAGTCGTATGAAACTTGTCGCGAAAATTCGAAACTCGGCGAAACTCAATAAAAAAAAATTAAACTTGTGTATGTGAATAAAAAAACAAAATAAATTTAGCGGGAACAATCTTGTGGATGTATGTGTTAAACGTCGCAATGAAAATTTGGCGGGTAATTTAAATGCCAATTAATAAAACAAAATAATAATTTTTGCATCAAAATATAATTCCAAATAAAGAAGTAACTATAATACATAAAAAACGAATAATTTACATTATAGGTTTATTAAATCTTAAAGTAAACGGATTTCATATGTATTTTGTTCATATTTAAATTTCAGTCCATACCAAGCAAAAATTACTAATCACAGAAATTTCATTTAAATTAAAATAGTAAATTATTTTTAATTGTAAAACATTAAATTATAAAAGTTCAGATTCCAAGGCAATTTAATTATATCAAATGATTACTTATAAATACGATATATTGAAATATTAAAACTAAATCACAAATTATTTCAAAAATTCAGTCAATTTGATAAAAAATAAGATATAAATTCGTAAAGATTTAGAAAAAAAAAATTTTAAAACAGAATTGTCATTAAACATTCGCTACCACAGAATCCAATGACTTCTTTTTAAGTTTCCCCAATTTATCTTTTAAGTAATAAAAGTAGAATGTTGCTAGTAATTGATTAAACTGTTGCTGGGTAGTATTTGAAAATTTTTCCAGAGTACAATCTAAAATATTTAAATATGTTTATAGAACGACATTTATTTTATTATGACAAATATTTACCTTTTCTGGATAATTCTTCGGTAAAAATATTCTTAAAATTTGATCTAATGAATTTTTTAATGATTAGGCCGTCTTCTTTCATAAATTCAGATTTCTGAAAAACAAAACAAACACATTATAAATGTTCATTACAAAGAATTATATAAATAATGTATAATTTGATTAGATTACCAATTGCTTTCTTGATTCGTTATCTTCATTTAAATTTTCATCAAAATTGATGAATCTGTCCAAATCGTTGAATGGTAACGTGAATTTGGCGTTTTCACAGTCAACTAAATACCGAATATTTAAGCGATTATCTCTAAGACTAATGAATTCTCTCATCAAACTTTGCTGCCCTTTTTGTAAATCGACGATTGATTTAAAAAGTAATTGGAACTGGTGTTTTCCAATATTCACATAATCCTCATCAGAATCGGTCTGCACTCCAACTGAGAAAGTTGATTCGGGTTGAACTTTAATATTGGTCGGGTCATCTAATACTGGGGTTATAAACAAATTGTCTAAATTGTAAGCACATATTTTACATGTAATGTTACCTTCGAATTCAGTGTAAATTTCACTTTCAGTGTCACTACTGAATTGCATTCGTTTGCATTCTCTTTGATTCTGCGTCGAAGTTGTTGGGACACAATCTCCTAAACAGGATATGAAATATAATAAATTATTAATTAAATTTTATTCCGGTAAGTTGTATCCTACCAAAGCCAAGTTTACAAAAATCATTATATTCAAATTGTAAATCAAATTGTGCTGAAAATATTTAAAAAATATGAATGGTTATTTATGTAATTTAAACGTTGCAAAACTGTGTTATTTATACATACTTTCAATAAACTGTTGAGAATTTATTTGTGTTTCCATATTGTGGTTTGTCTTTACGATTCAAAACCAATATAAAATACTTCAATTAAAATTATTGTTGATTATGACAATTAAACTGACATGTATGAATCAAAGGAAAATATACTAATTTGTTTTCGGTTTTAATTTTTATAATTTTTGATGTTATATCCGTAATATAAAATGTCATTAAATCAGAAGACGTTGTCTCAAAATTAGTGGTATAAATACTCAACGAAGAAGATTTCAAACCAACATCAAACAAATCTGATAAATTTATAATTGTATAGCCCTCGAAATGAGTTTTTTTGTCCTTTTCAAAGATAGACACTATTTTACAAATTTTTTTGGCAACTAGGCAATAATTATTAGGAAAGTCAATAGACAATTTATAATTTTCTAAAATTATGCTTTTATAATATTGATTTCCTAGGTGAATCTTAAAAATGGGAAAATGTTGTTTTTTAAATTTTGGATTCAACAAATACGTTTCTGAAAGTCGGTTGTAAAGCTGTTCTATTGGTAGATATCCGGTTTTTATTTTTAGCTTTACAGAAGATAAATAATTTTCAAATTTAAAGGCACTAAAGCTGTTTAACGTCGTGCCAAATTTCAGACAATCTTCTGGTAAATGTAGGAGACTATGAACGTTAAACGTTGCACTTGTTTCTCCATACAGTTGTTCTTGAATCTCAACAAATTTTCGTAATAATGCAGTAGCCGTTGAATTTTGATTTTGGCAGTACGTTTCATTTGAAAGCAAAGAAATTGCAGAAGATAAAACCAAAAAATGGGTATAATATTCTGTGGGTAATTTATCTTTCAATACGACTGGCCCTGTATATAATAGAAAATGACGTAATTCAGTTGCTTTCCATCGTTCAAACTCTTCCAAACGTCTTGGCTGTCTATTGAACTCACAAGGAAATTTTATTTGACATAAATCATCTGAAATCAACTTTATTTTACTCTGAGGTAAAGAATAAGGAAATTTTCGTTTTTTTACCCAAAAAGAGATCAACTGTTTTGTAATGCCTAGAAGTACACAATGCATATAATCTATGGGCAACTGAGAAACACAACCAAAATTAATTCGTTCAAATGGAATGGGCTGAAGCTGTTTGTGATGTTCTAAATCTAATCTATTACGAAAAGTGAAATCGGAATCACAAATAAGCGATCTTAGTTTGACTTTAAGATTACTGTTGCCATAGTCAAAGCCAACTGCTTCCAATACTTCCATTTCCTCTGTAAAATCTTTAAGAAAATTTTGAAAATCAATTTTCTTACTTCTACCGTGGCAACAAGAAATTACGAATATATCTGGAAAGCCAACAATGTTCATCATTAGAGGCCAAATCTGACTATTTAAACTTTTAGAAATTGGCAAACCGTCAATGCCCAAATCAATTTCCACACTTTCAAATTTCATTAATTTATATTTTCTAAGGAAATAATCTAATGCTCTTGATACACCTAAATAAAAATATGTAACACCTGCACCGACATCTTTTACATCGGCAATGCGAGGAGTATTTTTCAATGCACTTACATTATTAGGGAGCCACGGGAAATATTTATGTAGTACTACAAGAATTTTGGTCATTGTTGCATCGCATATCGTTGTGTCAACTGATATAATATGCAAATCATCCTTTATTTTAAAAATGTCCCTATCAGAATTGGAGGAACAATCAGAACTTGATGATGATGAGAAACATTTTTTATTTTTTGTAGGCATTAAGGAAATACCTTCACTCAAAACAGCCATATTTATACCATGTTGATCCGATTCTACACTTTGAGAACTAACATTAGTCGTAACATCAGAATAAAATTGATTTAGCGCTGAAGAATATGTTGGCTGTACCAACTCGCTCGCTAGAGTTTGAGAATATGTTGGTTGTACCAACTCGTTCGCTATGGATTGAGAATATTTCGGCAAAATTCGTTCTACTTCCAATTTTATTCTACGTTGTCGACTTCTGTTAAACATTTTATATGATGAATATAACAATTAAAAAAATGAAATATTAAAAAAATTTAACGAAAATTCTCACTTGTGTTGGATTCTACCAAAATATATATTTATTATTTATATGTCACTTATTGCCTTATTAATTATATTTTAATCAAAAATAATTATCAAGAAATTTTATATGTTATTATTGAATATGGTCACAACAAACGCGGGGAAAAACAAAAACACTAATGGCGTCGCAGCTTCACTAACACTCACTTAACATATGTCGTACATAACGAACTTCTATACATAACAACAACAACAATATCAATGAAGTTTGCTTTCGATAATTTTTGTAAAAACCGAAGGAAAATACTATAGCTCAATTTTGAGTTTCGACTTGTTATACTTGGGGTTGATATAAATAAGAGTAAAAATTTAACTTTTTGATTAGTTGACATTGTGAGTTGTAGACAACATTTTAAATAAGGAGCAAGATTTTTTAAAATTTGAAAAAGTTAAACTGAGTGTAAGTTTAAGCGGATAAATAAGTACTAGTGCGCTAAATTTGATAATGGATAAATTTTGAAAGTGTTGTAAACCATATCGCGATTCAAAGTGTTCGAGTAAACTAAAACGAGTTACGGATTATGTTAAGCAATTTATGCCACAATCAGTTGAGAATCAAGATAATTTTTATCTCTGTTCAACGTGCTATACCTGCAAACGGCGAAAAATAAAACCAGAGTTGTCACCAGTTGCGGGACCCTAAAGTCTCTTATATATCCATTGATTATCTAAAAGCTAAATTCGAATAAAATTCAGCTACTTACTATATTGCCAAAATCATTAACCATTCAAGAAATCTAGAATGAGTTCAATGCAACGCAACATATGGTGCGAACCGCTAAAGATCTATGAGACAAGAATGGTCCACTAAGTCGTCCAGCAGCTAAAGTAGGAAAGCGAATAAGTGATGAGCTGAAGCAAGCAGTATTATCTTATTATACTGATGATGATGTTAGTCGGATAATGCCAGGCAAAAACGATTGTTTAACAATCGATAAAGCTAAAGTTCAAAAGTGGCTAATGATGTGTACATTGAAAGAGTGCTACGAAGGATATAAGACGATGTATCAGGATGACGAATCAAAAAAAATGGATTTCCTAAATTTTCACTACTTCATCCAAAATACTGTGTACAACCAGGTAGTAGTGGAACGCACGTAGTCTGCGTGTGTACCATACATCAAATACATACTACCATAGACCAAAATGTAAAATTCAGTGGGTTTCTACCGATAGGTGCAATCTGGAGACCTTTTCTCAACCGTTGGATGAATTTCTGGATTATTTCATAAATAAACTGAAGAATCTATTGCCTTATTGCTTTATTTCACTTCAGCAGTCCAGCTTCTTAAAAAAAAAATTGGCACTGAATTCTACGGAGGTGATAGTTTTATGTGATTTTGCAGAAAATTATGCAAGGAAAATTATGCAAGGATGCGACTATTCATCCATTTGTAATTTACCAACATTTGGAAGGCAAAACACCACACCTTCATTATAATATCGGATTGTCTTCACCACGATACTGTAGCGGTTCACTTATTCATTGAAAAATTGATGCAGTTCTTGAAAACTAAAATATCCATTTTACCTAAAATTTATTATTTTATATTATACCGATGGTGCAGTCACGTATTATAAAAATAAGAAAAATTTTCTTAAATCACAAAGAGGATTTTGGAATTGATTGTGAATGGCATTTCCATGCAACAGCACATGGAAAAGGTCCATGTGATGGAGTATGAGGTACCATCAAAAGAATGGCCAGAGCTAGTCTCACAATGGAATACAGCAGTACAATAACCAATGCAGATGAATTATTTAAATGGCCTAAAACGTTGAAGACAGATATCAATATTGGGTTTTGTTCAGACGCAGAACATAAATCCAAGCAAATCAAATTTGCAACTAGGTTTGAAAATTTAAAAACAGTAAAAAGAACTCACGGTTTCCATGCAGTTATTCCAACAGAGGATGGCTATTTGAATTGTTAAAAATATTCTAATTCTGACGAATATGTTAAATTTAAATTGTAAATTTTAATTTGAATAAGATTTAATGTTAAACAATAAAATAAAATTATCAAAAGAATTTGGCTTTGAAATTTTAAATATATGCAATTAAATTTGATTAATAAATATTAATAATTTGACTGAACTATTATTTTTGTAAACAATTTCAAAACGCTGAGTAATATCCACTGAAATGCAGTTTTTCCATATAAAAATGAAATACTGCTCTTACTAAAACGCATTTTGCAAGAAAACAAAAAATAACGGGATTATAGTCTTTTGATATGTTGTAAAATATTAATTGTCGAATTCTAGAAAAAAAAAATAGGTTTTTGAGTATATTTAAAAAGAACAATTTGGCGGGAAATTTAAAGAAGAAGGCTTTCAGTAACAAGATATTTTAATTTTTTTTATAAATCCTTATAAACTTACCATTAAAATGAGCCCAAAATCATAATTATCGGACAGTTATTTTTCTTTTTATTGACATATATACAACATCATGATTAACGTTCTTCTCAAAATTTGACACCCTATATCTTTAACAACAACAAAAAAAATTAAAATATTTCAATTTTTTTTCAATCAAGGTTACACATTCAAAACATAAAAAACATAAGATTAAAACATGACTTACAAAAATTTGTGATTTCACGTATTTTTCACCATATATTTTTTATATGTGTGTTGATTAAATAAAAGTTCTCGTTAATCCATATTTTCCTCACGTTTCGATTGATGTCTTGTCAATTTACATTATACGTCTTGTTTCTTATACGTATTTTGCAGTTGCAACAAAATTATTGAAAGTAGCAACGAGGAAAATTTATCGTGAGCAACATAATTTTTCAAAGAAGAATTCCTGAGGTTACGTCAAAAGGTTGTTCATGGTTTTTTTAATTAGTTTATGTAAATTGATAACATTTACTAACTATGTAAATGTGATAAAATTCATATCGTATCGGATTCGGATACGTTAACATAAAATAAAAAATATGTATATGTGTAAATTCTCTGGTACCAAAATATGTATTAGTAAATAAACCAAAGACACAAACCTTAAAAGCCGAGTACTTTGCTTAGTATTAAAACCATTAACTATAATTAGATTTTTAATTTGATTTTAATATTGAAATATAAGTATTAGTGTCTGTAGGGTAATAGTAAAATTATAAGGAACAAATATGATTTTCTTCGAAAAAAATTCGTGAATACTTTGGAACCCTGGTTGCTGGATCAGGAGTGTTAATGATCATTTTCCGTTTCAAGACAAATTTGATTTCCTTGAATAAAAATTCGTGAACACTTTGGGATCCAGGTTGGGGGATCATATATAGGCTCATCGGATGAGGAATTTAATTATCTATTAGACGCACGTAAGGAGTGTTAATGGCCATTTTCAGTTCCAATATAAATTCGATTTTTTTCTAAAAAAAATCGTGAACACTTTTAGACCTGGGTTAAGATATTACACAAAAGCTTATCGGATGAGGAATTTAATTATCTATTAGACGGACTATCAGCACTTGAATCAAGATCTCTGGTAAGGAGTGTTACCCCAACCCAGGTCCCAAAGTGTCCACGATTTTTTTATCGAAGAAAATGAAAATTGTGTTGGAACTGAATGTGGCCATTAACACCCCTTACCAGAAATCTTGACTCAGGTTCCGATAGTGCGTCTAATATATAATTAAATTTCTCATCCGATGAGCCTATATATGATCCCCCAACCTGGGTCCCAAAATGTTCACGAATTTTTATTCAAGGAAATCAAATTTGTCTTGAAACGGAAAATGATCATTAACCCTCCTTACCAGAGATCTTGGGGTCAGGGTCTAACAACTTATTAAACTCCTCGAGCCAGAATGCTATACGTAATACTATTGTAGATTTTAACATGAGGTATAAATTGGAAACTATTTTTTCTATTTTTTAATGATTCATTAGGAATAAACTCTTAATAATTTTTTCCAGTTCTATTCTTAAGACAACAATAGTTAAGATCATAGTATGAAAAATTTCAGGGAGAATAAAAGCTATAAATTATCCTTTATTTAACCTTCTACTCAACCGTGGATAAATATTATCTGATCAATCAAAATATGGTTTTATATAAATTGTTCAATAAAGGGATAAAACAATAGACAAAAAATTAAGTTTACTTTATTTTGCTCTATTTTGTTTCACTCGCTATAATTTTCTTTATTTTCAGATTTTATTATATTACACTCTGGATAAAATTTTAGTACACAATGACGTAATTGGTTTTAGTACAAATTTTAGTATAGTCACAGTGATTTTTTCCAATTAGATTTTAATTTAACAGCGTTACACTACTAATACAATGATAAAAGTGTGAATTTGTGAAGAACTTCACACGCATCATAAATGCATAGGTGGGAAATGCAATTAAGCATAAAAGCATTTATGTACATTCTGGCATCTAATGTCAATGTAATAGATTAAGAATTTATTGTAGTTGTTGATAGTTAACGACTAAGGAATAAGATCAAAATTAAAATGTTAAATAAGGAAAATAAATAAAAAGTTAAATAAAAATTGTTTTATTTATAATTAATTCTGTACTAAAAACATAAGTGGCGCAGTTAGTAGTGGATGTTTTTAAACATGAAAAAAGCAAAAGTTCCAAAGTTTCCCGTTGTTTCGGAGTGTAGAAAAGTGCTCGTATCGAAAGATAATCGATACCAAGTGAACAACGAACATTTATAATTTAGTGAATTAATAATAAATCCAAATTAATAAAAAAAATTTTCCTGTAATCTATTTGCCCCGACCCACGGTAAGCAAATAGAATATAATAAAATATCTAAAAATACGACCTGTGGCCCTATTCTGGTTTTCCCCGGGAATAGGGAATTGGGAATTAGTGACGTATTTCTAGCAGTTGGGAATTATTTATTCCCCAAAGTGTATTCTGGCGCTGGGGAATTTTTTTTATTGGGAAAAAATAATTCCATTTTATAGCAGTTTTGATGTTAATTTTCCCCAATTATTTTTTTAGGGAATTGTAATTCGTACTTTTTAGAATTTCTAAACATTATTTTTTGTAATAAATATATTTTGAAAAATAAATTAAACTTGTATTAAGGTCGCAACATACGTTTTAGTTTATAAAAAACAAAATAAAAAAATGTTCCCTCAAAAATTATTCCCAGTCTACCAGAATATACATTTGGGAATGGGGAATAAATATTTGGGAATTATTGCAATTTGTAATTACAGCAAAATATTTCCCCAATTCTCTATTCCCTGGGAAAGCCAGAATAGGGCCACTGGCGTACGTACCAGAATAGTGCAAAACAAAAAAATTAAAATAAAAAATAAAAATAAAAAGAAAATTGTTAGCACCAAACAAAGTGATGTGCAGCTATACGAGAATCAACGGATCATCGATGTTCTTGGCAATCACCATCGCAACTTTATCATGGTAAGCATGATTTTGGCAATTTAAATTTTACTTCCAACTAAAATTCCTAGAAAAAATCCTTTAACTTATCAATTCAAAGAAGATTCTACAGGTTATACAATCTTCAAATATCCCTCGATAGAAAATTTAGATATATGTACTTATTAATAAAATAATCTTTTGAAAATCAAATCAAATATTCTACGGAGTATAGGAGTTTTATGAATAAAGAATTAAGACTTAATAAACAAATTTTATTAAACACTTGTTTTTTATTTCGCAAAATTAGATTTTTGAATATTTTAATTAAAAAATTTGTTCAAAAAGTTTAAAAAATCACTCGATCGATTTCGACTGGTTAGGTCATCATAAAGAGTATCTACTGATTTGTAAAAGTTAAAATTTTTGTTATATATAGTAGAAAAAAACAAAAAAATAAATAAATAAATAAAAGAAGGAGGAGGGACATAAAATAGGAAATGAAAATTAATCTACTAGCTGTCAGTCATACGGAAATATTAATAAAAATGAGGAGGAGGATAGCAGGTAGGCGATTAGTCATCGACTGAGTAATAAAATTCAAGATATATTGAAGTACATTTAATTACCCGACGTATTATTAGTCAAATTATTACGAACGTGAGAATAGAAAAGGGCGGGGTCTGTAATTGGTGAGAAACGAATTTCTCTCTGTTCGTATGACTAACAGCTAGTAGATTAATGTTTATTGCCTATTTTTTGATCCTTCTTCTTTTTTTTTTTTTTTTTGCTTTTTTCTGCTATATATAACAAATTTTTTACTTTTACAAATCAGTAGATACTCCTGATGATCACCTAACAAGTCGAAATCGATCGAGTGATTTTTTAAACTTTTTGAACAAATGGTTTAATTAAAATATTCAAAAATCTAATTTTGCGAAATAAAAAACAAATGTTTAATAAAATGTGTTTATTAAGTATAAATGTGTTTTGCAAAGTGCCTACGGAAAATAGCGTAAAAAGTATAAAGACTTAAGAAATACGAATACAACCGACGTTGTGGTTCAAGACGATTTTACGGACAACGACTCTAGTTATAGAATTTTTTCTAACCAAAATGTTTCACTAGAAATTAATAATTTAGCAAAAAACTTTAACACAATTTTTAAAACTAGTGAAAATATCAATCATCCTAACACGTTGATAAATTTTTCAAAAATGTCAGAAAACGGCGACGATAATAATTATAACGTAACCGATGTATTCAAAAGTCAAAGAATACTTAACGCAATTAAAGATCTGCCAAAATACGAAGGCGTAGGCACACTGTAATGCAATTGACGATCACCCATGCTCCAAAATATTCTTGAGAGTAATTAGAAATAAGATCGCGGGCGACGCCAACGAAGTCCTTACAATGTACGGCACACGCCATTAGAATGGGAAGCCATAGAGGACAACCTTATCACAAATTACGCGGATAAGCGTAATGGGACAAACCTGGCGAGCGACTTGTATAGTACCTCACAAGGAAATGATATGCTAGAAAGTATTTCGCACGGATTATAGACATCCAAAGTATCATTATAAATCATGTTAAGTTAAACGAGGTAAACGCAACAATCGTAAGAGCTAAGCACGATTTACAACAAGAGATGTTGCCTCAACACATTCTTGGTAGGGCTCAGGGAACCCATGGGTTCCATGATTAGGGCAATGCAGTCCATCTTTCTCACAGAGGCATTCGCAAATTGCCTCAATTAACAAGGTATGGCATACAAGAGGAAGAGAACAAACATTAACATTTTACCTGTTCCACAAAGATCAGTAGTACCAAAAGTCCTTTACGGAAATCATGGAAATTGTAACGGTTTGTTTAAATTTGTGAATTTAACAACGAGAATTAAAAGACTTATCTAGTTTGAACCGTTAACAGGCTCTTGATTTTTATAGGTGGTCGTAGCATATTGCCGACTAGGTGGAAGTCGCCAGGGATGGGATCTTTACATCTGTATCAAGAGCTTGATTTTACTTCTCAACAACTGATTTCGAAATAAGAAACAAAATTATGTTAAGACTTGCTTTCCTTTGGGAAATGAACACATGAATAGATTCCGATTATAGGCGTAAAGAAAAATTTAATTAAGTAAATTTACATCTAGAAATCTTGTACAGTATATAGTTTAATTTAATAAATAAATAATTTTTAATAAGAATATAATAAATATATAATATTAATATGATAACAATATAATAATTATTTACAACAACAATATTCTAAAACCTATAATTTTACTATACGCATGCATTTAATTAAATTTTTATTTCGAATCCGTACATTTATTTTCGGAATCTTTAAAAAACTTAGTCTTAAACAAAGAAAAAATCGCTTACCAAGTAAAAGGTCGGGCCACAGTGCCGCTGTCCGTATTTAATGACAAACCGACTCGTTTCTAAAAATTTAAGGAAACGCGTACCGGATTAACTGCACCGATTTTCAAAAGAATTAATAGACGGCATACCTTGACAAGCAGTAAATTAAATAAATATGTCTCGCCGCTTAAGTATGGTTTACCACCGGAACTCACTTTTGGCCAGTTAATCTGCCAATTTTTGCTTATACTCGACAGTTAGTGTAGTATTAAGAAATTAGCACTTTCGTAATCACCAATGGAAAATTCTATTTTACTTTTAACTTTTATTTTTATTTTTTTTTGTTACACTTGGTACACTACACTACTTAAATAATGATCAATATGATCTTAACTGTGGCAAACAAGATAATGATCGAGTCAATAAAATTTATTTAATAAATTCTTTCTAGTTTGAGGGGAAATTGTTTTATCAACCTTTCCTAATTTATAACCGGACCATTATCGATTAATACAAACGCTTATTGTTATTTAGAAACGGTTCGCTGTTGGGATGTATTTCGTATAGTACGCTACTAAAATATTTTAATATTTACATAATTTATGTGTATTTTCCGTGGCAATTTTCTTAGATCGTATAGTAACAACCAAAGCAAAGTAAAAAACTGTTACAAACGTGGGGACGACTCACACTCAAAGATTGTGTCAAAAGCCGAAAAGATTGTGTCAAAAGCCGGCCATTTTACTTTAATGTTTATGATTCCCAACCGACTTGTACTTATATCAATTACACTGCTATATGTCTAAGCGTGGAGCCTCGGAAAACTAAACCTAACTAACAATAACTATGAAAATATTAGTTATTGAAGCCAAACTTTCCATAGGTCACATCTAGCGAATATCCTTTGCATGATATTTTTCCCGATTTGTTGGAAACTTCATACGATACATTTCCAAATTTTCTTACAATTACGGCCGGCACAGATTTGAACGCCAATTTAGCCGAAAAATGTTTTTCAGCATTGCTTTGTACAAAATTCCGAAAGAACACTTCTTGTCCTGGTTTAAAGGAACGAGCTCTAGCACGCAGATTGCAATTAAATGAGTTTTGTTGGTGTGCTTTCTGCACATGACTTCTACAAATAAATGCTTATCGTCCAACACGTCGAGCTTTCTCAATAATTCATACGCGAAACCATGCTGGATTTTATGTTGTCCGAAAACTAAAAATGTGGAGAATATTTGGTGCTTGAATGCACTACGTTTTGCATAGCTCCAGCTATTTCGTCCAAGTGAACGTCCCACATCCGATGATCATTTTTAATATAGGCCCTCAACGCTGACAATACTGAATGGTTTACGCGTTCTGAGGCGTTGGCCTGTGGTGAATATTTTGCAGTAAAATCGTGCTTTATTCCGTAAGTTTCCATCAATTCTTTAAAGATATTTGAACCAAATTGCACTCCATTGTCAGTGAGCACCATCTCTGGCACTCCAAATAATAGAAATATTTTGTGTTCCAAAATCTCAGCTGTTTTTCCTGCTGAAGCTGTACGTAATAGGAAAAGTAATGGGAATTTTCTATATTGATCTAGAATAATGAAAATATGTGTGAATCCATTTTTTGTACGAGGGTATCGGTCAATAAAGTCCATATAGATCCGCTGCCAAGGTCTGATTACTATAACTGTTTTTCCATTTCTGGCCTAGTTACAGAATTTACCGCTTTTGTACACTTACAAATATCACATGCGTTTATAAACCTTCTTACATCCGAAATCATTGTTGGCCAGTGATCGTACCTCGCAAAATCTCAAGTGTACGTGTAATACCCTGATGAGCAGATGTCGGTGAGTTATGGGCAGCCTCTATTACTTTTGTGGTTAGCCCCTCAGAAATAACTAACTTCCACTCTGGTAGGCCCGTTTCTGATCCGTGAATGCTTTTGAGTCTAGATTTGCATGAAGCGGTTGAACCCAGTTGTTTTTTAACTCCTCTAAAAGCGAACAGGATAGACTATCTGGTACTACATTTAGTGAGCCTTTTCTATATTCGATTTCGAAATCAAAACCCTCTAATTGCATGAACCACCGAGCCAACCTCCAAGATATGTCCCTTTGCTCCATTAACCAACGTAAGCTTGAGTGGTCTGTTATTATAGTAAAGGAATAGCCCTTTATATAGGGTCGAAATCTTTTAATGCTCAATACGACCGCTAAACACTCCAGCTCGGTTATACTGTAATTCCGTTGTGCTTTGTTAAGCTTGTGAGACATAAATGCCACAGGATGTTCGTGTTTGTTCTCTTCACGCTGAAATAAAACACCTCCAATTCCCATGGTTGAAGCGTCACATTGTATAAAGAAACGCTGATTAAAGTCGGGGTTCACCAAAACAGGTGCTGTAACCAACGCCTTTTTCCCAGGTATCTTGTTTTCTTAAGAACGAACTTACTTTTTTCCATATTTATATTTAGATTCGCTAATTTCAGTAATCTAGCTACTTCAGACAAAAGTGTTACATGTTCCTCAAACATCTCAGACACTATAAGTAAGTCGTCTAAGTACACAAACACCCAATCATGTAACTGATGAGGGATCACCAGCCCGAACGGCGAGACAGTAAAGTGGTAGAGTGTACGTCCCGGCACCGTGAAGACTGTCTTATCTCTTGATTCAGGCTCCAGAGGTATTTGCCAGTAAGCATCCTTGAGATCTATGGTACTGACAAATCTTGTATTGTCCAAACGGCCAAGTAAGCCGTCAATCAGTGGCAAGGGATAAGCATCCTTCACGGTAACTGAGTTAGGTTTTCTTGCGTCGAGACATAGACGAACCTTCCCGTTAGCTTTTAGAACCCGTGTCACTGAGGAAGACCACGAACTAGTGCTCTCCTCAATTACCTCCAATCCCAACATGCGATCTAATTCCTTATATATATTTTTCTGAACTTTAGGGGATACTGCAAAATATAATTGCTTTACTGGGACGGCGGCTCTAACGTCAATCTTGAGCGACAGTAGATCATTCTTTTCGAAGGATGGAAATTCCTGGATCACTTATGTCGATCATCCATCTGCTCGGTAGCTGGCTTGATATCCTTGTTGCCTAATTCATCTATGATTTGTGGTAAGTCCAAACATCTCCCAAAAATCTATCCCAAGATAAAGTGGTTGGTACTTTTTACGCTATTTGCCATAGGCACTTGGCGAAACACACTTATACTTAATAAACACATTTTTATTAATCACTTGTTTTTGTTTCGCAGAATATTTTGAATATTTTTCAAAAAGTTTAAAAAATCACTCGATCGATTTCGACTTGTTAGGTCATCATCAGGTAGATGACTTAGTAGATACTCCTGATGATGCCCTAACAAGTCGAAATCGATCGAGTGATTTTTAAACTTTTTGAAAAATATTCAAAATATTCTGCGAAACAAAAAACAAATGATTAATAAAAAT
Source organism: Nephrotoma flavescens (assembly GCA_932526605.1). Classification (NCBI taxonomy): domain Eukaryota; kingdom Metazoa; phylum Arthropoda; class Insecta; order Diptera; family Tipulidae; genus Nephrotoma; species Nephrotoma flavescens. The sequence continues at coordinate 8,418,612 of OW052223.1, forward strand.
GTGTTTATTAAGTGGTTGGGTTAGATTCGGCGCTATATGTAATCGCATTGTTCGATCTTTTCCAGCGTACGAGATTTTAACCGCATGATGTGACCTATAATTCGTTGGTGTTCACCACTTGCCGTAGATAACAAAGAGGTCAAATACTTAACCTTAAAATTATTCTGTTCAAGGAATTCCTCCGCTCCTGAACCTAACACTGAAATGCTGGCCCCACTATCCAGCAACCCACGATATAGAATTCCATTTAAGAGCACCTCTGCGTAGGGTCGATTATCATAATTTGTAGCGAAAACTGATTCACTGATAATTTTCTTAATTTCACGTTTCATCCTAAAATATTTAAGGGCTAGTTGGTTTTGTCAAAGTTGGCGTTGATTTTGTTAGGCGTGCAGTCGCCTCCTGACATTTCACAAATGAGTTCATTATACTGGTATCCGGTGTCGGTGTTCGATGCTGCCTCCTTTACGCTTCGGAGAATGAACTGTTTTTGGTTCCCAGAACTCCGAAATTCCTGACACCTCATTGAAAATTTCCAGCTGACCTGTTATTACGACACTTTTGGCAATTAACTTTGATAATATTTTTGATATAAAGCTTAAGGATGACAAACTCATTTTTTACTAAAAGTTATCGATATCTTCATATCCACAAGGAGGAAGTCAAAAGACAAATCGATAAGACGTTACAGGACGGAATTAGCCCTGGTCGTCTCCTATTTGGATCGTACCCAAAACGGCTGATGCCAGCGGAAAGGTCAAGTGGCGATTAGTAATCGACTATCGCAAGCTAAACGAAAAGACAATCGACGATCGGTACCCTTTACCAAACATTACCGATATTCTCGATAAATTAGGGAAAAGTATGTGTTTCTCTACTTTGGACCTCCTCGCATCCAGATTTCACCAGATAGATGTAAGGAAACAGGATATTCCTAAAACCGCATTTTCCGTCGATCATGGCCATTATGAATACATAAGAATGCCATTTCGTCTAAAAAATACCCTTTCAACTTTCCATAGGGTCATGTATAATGTGTTAGGCGAGATTCAAGGCAAATCTTGCTGGCATCATGTGTGATGATAACACTATATATCATCAAGGTAGCTAAAGAAGCATATATTGCAAATTTCAGAACCCCTTTAAAAATTTTTTTGGTAAGAATACACGTCCTTTTAACGGATGTGTTAGATCCTGAAGATCAAAACGCGATGATCAGGAAAAAGCATAAAGAAAATCACCACCGAGGAATATTGGAGAATTATGATTTTACCGCAAAAGAACCCATTATTATCCAAATATGCTTGCAAACGAAATACGACAGGCACCCATTAAAGATTGAGTATGAAATTGCAGAAACGCCAAAAAGGCCAATGGAAATCCTGTATATAGATTTCTGTTTCTGTGAAAACCATGTGTTTCTTACAGTCTTAGACAAATTCTCCAAATTTGCTGCAGCCTTCTACATGAAGTCGCGAACCAGTAAGGAGGTTCTAAAAAGACTGATTCAATTCTTTAGTGCATATGGTAAACCTTCAAAAATTATATCAGACAAAATTTCAATCAACAGGAAATTCCCCCATAAAACGACTGCATTCAACCTTGCAGGAACTCAATTCCTGATACACAATTGCATCCTCTTTTATAACAACACCATATATTCGGTAACAAAATTCACGCCGTTCGAGCTTTTAACGGGTCACTACACGATTTTAGGGCAACCTGTCGATTCGGCATTTGCAAATGTGCAGGAGTATCTGTTCAACCATACCTTATCATATGATGAGTTATGCAAACGGATTCATGAGGAAACTCATGCAAAGAAAACAAGGCTGATCAATTAATGTAACATTGATCGAGTCAACCCTCCTAATTTAAAATAGAACCAAACAATCCACGTTCGATGGCGAAAGATGGCAAGTACCACAAAAAACTGATAAAACAACCTTTTCAGGTGTCCCTTAACCATGAGCAAAACACTCAGGATGACCAACCTGGACAACAACAAGAGCCTAATTCCGATCAAGCTAGGCCCGGCCCGAGTCATCAATAGATACACGAGAATCATCCACGTAATCGACGTCCAGCATTATGAAAAAAATCTTCGCACTATTTAGGCCAACATTCATCTAGTAGGGAAACCCATATAGATAGTAACAAAGAGTATTCGTACGCTTTCAAAAATAAAATGGAAGTCCACGAACATAAAAATAGAGAATTAAATGAAAACATCAACCTTTTGAAACTTACACCGATCAAAAAGGGCCTCGTTAATGGATTAGGTTCCCTAATCAAAGATATCATGGGAAACCTAGATCAACATAACCTAGAAGAAATCGGTAACGCAATGCACAATCTCCACCAAAATCAGAATAAATTAAACGAACAAAATAATGCTCAAAATGCAATTAACCAAGGAATGATTGATTGATTTAACGATATACAAAAATACGTAAGGAACATTAACAACAAAATTACATTTGAATTAAACCGACTGACTAACACAACTGAAATGGCACTACATATGATCAAGATAGACCAAAACATATTCAAGTTAATCAATACAATAGACACACTATCTCAACACATCGACGAAATATTAAACGCACTAAATTCTACTAACGAATAACGAAATTCACTTTATGAACGACATACTAGCTCGTGTCCTCATAGAAATGTTAAATCCTAATAACATTTACGACTTACTAACCCCAACCCAAAATCATACTTAGCATACAGGTACCATCCTTTTCAGAATCAGTATTTAGTTATTATAATATTAAACCTAACCCTTCCAAAATCCTAATCCCGTCACACAACATCATCCTAGATGAACAAAATTACCAATTCATTCTGGAACCATGCAATGAAGTGGAGAACACATATTATTGCCACAAACAATCACTACGATCAATATCGCATACCTGTATACCGAACATAATAAATCAGAAACCGGCCCGGTGTAACCATACTAACATCGAGAGGAAAATTATACATAGCCACAATTGGAGAGCTACCATTTACATCCACATGCCGGCAAAGGATGAAATCCATCGAGTGCAACAATTGTGAAATAAATATAAAGGGCATCGTATACAACAGCAACAAAAACCATCTACGAAGAAGATGAAATAATCATACTACCATATCACGACGTTGAAAGGCATCATCGGCACTATGTTATCCCTACCAAAAACGACAAATTAGACATTAGAACATAGAGAACACATCCAACTATTACAAGAGCAAGCCTTTTCTAATACAATAAGAAGCTATAGTACAACCGGAATTATAACAATCATAATCCTAGTAACGGTCACCTACTATATGGATGAGATTCTGCAATCTAGCAGAGGAAAGGAAAACATCCGACGAAGCGCAGTCACCAAACCCATAACCGGCCATACGAATCAAGTCCCTATGGCCTTCTCTTCGGCGGGAGGAGTTACGATTCTCTACACGCAGCGAAACAACAACAACGTAGCAAACAGAGAACTACTTTTCAATCGCGCGAGTTCCGTCCTACGCTTCCATCTACCACTTCATCAGCGGAGATCAATGCACCTGCAAAATCATAGAATAAGTACAGCTGCAAGATAAAATCATCAATTAAGCATATTCATATTTTCTTATAGTAAAGTCAAAACAATATTATAATTTTCCTCATCTTATTAAATTCTTTATTTGCATATCATTTTTATATTTCCATTCCCACACTTTTGCATTGTATGAACTCAAAATTTATAATTGAGAATCAGAACTGTTTTACACTTCAACCAATAAACTTCTAACGTATAAAAATAAATTTTATACGTTTTGTTAATCAGAGAAATTAAAAGTGAAAGTTGTTAATAAAGCCACAACCTGCAAACGTAATTGGCGTTGAAATAAATTTCAGATTTATTTAATTCTACGGCAACCAAATTCTCATTAAAAATTGTAGAAGATTTAAATTGTGGTTTTGAAATATATGCTTCTGCACCATATCTACCCCGCCATTTAGTCAATAACTTCACAATACAATGTTTTCTCACATTTTCCATTGTTTTACCAAAGACCGCGTTATTCATCAATTTAAAAAGATTTTTCTCAAAATCATTTTCTGCAGCAGTTCGCAAACGTGTGTTTAAGTCTATATAGGATTTCAACCAGGGGAATTGTTTAAACTGCAAAATTTTATTAATTTTCTGTATTTTCAAACCGTGGCTCAGTGCTTGTTTTAAATTTCTATAATGAATAATATAATTTTTCTTGTTATGTAGTATAGCCATTAATTTGTTTTCGCTAGAGTTTGAAGAACACGTATGTTCGGGACAAAACGGTAGATCTTGATGTACGTCATGTACATTTTTGGGATATTCTAAATCTACATTTAAAATATAGCCAGTTTCAGACTCGTTTGAAATTTCATTAATATCGAAATCATGATATTCTTTAACCCATTCGAATTTGCCGTATGGTAAAAATTGTGACATTGCCCATCCATATTGATTATTATTAACATCGTAATACATTAGAAAAGTAGTCACACAATTTGAGACATAATTAGTCATGTATTTATTATTAGCCTTAGCATATCGTTTTGTACATTGACTTAGACCACCACGTATCCCTCGTTCAACAAACATCATCATGTCAATGTCTGTAAGCACATAATTCTAAATTGACACCTGTATGTTTCAACATAGCGTCCCAAGTATATCCGGGCAGGGTAAAATAGTGAGCTGGATCAAGCTCATATGTATGGAGACAGCTTGTCCGAAATTGTTCAAAAACGTCGGCTAATAATAAAACATCCGTTTTTAGATACAAATCTGCAGAGTATTCACCTAAATTACGTATTTAGAAATTAGGTTATAGTAAAATCAGATGTTTGCATTTTTATCGTTTATATTAAGAAGAATTTTATAAACGTCCGTGAATTTAAATTGTTTAAGAATTTTTTCGGCTTTTTGGACAAAATATTATTTTAATGGACATCCATACAATGTTTACGATTGTTTTAGTAGCCAGTACGAAACCAAGCTGCCAAGAAGCTACCTATATGGGAGTTCTCATTTTTGTAAGGGTTTGAGTATCTTTGTGTACACAAGTGTGCCCTGGGGTTAATGGTTTGGGGGGGGACTGCATTTTTTCTACTTTTATGGTAGAGATATTGTTAATAAATGGCCTCTTTGTTTTCTGCGACTAAAACAGTCGTAAACATTGTATGGATGTTCATTAAAATAATATTTTGTCCGAAAAGCCGAAAAAGTTCTTAAACAATCGTTTTATATGTTTACGTATGTATTTTGTTTTAATCATGAACGTTCACGTTCAATTAAATATTACTATTTTACTGCTCTCTTACAAATACATAATATCTCTCTGCAGCACAGCAGACTAGTTAGGTTCATGTAAATTCTAAAAAATATTATAAAAATATCATATACAGACAATTGTTAGTTTATTTTACATTAAAACGGTCGAAGAAACAAAACATTATTTGAACTTACTCCGGCAATAAATCGAAGATGTCCTTCCTGTGTACGAGTTTAGCGAGTTTTTTTACAAAGGCGGATGAATTTTTCGTTTACCATTTTAATGAAATCAAGGTAAGGCAAAAAATCAAATCTGATAAAATTTTAGTAGACAGTTTAAATGAATTGTCTGGTAATTTAGTGAACACTGTTGATAAATGGTTAGTGAACATCTCCAATATAGATCTTCCTATTCATGTTAACATTATTTTAAGTTTGGGAAACAAATTTTGTCCTCCTTCAATTGGTCATTCAGTTCCGTTTTTCAAAATTATTTCTGATGTCTAAAGTGCAATTTTTCATTTGAACGACAATGACCGTAATAATATTCGTAATCGTTTTGTAAATATTTTGACAAATTTTAAATATAAATCAAATTTAAATATATTAATTCGAATTTTAAGTTATGTCAAACAATCTAAATCATTTTTGAAAACTAATCCAAATGTTGTGGTAACTCGTGCGGACAAAGGTAACGTAACTGTTATAACATCGCGAATTGAATATGTTACAAAAATGGAAAGTTTACTTAACGATAACACAACATATGTAGAATTGCCAAAAGATAATACAGTTCCGATACAGAAATCAATAAACACAATGGTTAAAGATTGTAAAAATTCTGGCAATGTGGATGAACAAACTAGGAAAATGTTAACCAAATATAATTCGGTGATTCCAAAATTATATGGAATACCGAAAATCCACAAACTAGGTTTTCAACATAGACCAATTATTAGTTCGATTAATGGTCCAACACATAGTTTATCGTCTTTTTTGGGTAATATTTTAAAATTTATTGTTGGTAATACTAGTTCAAATATTCTAAATTCGGAAGATTTTAAACAAAAAATTCAGAATGTTACTCTTCCTCAAAATTACCTTTTAGTTTCTTTGGATGTTACGTCTTTGTTCACTAATGTTGATAATAGAAGTGTGACTAACATTATTAAATATAACTGGAGGAGTATTAAACAAAATTCAAAAACTAAATTGACTAAAGTTCAATTTATGTCGGGATTGCAAATAGTTTTGAATAATTCTGATTTTTCTTTCGGCAATAAAATTTATAAACAAACTTTTGGTTCTCCTATATGGGTTCTCCTATTAGTCCCATAATCTCAAATTTAATGATAGAATTTTTGGAAAAAATGGGATTAAACTCTTTGGATTTTCAACCTTTATTTTATTTTCGGTATGTAGATGACATTATAACGGCAATCCCTGAAGACAAAATTGAAATTTTTCTGGATGTATTTAACTCCTTGGATAATAGAATAAAATTTACTGTTGAAAAAGAAATTGACCACAAAATTTCAATTTTAGATTTACTGCTAATTCATGAACCTGATGGTAAAATTTCTTTTGACTGGTACCATAAAAATACCTGGTCTGGTCGTTATCTAAATTTTATTTCTTGGCTTGCTTTTTCTTACAAAATTAATACAATCAAAATTTTAACTCAAAAAATTCTAAAATTGTCCGATACTAAATTTCATTACAATAACTTTAAACTTTTGGAAAAAAACTTTGGTAAATAATCAGTATGATAAAAAATTAATAAATAAAGTGATTTGGAAACAAAGAAATTACCAAAATTTTACTCAAAATCCTGAAATTGAAAGTACTAATTATTTATCTTTACATTACATAAAAAATCTTTTCGAAAAATTAAAAAATTTATTTAAAAATTATAATTTCAAAATTATTGGTCGTTCAGCTATCAGTTTAAATGATATTTTGTTTTCAAAATTAAAAGATCCGATACCTTTAAAAAAAAGAATCAAATCTTGTCTATCAAATTAAGTGTAATGATTGTAATGTAACTTACACCCCAGTATGCAATTTTTCCACTGTGTGGAAAAAACTGCTCAAATTCGCAGTAAATTCCGTACTACAAAATATCAAAGACACAAAAATATTGATTTTGGGCAAAAATAATTGTTTTTCTCTTTCTATTTCGCGGTAATACTATTTTCGTTTTATAAGTTTCGATTGTATCTTTTATTTTCAGTTTCTTCTGACAAGTCGACGTGCACGGTTGCACTACATAATTAGTTATTTTACTTTAAAGTGTTGTGTTTCATTATAATGTTTTTCGATTTGTTAAAGTAAATAATTTTAAATTTAAATATATAATAATAATTATGTATTAACTTATTTAGTGATCGCGATGTGCGAATTTGGACTTAAAAGGTAATAGAGATCTGTCTTACAATGGCGTCGTCGCGAAATACATTTACGTAGTAAATTTTCAATGATTTTTTTTTCAAGATCTCAATATGCTGGCGGATGCAATACAACGTGGCGGTTGCAATACAAAACTCAATTTGTGAAATTTAAATATGTGTACACAAATAAAAAATAATGTGAATAAAATATTAATATTTATTTTATTATAAATGGAAAATTTTGTTTCATTTCGGATAAGAATTATTATTTATTCCAATTGGAAAATATATACAAACACGTGCATTTTGTTTCTGTGATTTTTTTCTATTTTTAGTTGGGATTCACACCGACACAGGAATTTTTGTGACACTTTTCTTTGGCATTAAGCATAAAACCATTTATGTGCATTCTGACATCTAATGTCAATGTAATAGATTAAGAATTTATTGGAGTTAGTTGACAAGTTAAAGACTAAGGAATAAGATCAAAATAAAAATTTAAATAAAAATTGTTTTTCTTATAATTAATTCTGTATTAAAAACGTAATTTCCGATGAGTTAAAGACATTTATTTTTTTAAGATTAGCTCGCTCTTCGCTCCCATATTATGAACTTAGAACGGAGAGATTTTAAAATTGTTGATACACACCGGCTCGAATAAAAATTATATTCAAATCAAACATGTAAGGAATAATATACTGAATGACAAATTTAAGATCCTTCTTGGACACGTCAGGGTATTACCGTCGCTTCATAAAGAAGTATGCAAAGCTCGCTCTTGACATTCCTCTTAATTCACCTGAATAAAGAACCCTTAGGCGCTTTCGAGAAATTAAAAAACACTCTTGTATCGGAAGAAGTACTATTATCTCATCCCAACTTCGAGAAAGATTTTGAGTTATCAACAGATGCCTCCGATTACGCCATCGGAGCCGTACTCATGTATGACGATAGGCCTATAACGCTAATCTCGAGCACAAACGAAAAGGAAATGTTGGTAATAATCTGGGTACTCAACTCTCTGAGAAACTATCTCTATGGGTCAAAGAAAGTGAAAATTTTCACTGATCATTAACTTTTGACCTATGGTTTTAGTAATAAGAACACCAACAGATATTTTAATCCAAGTATTGTTAGAACCTATACTAGGAAAGATTCAGGAGGTTTATTCAATTCATTTCAGTTACTATAGAATCCGCTTCAGATGAAACAAGAAAAGAAGATATAATTTTAAATGAATACAAACGTGCTCATCGTAGCCCCTTCGAAAATCGCTTGAAGATTATTCAAAGATATTATTTTCCGAGAATTGCTTCAAAAATTACAAATTTGGTGAAACTTTGCACAATCTGCAAATTTTCTCGATATGTTCCCTTATATTAAAACACCAAATTTTTTTGTCTCTTAATAACCGAAAAAATCCAAGATCCAAAAACAAAATACGATACACTGGAAAACCAGCAAGCCGAATCCTCCAAAACTTCAAATACCAACTTTAACAACATACCATATTTTTGATCGATTGCACACAATCGAACTTAAGTGGGGAAGTGTTAAAATAACAAACTTGATCACGTTGCACAAAACGTGCCCAACCACTCACATTCCATGGAAACGCTTTTTGTAGACGTTCCCATAAAATCATGGTGAAATATGAATTTGCATTTTCCGACCTAAATAAAAATTTTCCATTTATGTCTTATAATCGCATAGTACAAGTCAGTAAACTGTAGACTATAAATATGTGTAGTTTTAAGTAAAAAATTGTAGTCTCGATATAGTCAATAAACTAAGTGGTTGTGTAACCACCATAAAAATATATTTTTTTAGTTTTTGTCATTATAAAAACGTTAACTTACATATTAATATTTAACGAGAAGAAAGCAAAAAAAAAAAAAAAATAAATAGAAAATTTTGTAAGAAAATTATGTTTGGGTGAAATAGCGTCCTTCATAAGTCGAAATATTTTTAAGAAAATTTTTGTAATATTAAAAAAAAACAAACAAAAAACTTACAATTTATCTGCCGCCTGTAGATCTGATGAGCGCTCTTCAGGTGAACGGAGTAGCTAGAAGCAAACGATATCAGAATTTATTTATTTACAAGAAATGAATTTAGAATTTAAATATGTGCATGCAAATTACACTTGGCCAGTGGCCCTATTCTGGTTTTCCCTGGGAATGGGGAATTGGGAATTAGTGACGTTTTTCTAGCAGTTGGGAATGTTTTATTCCCAAAGTGTATTCTGGCGTTTCTGAATTTTACCCCATTATTTTTTTGAGGAATTGTGATTCGTACATTTTTGGTATGGGAATAGTTCGTGGCTTTTTTTTGACTGATATTGACACAAATAATTTTCTTATTTCAAATGAAATTTATTAAACCAAATATGTGCCATTTTGATCGATGACCTTTTGCTATTTTTCTGGTAGAGCCATGATCCCATCACTGTAGAACTTCTGTGGTTTAGATGCGAAAAATCGAAACAACTCATTTTCGCAGGCCTACTCAATTTTGCTAGATGGTTTATCATGTTGGGGTAGCGCGTGTAATGCTACGCTACATCATATATACGTGCGATAAAAACAGTGTGCTTCAAACCATCATTTTCGCTATAATGGCCATTATTTCGAAATTTCATCATACTGCCCCTACGCCACAGATACGTTTTCAAGGTTCTTAGATTATTCAATGTCAAAAGTAGGAATAATTTTGTGACTCATGCAGGTTATAATCTTAGGTCGAAACATACCTTTTTCAAGCATATTTTAAAGTTTAGATTAGATCTACGGAATTTGTTTTTAATATGAACATTCGAAGGTGCAGCAAGTTTTCTAGTTTTTCCAAAATACCTTACAGAATGAATTCATCAAACTAAAAATATCGACCATCTTTTTCAACTTCTAGTTTTAAATTTTTTTTATTTGATTCACAATGATAATAAAGAAACTTTCTTTTTATTTTTTAAACTTTAACGTAAAAAAAATTATCTAAATTTAGATTTTTAGGAGGTTTTAATATATTCATGTGTAGTAAATGAAGAATATGGATTTGTAATTATTTGTGCAATTATTCTATTAATTTTAATTGTAAACGACGATTAAGTATTCTCAATTACCGCTGCGCTTACTTCCAGTAATACTGCCAGTAGTAACTAATTAAAATAAATATTGTTTGCGGAATAATTTTCCACTTACGAATACCGCCGGATTCGTTTTGACTACAAGGTGAGAGACTTGCACAAAAATTCAGTCTAAAATTATCGGGATATAATCACTCGAATATGCATGCTTATGTTGGTTTGCTGGTTGGTATTCTAGGCAAACGAGAATCATTTGGTGTTTGCTGGTACTGGGCATCCGATTCACTGCACCGTACGGTTATTTCCCATGGTTGACTCCATTGTGTATTTAGATTTTTGGTTTCTTCCCTCAGCATTTTATACCTACTGCCAGGTTTTTTACAGCCGCCCCCTTAACATGGAGAACAGACGCTTCAGAATTTGCTATGGGTATTTCCCCATCAAGGCAAGTAGTTAGGGTTTTATCGCGCCCGTACTCGCGGAGTTATATTTTTAGCGTTACCCAGGGTGCAGCGCGCGGGCTTGTATAACTAGTGCACCACAATTCGTTAATTGAACCATACACCCAGAAAAAAATTTAATTAATATTTTGATTGTTTTAACAAAACTGCATATTGCATTGAATTTGTCAACAAAAATCAAAAAAATAGTGAAATAAAATTTAATTTTGTATTATTTTCTAATTGTAATAAAATAAATGGATAATATTGATAAAGTTTGAATACGTCTAGCTATATTTAATTTTTATTTAAAGGGTTTTTTTTTCTCGGCTTTTAATAAACAAAATATTATTTATATGGCATTCACAATGTTTACGACTATTCAAGTCATCAAGAAAGAAAGAGGTCATCTACTTATAATAGATCTACTACAAAAAGTGGAAAATTAACTCCCCCCCTTTTTAAACCCCCTGGGTCACTGTGTAAAAATACTGACGAACCCGTACAAAAATGAGAACCTTATTACCTATAGTATAAAAACAAGAACATATCGATCTAGCGAATTATATCACCAAATCAAAACTTCTGGAAATTCTCGTGTGTGTTAAGCCCACACTGGTTTTTCAACAGAATATATATACAGAAGCGTACATTTTGTGTTATGGCAGAAGTTGTATAAGTAATAAATTAATATTTCGGGCTGAAAATTTGTGCTAGCTTCATGGAGGTAAAACTAGCTAATATTTTTTTCTCCTTAACGGCATTTTTGAAGTCTTTTCTAGTAAAGAATAAAAACGAGTCAAAAACCATAATAAAAAATTTTACTACTATTATTGGCTTACAGCTAGTCTCAAGAAATCCTGGTGTTTCAAGGTGATCCAAACAATAAGCCAACTTTCGATCTCTGCGTGAAAATTTAAAGAGACGACTGCATCGACCGGAATACGTAGTGAAGGAGCTACGTCTGGTGAATACGGCAAAAAAGTAGAACTTGATTCGAGAAGTTCAAAATATACCACATCTTTCTGACCCTGAACCATTTTTCATAAATCCATTTTTCATCTCCAGTAACTATTTGAGGCAAAAAACATTTTCTTTGTTGTCTCTTTCTTTTAATTCATGTGGAACCCAGTCGCCAGCTTTTTCAACCATTCCGATTGCTTGCGTAAACGTTTTGCAACAGTGGATAAGCATCCTCATTTTTTTGGGGTGGTTTTCTATTTTTACTCAAATGTAGATGGCCGTTATCGGCCGTTCCCAAAGATCGTGATTCAGGTCTGGCTAGTTTGAATTTTGATATTCTCAGTGTACTGATTTCATTTTTACTCAAGTTAGATGGCCAATACTTGCCATTTCCGATGTTTGTGATTCAGATCTGGGTCACCTATCAGTAGTCAGAATTTTTTTTTTGTTTTTATGTACTAAATTTTGATGGCCATTGATGACCATATCTGGAAATTGTAATTCAATTCTCGCTAATTCGTAAAGTAGTTGATTAAGCACCTACCTAAACCCATCTTGATTTAATAATCCAGGTTTATTGCTACAATTTTTTATTAAGTTTTGCTGCTGTAAAAAGACATTCTTATGTGCTTCAAAAAGTAAAAAATTCTTAAGTTGATTCGGAATAATTTTTCAATCTTTGGAATTTTTGTTAATTCATAATAAACTCAAAAAATTCTTATTAGAAATCAATGGAAAATTCATAATTGGTTTGAGTTCAGTATATTCGGTTTGCGCCCTGACTATTTTAGTACACAATTTTGGTTAAACATTTATGGTTGTTACAATAATATTTTTTTCTTCGTAGTTTATCAATTAAAATTTTAATTTTTACTTTATTTATAAGATACAATATTTTTTTGCCATTTTAGTTAAGACAATTTGATATACGTTTTATAAATATACTGATAAAATTTGCTCAATTTCGTTAAACTTATCTTGATGTGCTTATTTTTTAAATATCGTCAATTCAATGAATATATGTATATCTGTCTCTTGTTTCTATCCCACTTTTATTTCATTCCAATGATTTGAGTTAAAAGTATGCACACATTTTGTAATATATTTAAAAATGTGTTCAATGCTTTCTAAACTAATTAAAATAATGTAAAATCAAACATAATATTCTATATTACATTGACAATTTCGCAAATTAAAAATCATAACAGTGTACTGCCATGTGTTCGTTTACAATACCACAACGCGTTCTGAACGCGTATTTTGGTCCAAAAATAATAACAGGAGAGAAAAATTACCGGAACGCAATAGTGTAGAATATATTATGTGTTTTTGTATTAGTAACAAACAAATTTGTTCGGACGTAACGCCATACCATTCGCAATGTTTTTATTTTAGGTTAATAATTTTATATTTTGTAAATTAACAAATTTTATATCCATTTTGTGTTTTACTAACCAATTGTTTGGGAACGGCAAAAGTACCATATCATAAATTTATTTTTGTTTGTGTTTTGAGCCAACTTACATTTTTGTCATGTGTGAGTAAAAAATCATAGTATGTAAAGGCGTCATACACATACTATGATTTTTTACTCACACATTTGTGTGGTTTGGACTTTAATAGAGTCATTGATATTTTATAAAAAAAACAATTGTAAAACATTTCGTGTTCAATAAAACGGCACGTAAAAAATAAATTCACTTTCCTCAAAATTTAGCATAATTTTGCTTTTGTCAAATTATGCTAAATTTTGAGGAAAGCGAATTTATTTTTTACGTGTTTTTTTATTGAACACGAAATGTTTTACAATTAATTTTTTTTATAAAATATAAAATTTGTTAATTTACAAAATATAAAATTATTAACCTAAAATAAAAACATTGCGAATGGTGTGGCGTTACGTCCGAACAAATTTGTTCCCATCTAGATACCATGGGAAAATGTCACAAAACAGGAGTGGAAGCACCAAAAATTTGAACCGATTCCACCCGGTTCGATAAATTTTGTTGCATATGGTCACAAAAACTACACACATACATGCGTAACAAATGACAGCACACTTATTCAGAATTGTGTATTATACGTCGTATACGTATACACAAATTTGTGGTTTCGTCTCTCAATTCTGGATCAAAATAGGCGCACGTTACCCAAACTTTTTACGAAAATAGGTTTTCTGCACAAAAAAAAAATATTTCATAAATCAGTTGCAGGTCGTAGAGCATATGAATCCCATCGTTCAGCTTGTTTATGCGTATTTCGGTATTGTCTACATGACTGTGGCTAAATAGCGTAGACAATAAATTATGATATAGAAAATATGGACAATTGGTAGACTAAGTAACGCGTATGCCGATTTTGTATTTTTTTCCACACGTGTACGTTTACAAATCCTATTGGAATATTTATTTTCCTAAGAGATTGTGATGAGCCTGTGAAATTTCTAACAAAAAATAACACGCATTCAGGATTGTTTATCAACAGCTTCTAGGAGGGTTAAGCTAAATTGTTCAGGAAAATTGTCCCATTTTCCGGGAAAATTTTCACTTTAAAAAAAAATGTCTATTATTCTATTCAAAATACGTACAAATGTGTAATGTTTATAAAAATTTGGATATTAGGATTGTATCTTAACAGTTTTTCAACAGTACAAATAATTTTTCCTGGAAAATTTCTCAATTTTTCCAGGAGAATTTTGAAATTTTTTCAATTTTTTTTTACTTAGTTTGACACTTAAAGAATTGTACAAATTGTGGAAAAGCAGGGGTGGGGGCAGCCCCCATCCTCTACAGGTATAAACGAATTAAGATTACATTAAAAAAAATTTATATATACGAAAGTTGAGTCTTTTAACATTTGTGGCACTATCAGAAGAAGTGATAAGAGCGAGAGAAACTCTTTGATCTGTGTCTGCAAGGTTGACGAAGCAATTATTATTAATAAAAATAAAAAATAATATTGAAAAAATCAAAAAAGTAAAAATTTTTCCGGAAAATCAAGAAATTTTCCGGAAAAATGTAGCATCCCTTCCCCCCAAAAACTTATAGTAAACAATCCTTCATTTAAAAATTTCCAAAATATATACTCCTTACCTGATTTTTCCGATGTATACGTAAAGTAAAATTAAGGTGTATTTTGCATTGCCAAAATTTTACGTCCAAAATTCAAATTTAAATTCCAAAAAATTGTCATTCATGAAAATAGCATTTTCTTCATTTTATAAAGAGGCTTATACATATTATTTCATTTTATAAACACTTATGTTAATTCATTTTAAAACTGAATTAAGAAATGCCTTTTTAAATTCATTTTATCGAACTTTTTTATTTCTTTTTCAACTCTGATTTTAATTCATTTTTAAAATGAATTAAAAACACTTATTTTAATTTAAAAAAAAATAACTTTTTTAATTTAAACTTTTTTAATTCATGTAGCCCACGTATTCGTATACAGTTTCAATTAGAAAACATGGCGAAAGCGGGGTTCTTATTGGATTCAATTAGATTCCAATAGCCGCCATATTGAATTGTTTTAGTATTGGCGATTTACACTGTTAATATTTTATAAATTCAAATTAGTGAAAATTTTATTAAAAATTATTATTATATTAAATAAAATCATAATTCACATAATAAAATTTATAAAAGTTCATAAATGCAAAAGATATTAGAGAAATATATAAATAAATTAAGGCTGTATGGTACTCATTTTATCAAAATAAGGGTTACGCGTAAACCACCTAGTGGCTACAAAAATTTAGCTAATGGCATAATTTTTGTTTTAACGCAAAGCTATAGGTATTTTTTGATTAATTAATACATGATTATTTTAAAATTCTGTATATTTAATCCGCAATTATTATTTAAAGTTGACTAATTTTTAAAAAATGTTGCCATCTTACGAATCGTTTTATTCTATTTTTCTCCACCAAATTATGTTTGTTTTTTATATTGGCATGTACAGAATGATATTTTCGAGGGATTAATTCATGATTACAAAAAGATTGACATAAAAATAACAACGATATAATTAAAAAACGATCAACATCACACCTTGTTAAAGTTAGCCGAAAGTTGCCAGCCGAAAGATAATGCAGATAGTGTCTTTACTATTTCAGCCCCGAAAGTTAAACTCTCTTTATACTCTCGCTCCTCTTGATTTTTAAATTCCTATAAACTGAAATAATTTCCCCTTCACCCGAATGATATAACCCGATCCTAAATTCTCCTAAATTCGAGTTCATGACTGATTTTTGCTGTATTCAAGACACTATCTGCATTATCTTTCGGCTGGAAACTTTCGGCTAACTTTAACAGTAGCCGTATTTTCTTGAGAAATAAAACTTTTTTGCTTTAGCTGAATCAGTGCTATTAAGCTATTTCAACTAATGATAATCTGCATTATCATTCAGCCAAAGCAAAATTCTAAAATGCTTTAGTTTTTGCTTTAGCCATGGTGGCGTTGTTGTAATTGTCTCAACAAAATACGCCGAGTATCAACATCACTATATTTATCGATTGAAAATGATAAGATATTTTTGTCATGTACAATTTCTCGGTTGAAAATTAGTTGCTACGTTCTTACTCAAAAATGCTTAATAAATCGAAAAATGAGCGGACACACAATTTGAAACATCGTTTGGTGGTTTTATAATAAGAAAACAGTATACGGATTTTGTCTCAAAATGTGTGAACGAAATGAGTGTAACCGGAATGATATAGTAGTAGCATTTATGTTTGTGTTAGTTTCGTGCGTATAATTGTTTTACTGCATATGCTAGCCACGTGTCATTCTTTTTTTGTTTATTCATATTAACCCTTTGAGTGCCGACATGATTTCGGCTAATATATTGAGGAGCACGATCGCGCTTTTTGCCACTCAAAGAGTTAACCATTGTAAACGCCATATTTTTGTGTTGTTTATGTATTTTCGATTTTTTTTTATTTTAACATTTTATTTTTAAAATTTATGGAATTTAAAATAAATTTACTTATAAAATTTTATTAAAACATATAAAATTAATTTATGATTAAAAAAATGTTAGCTATAAAATATATTAGCTTGTTAAATAATGACACTCCACAGCTCGAGAGCAGACGTAATGTGCTGATAAAAGGAATATAACAATTAAACCGATTCGCCCGGATCGCGTTATTTCAATACTGTTCATCATACAAATGAAACAAATACGAACAAAAGAAAAATACAAAACAAAGACATAATTGTGTATTATACACAGTGTACGTATTCGATTTTTTTGCTTCACTCATTTTAAATGAGTAACTCACGAGACAAAATCGATTGTTGAATTTTTGTTTTATTTGAGGTACATAACACATTCAAATTTAAAATATTTTTGTGATAATTCTATAATTAATCATAAATAATATTATATAATTTAAGAAAAAGTACGTTCTGTAAAACATTTCCGTTTAGTGCCTTATCGTATATAGATATGTATATATGTATATATATTATATATTATATGTGATTGATTGATTGATTGATTAGAATGTACGGCCAAGACTAAGCAGGGATCCCGGATACGCCGGGCCTACCGTACACCCCTTTTACATATAACAAGATGGAGGGATAGAAAAGGTTGTTAGATATGATAGACTTGACCCGGTTACAGACACCTAAGTAGTCAATAGTTAGTAAATTGATAAGCACAAGACAGCACAATTATTTTTGGTTTTTTTAAGTACCCATACATAGTAGTACCCATACATTTCCTGCAATCAAACTTTATTATTATGAGTTGCATTTTCAATAAACTGAATAGTTCAATTTTCCATAAACTAAATTAAACTGGTTCTCCAAAAACATATTAAATCATGTAAACTTAATCCAATCCAGAAATCCCCTAATATTATTAAAGAATAAAAGAGCAAATTATCTTTCAGTCTTCCACAGGCTTTGAAATCTGCTGAATGTATTTATTTCTAATAAAATAATTTGAATAATAATGGTTTTAATTAAAATAATGTAAAAGACAAACAGTCACTTCCACCCCTGCAATAATTATGCATATTTTTTAAATAAAAATATTGTGAAACAACATCCGGTTTCAAAAGCAGCTAATCTAGAATCGATGAGGTAATACATCAAACATAATTTTTGACACAGTTCTAGAATCCCATTGCCGAAACGAATTAACAGAATTATACTATTAAGGTAATCAAGAATCTGTAAGATGAGAGAAACAATAACAAGTACAGCTGTATAGAAAATCCAATAACCAAATAACCCAACCAATAAAGCCGACTTAAAACTTATATACAATTAAATTAAATTTTAATTTAACATAAAAGAAAGTTGGTATTTAAACAAATTAGAGTTTTATCCAAAGTTCAAATTTGAAACTCAATTAATAATGAAGATACATTATATTTCTGACGACGGCAATTATCTATTTAACGCAGTTCTTCATCAGCTGCAACGATTGACAATTTTACATCAAACGAACTTCGATCTGAAACCATCGTTATATCTCAAACCCAGACAATCTGAAAGCATTTATCCCCACATTGTTAGATTCCTGTTCAACAATCTATCACACAAATGAAATCACCATTATCGAAAAAAAAACGCTATCGAAAGAATCATAATAGGCTCCCCAGTAGTCAACTAACTACTTGTCAATTTTCAAATTCAAATCGGATTTATTTTATTTTTATAATAATAACTTTCCAAGTCAAATTTGTAGACCAACATAACTGTTTTAGTAGACAGAACCATTAGCTATAAGAAAAAAACAAAACTCTGGTTCCTAGTTCGAGTTTTTGCTATATATGGTCAGAAACTAAAAAGATCTTATATAGCCCCAGAAATTCAAAAAATTATAGTGAAAATTCTAATCGATAAATTTTCGCCGAATTTTTCATGTATGCGATGGAAAGTTTACAATTATTAATCAAAAATTAGCCGATTTCTCTCAAGCTCAAAGTTAATTTTAATCGTGTTGAATGCACAGATGCCATATTTTTATCTAAAATTTATATTTCAGTTCAAAATCAATCAAGAAACCAAATTTCATAAGAATTGGTTATAATATCAATTTTCCACTGTAAATTTTGAGTGTTTTAAAATCTGGACCAATAACAAGCCACTTCCAGAGATTAGGGCAAAATGCCACTATATAGGTTGGATTTACCTATCTATAGAGAGCATTTGAATTGTATCAGATTCGTACGATTCATATTTAAAATCAAATAGGAATTTTATACTTTCGTTTTCGTATCGTATTCAGGAATAGGGCTGCTGATCTGTATATGGATTTTGTCTCGAAATGTGTGAAACGAAATGAGTGTAACCGGAAAGATATAGTAGTAGCATTTGTGTTTGTGTTAGTTTCGTGCGTATGATTGTTTTACTGTATATGCAAGCCACGTGTCATTCTTGTTTTGTTTATTCATATTAACCCTTTCAGTGCCAACATGATCTTGGCATTTCCCGGTATAAGGTTTTTCCTAGCGGAGAAAATGTAACCTTAGCGCATGTTCCTTAGCCCATGTTCTATATAAAAAGGACAATCCGACCTATATAGTGGTATCTTGCCTTAATCTCTGGAAGTGGCTTGTTATTAGCCCAGATCATAAAATACTCAAAATTTACAGTGGAAAATTGCTACAAGGTCACATTTTCTCCGCTAAGAAAAACCTTACACCGGAAAAGATAGGCCAATCCGATCCACATAGTGGCATCTTGCCCTAATCTCTGGAAGAGGCTTGTTATTGGCCCAGATCATAAAATACTCAAAATTTACAGGGCAAAATTTCTACAAGGTTACATTTTCTCAAGAAAAACCTTATACCGGAAAATGTTCTCTATAGATAGGCCAATCTGACCTATATAGTGACGTCTTGCCCTAATTTCTGGAAGTGGCTTGTTATTGGTCCAGATTGATAAAATACACAGTATTTACGGCGAAAAAAATTTTGATAACAAAAATTGCAATAACAATAATCAGCCCTATTCCTGAATACGATACGAAAACGAAAGTATAAGATTCCTATTAAATTTTAAATAAGAATCGTACGAATCTGATTCAATTCAAATATGAATTTTGCATTTTCGCTTTCGTATCGTATTCAGCAATAGGGGGCAGATATTTTTGAAGTAAAACTTCTTTAGGCACGCTTGACTTGGTGACTAAGCTGGCAAATGCGTTACGAAAAGTGTAATCGAACGAGGCGAACGAAACAATAAACGCAAAACGAAATCATTTTCCTTTAGTATCAGGATGTGCCATGACAATTCATAAATCCCTAGGTGGAACATTAGTTGATACAATTTTATTTTAATAATTGGTTAAAAATAGGAAAAATTGGTTAAAAAGTTTAAAATAAGAAAATAGGAAAATTGGTAAATAGAAAATTGGAAAAATTGGAAATTTCGAAATTTGCAAAATTGGAAAATTTGAAAATTTGTAAATTGGAAAATTGGAAAATTATAAAATTGGAAAATAGGTAAATGGAAAATTGGAAAGTTGGAAAGTTGGAAAGTTGGAAAATTGGAAAATAAGAAAATAGGAAAATATCAAAATAGGAAAATGGGAAAATAGGAAAATAGGAAAATAGGAAAATAGGAAAATAGGAAAATAGGAAAATAGGAAAATAGGAAAATAGGAAAATAGGAAAATAGGAAAATAGGAAAATAGGAAAATAGGAAAATAGGAAAATAGGAAAATAGGAAAATAGGAAAATAGGAAAATAGGAAAATAGGAAAATAGGAAAATAGGAAAATAGGAAAATAGGAAAATAGGAAAATAGGAAAATAGGAAAATAGGAAAATAGGAAAATAGGAAAATAGGAAAATAGGAAAATAGGAAAATAGGAAAATAGGAAAATAGGAAAATAGGAAAATAGGAAAATAGGAAAATAGGAAAATAGGAAGATAGGAAAATAGGAAAATAGAAAAATAGGAAAATAGGAAAATAGGAAAATAGGAAAATAGGAAAATAGGAAAATAGGAAAATATGAAAATTGGAAATTTGGAAAATTGGTAAATTGGAAAACTGGTAAATTGGAAAATTGAAAAATTGGAAAATAAAAAAATATGAAAATAGGAAATTTGGAAAGTTGGAAAGTTGGTAAATTGGAAAATTTGAAAATTGGAAAATTTGAAAAACTGGAAAATTGGAAAGTCATAATATAGACTTCACTGACTGACCCACTCGAGAACGCACAGGGTGACCAAACATTTTTTTTCTATAATATAACATCTATGTCACTCACTCACTTACTCACTCCAGAACGCACAGGGTGACCAAAAAAATTCGTCCGTGTGATATATTTTATTGTATATATATTTTTTTTTCTATATTATAGCTCCATCCCACACGAGGTATCACAGAAACCTATTCTTTCTTCGTTTCTTTCACTGTTTGCCTATGATGCAGGTTTTAATGCGACTTAATCAAATTTTCGATGAAACCACACTACATGTTTGTGTAGTGAATGAAATAAAAAATATTTCAAGGCCATTTTCACTATGCAAAGAGATTTCAAAAATGATTTTTTTGTCTATTTTGTTACACATACATAAACATTATCTATTACGACTAGTTGGCCTTGGAACAGTTACCAAGTTACAAAGTTACCTCTTGTGGCATCAGATATAAACGGCTAGGTGACACTCGAGCACGCACAGGGTGACCAATTTTTTTTCAAGATTATAATTTTTCTATATTACATTATAAATATTAATATATTAGAAGTTTTACTTCAGTAGTGTGGTCTAAAGCACACTTAATTTTTTTTCTGTTAAAGCTTCTATTTTCGTTTATTTGTAGACTAATTCACACATGACTTTAATTTGATATTTTAGTTATCTGTTTTGAATGATTTATCTATTTCATTAATATTTTTTAATTTTAAATAAATTCTATTTTAAAAATTATAATTTTTAAATGTACTTGTTTCGGTGTAATAAATCACACTCAATTTATTCTAATAAGAATTTAATATTGAGTGGTACTAACACATATATAATTTGGATTTTTTGTTATTTTTTGTTAGAAACGTCACATCGGTTGGGTTAGTGAATGGAGTACACCGTTATGAATTTACAAATAAGATAACAGTACTAAAGCAAATCATTTCATTTAATTTTAACGAAATAAATATTTAAATAAGATATATAAATTAATAAAACTTGTATTGATAAAGTTTAAGAATTATTTTAAATAAATAGTTTTTCAAAGTTGCAAACCTTTTAGTGGATAGTCTAGATTACAACCATTTTAGTACAATAATTAATTAACATTCTCACATTAATTATCATTCTCTAAAATTTTCATACCAAAATCATAACAGGAATATAAAAATTTGCAACAAATTAACTGACGGTTATAAAATTTCAATTAGGCTGAATAAATGAGCAATTTAGTATTAATAGAAAAAATAAGTGCTCACAGAACTTGAGTCCAAATCTCTGGGAAGGCGTGTTAACGGCCGATTACCATTTTCGTCCAAACTCAAATTATAAATTCAAATATTCGTTGCAAATTTGCTGATCTGGTTAGGAAATGGCAATCAGGCTGGCTAGATCCGCAATTTAGCAGCCTATTAGAAGTGCTCACGGAACCTGAGGGGGAAGCATCGCCATTTTAATTTTCGCCGTTTGTATTGAACTCTGTATTTTCTTAACCGTTTATGACGGCATTGGATATGTTGGATGGAAATGGGATTCTTAAATGATTTTTGGAAGATGTTCTGGAATATGGTCACCTGGGACGGAACACGGCCATTTCCTAACTGATTATGATGGGATTGGGTATGTTAGATTGAATTGGGATTCTTAAATGATTTTTGGAAACAGTTCTCTAAAATGACCGGCTGGGGCGGAACTCGGTAATTTCTTAACCGATTATTATGGGATTGGATATGTTGGTCGGAAATGAGATTCTTAAATGATTTTTGGTAGTAGTTCTGGAATATGACCACCTGGTACGGAACTCGGTAATTTATAAACCGATTATGGTAGAATTGTGCAAGTTTGATGAAAATGGGATTCTTAAATGATTTTTGGAAAAAGTTCTGGAATATGGTCATCTGGGACGGAACTCGGTAATTTCTTGGCCGATTGTGACGGGATTGGTTATGTTGGATGTAAATGAGATTCTTAAATGATTTTTGGGAGATGTTCTGGAATATGGCCACCTGGAGCGGAACTCGGTAATTTCTTAACCAATTATGATGGGAGTGGGCATGCTTGATGGGAATGGGATTCTTAAATGATTTTTGGAAGAAGTTCTGAAATATGGCTATCTGAGGGGAACCCGGTAATTTGTTAACTGATTATGATGGGATTGGGTATATTGGATGGAAATGAGATCCTCAAATGATTTTTGGAAGAAGTTCTAAAATATGGACATCTAGGCCGGAACTCGATAATGTTTTAACCGATTATGATGGGATTGGATATTTTTGTTCGTAACATGGCCACAAAAAGTGAACTTTCAAGGATATTTCCTTCCCGAAACACTGCACGTATTTACGTCATATGTCCGTACACGTGGTACAGACAACCACTTTTTTGAATACGTTTATTCTTGCTGAATCGGTGAGTTCGATGTGTTTCGAACAATGTGTATTTCGTAAATCGTAATTCATATAGCCCCGTTCAGTCCCATTTTATATAAAATTTATTACAATTGATTGAATGCAAACAAAATGGGACATTGGTGTTTGACAATCAGTCAGTCAAACTTGATTATAGAAGCTTCTGAAATATAGGTTGAGAAGATTTGTGTAGCCAGATTTTCTATCTGGCAACAATGACACAACCCAAAATTCACTCATTTCTAAGGTTTCGAATCAAATGATTCCCAATATTATCATACTTTGATTATTTTGTACCAAAACATCTCTTATGTAGTTATTTCTAGTAAATTAGGTAAAATTCCATATAAAAAATCACTCAATTCGCGAAAGGAATCAACAAGATATTGAAAATTATCCTAAAAAATTTGCAAAATATTAAAGAATTACAAAAATTATATAAATTTAAAAAATTATTTTACTAACCAGTATGTAATTTTATTTACTTTTGGGAAAGGCCGTTTTTACAAACAATTTTGAGTTATATATTCAAATCCCTCTACTGAAAAATTAAAAATTCTGGAATGTATCACTCTTGCAGCAAATGAGCGATGTATTCAAGAATAAGGCGTTAAACATAGCAAAAAGTTATTTTTCAACGTCTGTGATCGGCTACGTTGTATATCTATCTACTCGACACAGGCATGGAACAAAAAACAGCAATAGATAGATAAACAAAAAATATAAGGCACGAGTAGTTTAGAACGCAGAGACAGTTGTAATTTAACCAGAACAAGTGCAAGTAAAAAAGTGAAGAATAAACAGTGCGGAAAGTAATGAACAGTAAAAGTGAAAAAGTTATAAAGTGAACAGTTGGTATCAGAAGTTGAATTTTGTAAATACCAGCAATGGTATTCAACTGAAGATGACAAGATAACGACAATCATCACCGTCACGGGAATCGGATACTATCAGAAACTCTGCAAATTATTCCAAACGATGAGCAGAAAGTCCAGCCTTGCGAAGAAACAGTTAAACATGAGACAATCGGGGCAATGGTGGAAGGCGATAAATTATATATAAGAAACAAACCGCCCAATTGGCAGAACTACGACCGAACTTAGTGGGCGGTTTGCCGAGTTAGACCAGAAGCTCAATCAAATTCAGTATGCCCAGAATTTTAAAGCCTTTAAAGCCATTCGAGAATTTTAAAGAGCAGTCTCAAGCAGCATTGCAATTAATGTACCATAAACTGCAGACGCAACAGACAGGAGCTACGAGCTGGTCAGGAATGTTGGTTGATGGGCCTAAGATACGGACAGCGGTCAGAGAATTATATAAGATTCAACTTTAAAGCCTGCGGCAACTATACGGGGAAAGGCTGAAAGGTTTTGAGAGAGACGGCAATGCACCTTGTTACGGACCTCTCGGTGACATACACGTTTTAACCGCCGGTAGCTCTATGTGGATAATGGGGGGGTTCAATGCCACCGAAAACGCGAGATCGCACAATTCTTACACGTGTTTTATTCATTAGCAAATCTTAAAACCTTTTTTTTTTTTTTTAATACTGAAACACTATTTTTCTTTTCACTTATGAATTCGCTCATACCCTCATCATCACCAAATTAAAAAAAATTTATTTCATTATAATTTAATAATTCAAATTTATTAAAAAACACATTTAAGATTTATGTTAATAAAGAAAAAAAACTTAAATCAGATATATTAGTTTGACAACTATATGAACTATGATTTTAACTATTAGAAACCTAGGTGAAACAATATACTTGAAATCGTGTGATTGTATTACGAGGCTAATCAATTACAACATATAAATTTATTTATGAGCACTATCAAAAAATATAGGAAATATCTAGATCACATGGACCTAGTTTACAATATACATAAAAAAACTCACCAATTATCCGAATCCGTCCTGAGGATACCCTTAGGCGATTGCGGGGTGCTAAAATAAGGAATTGGTAATCACTTCCTATATATTTTTTTTGGTAGCGCTTTTTCTAACTTGTATATACTAATTTCACCTTAACTTATTTAATTAATATGCACAATAGTAATAGGTCACAATATAAATCACTAAAAATATATTTTTTTTCTTTTTTTGATATCTATTTGCTTTGGTTTTTTTTTTTTTTATTAATTAGCTTTTAATAAAACTTAGTTGCAAATGGTGAATAACACTTATTTCCGATTTTATGAAAAACCGTGAAACCGGAATAATATATATATTTTTTTTTTCAGTCGACTGGTAACTGTAAAGGCTCGCTACGTCATGCGATGGTACCGCTCGCTGGATATATAAATTTCTAACTTCTTTCGTTTAAAAGAAAATTTCTCCTTAAAATATTTGAGGCCCTATAACCAAAGATAGTTTTACTATATTTTCAAAACTAATCACCCATCAATTTCTTACCCGCTATGAAAAGTATCAAATGCGTGAGCATTTGAATGCTCGAACGGGATAGTGCCCTTTACGTTACACCGAACTTTCTTATGAACCTGACATACATTCGATCATTTGAAAAAACTAAATTTAAATTTAAAACATGGTTCCACAAATGGTTTATCTATCACTCACCAATTTTTTTACAATATAGAAAAGGTATCAAGAGGTGGTAAGCAAAATTATTGGCACTGAAACACAACACAATTATACGGCCTTAACAATTTTATAATAATTTTATTTGGCACTTGTTAACTAAGTTTAATGTAATCGCGGTGGCCTCACAGAATGATACTAAATTATATATTTTACCAATTTTTCTATTCTACCGATCGTTATGGGAGTACATAGAAATATTTATGTATATAAACTTATATATATACAAAAATGGACAACCAATGCATATAGATCGTCTATGTATTTACAACCCATTATACTTTCAACATTTATATACCTATACCACTTATTACCCCTTTTCTAGTCGATCTTTCGGTATGTAAGTCAATACATGAATCAATCTTCTATTTGATGATTTATGTACAAACAGGTATACTACATAGTTATATATAAAACCTAGCCAACAACCAGACTAATATAAGGTGAAAATAATTCAGGTGTTCGAACCGTACTATAACTCAAAACATAAATACGATTGCTACACCTATCTTAACAGTCAACCGTAACAGGACAGATTCAAACGTTTACTTATATAGTGAATACGGTTGAAACTGAAAACAACTGGTTGATCATTTTCAAATTTGAGTGGTAAGGCGTAATTTTGGTACGTTATGTTTGAATGTCCTTTCCATGGAAGACACCCAATTCTCGGCCATCGCGATCTTCAATTTTATAATTAACATTCCCAATTCTAGCTACAACTTTTCCTTGAGTGAATTGTGGAGCAAATTTAGCACAAAATTTATTCGGCAGATTACTTTGTGGATGGGTTCTTACGTATACTGTTTGGCCAACGTCAAAAGAAATATCCCTTGATCTTAAGTTGTAACGGTGTGAACTTTTTGCATATGCTTTCGAAATATCTGTTGTAACTTGATCGTGCAAAAGCGAAAGTCTAGCGGGTAGTGGTAACATTATCTCGCCCTCGGCCATTTCTCCAAGTTCCTTTATAAGTTTGTAGTCCGATCCGTGGTTTATCTTGTGATATCCGAACAACAGGAAGTGTGGCGAGCTTTTCACTGTCTCGTGGACACCGTTTCTCAATGCGGACGCTATTTCATGCAGATATTTATCCCAGTGTGTATGTTTATCGCGGACATAAGAACGTATTGCAGCCAGCACCGATCTGTTAACTCTCTCTGACAAATTAGATTGTGGTGAATATATTGCGGTTTTTGAGTCAACGACACCAAATTCTTGCAGCAGTTGTTTGTATTCTGTACTCTTAAATTGCATTCCATTGTCAGAGTGAATGGTTTGAGGAACCCCAAACACACAGAATACTTCATTTCTTAATATTTTCACTATCTGCTGAGAATTGCCTCTACTCAATGGTTTTAAGATGACAAATTTGGTGAGGTGATCCAGTATAATCAATATCACAGTATTCCCTTGTGTTGACCGTAGATATGGTCCCAACAAGTCAATATAAACGCGTTGCCAAGGTCTCTCGATCTTATACATATTTCCTAATCGCGGTTTCAACGTGCGATTCGGAGCCTTTGTTACCTTACATATTGCACACTGCCGTATATATTCTTTAACGTGTCTTACCATACAGGGCCAAAAATAATATCGACGCAATTTTTCGAGAGTCTTTGCTATCCCTCCATGAGAGGCTAGAGGTTCGTCGTGTTCCTTCTTTATCAATTCTAGTTGTATTGTAGACGGTACCCATATCTTCCACACTGGTATGTCGGTCAATTCTTCATGTGCCTTAGGCTCAAGTCGAATATAGATTCGGCCATTCTCCACTCGAAAAGCAGGATATTTGGTTGGCTCCTTAACAATCTTCGAACGTAAATCCAGGTACTTGGTTTCTTCAAATGCATCAGATTCCAGGTCAATTTGTGTAACTAATTTCCTTATACTGGCAACATACTCTTCTTTGGAATCACAATGAACTCGTGAGAGCATATCGGGAACGACATTCTCGCTTCCTTTTGTGTGCTGTATTTTAAAATTAAATCCTTGAAGCTGGAGGCTCCATCGTGCTAATCGGCCACTTAGATCGCGCTGTCCCATTAGCCATTTCAGGCTCGCATGATCTGTGATTAAAGTAAATTCATGCCCTTCAACATAAGGTCGAAACTTTTTAATAGCCATAAGGGCCGCCAAACATTCTAACTCTGTAACTGAGTAATTACGCTGCGCTTTATTTAGCTTTTGAGACATATATGCCAATGGTCGTTCGTTTTCGTCTGAGTCTAGCTGATAGAGAACTGCGCCAACTCCTTCTGTACTGGCATCGCAGCGAATAAAAAACGGTTTCTCATAAACAGGATTCTCCAAAACCGGGGCAGATGTTAGGCATTTTTTTAATACTTGAAATGCCTCTTCGGCTTGTTCTGTCCAAACGAACTTGCCCTTTTTCAGACAGTCTGTAATAGGTGCAGTTACGGATGGAAAATTTAAGATGAATCGTCTATACCAGCCTGCCATGCCTAAAAGGCGTCGTGTCTGTTTAACATTTTCAGGGGATGGTAGATTAACAACAGCTTCAATTTTTTGAGGATCAGGACGGAGACCCATTTCACCCACTAGATAACCCAAATAGCGTATCTCTCTCATCGCAAAGTGGCTTTTCTCAATGTTAATCGTCAGTCCCGCCGTCCGTAAAAGGTCAGCGACCAGCTCTAACAATTCAAAGTGATCCTTCAATGTGGTGGTGATGATCAAGAGGTCATCCAAATATACGAATACTCTATCGTGGAGTTCGTGAGGAATGACTTTGTGCATCAACCGACACATTGATTGGGCTGCGTTACACAGCCCAAATGGCATCACTTTGAACTGGTAGAGTGGCCGCCCTGGTACCGTAAAAGCTGTTTTGTCTCGTGATGATTCCGCTAACGGAATCTGCCAGAAGGCGTCTTTGAGGTCCAGTCCTGTTATGTACTTAGTCTCCGTAAGTCTACTCAGTAATCCGTCTATGATTGGGAGGGGATACGCATCCTTCTCTGTAACAGTATTCAGTTTGCGTGCGTCTAAACAGAGTCTAGTCTTTCCATTCGATTTCCGTACTAAGGTCACTGGTGAACTCCAAGCACTCTTACTGATCTCAATTACTCCTAGGCTAAGCATTCGGTCGATTTCCTCGTACAACTCTTTCTGAATCGCTGGTGAAATCGGATAGTACCGCTGTTTGATTGGTCTTATGTTAGGCGTTATTATTATTTCATGCTCGTGTAGGTTTGTTTTTCCTAATCCCTCTTTAGTAAACGATGGAAATAATGCGATAATGTGGGACAGTCGGTTAGCATCTGTTCCAACTAAATGGTGTACATTGTGATCTTGAGCGTCTGGTGTTTTTTCTATTTCGCCAATTTGAAGTTTAGGAAAAATGCGGAATTTTTCCCAAAAATCAATACCCAAATAAACAAACGATTGAAGGCTTGGGACTATACAAAATTTTATATATTCAGTTTTACTGCCAAACGTAACTGGTAACCAGACATATCCTACAATCTTATTTTGAGTACCGTCGGCTGTTTTAATGATAGAGTTTAGTTTGTGGTACTGTATTTTATTTTCCGAGAGGAAATCGAGGGAACCTTTACCCAGAACACTAACACTGGCTCCGCTATCTAACAGGGCATTTAAGTTTTTAGAGACCAGCGTGATCTGTGCATAAGGTCGTGGGTCGTTCTTCACAAGATTATTGCTAATGAAGGATATACAATTTTTAATGAAACTGCGTTTTTGTTTGAAATAGACTAGAATTCGGTTGTACTTGTTATTTATAATTTCATTATTAAGAATATCTTTTTGACTTTTATTGTGATGAAAGTTTGTTGCATTTGTATTTATGAGTTCGTGTCGCTGCCCTTGGTCAGGGTTATTCTCGAGGGTTGTGACTGTTGCGGAGGATTTGCACTTCGCCCCGAGTTGTTTATCCTCGACGTACTCACACTCGGGCGAGGGTTTCCCGATGAAAATCTGACGCAGTTTGAGCAATTAGGTTTGCGGACATTGGCGGTTCCACAACCAAAACAAAAAATGGAAAGAAATTCTTGTGCACAATCCTGATACCTATGCCCCAAGTCTTTGCAGTTCCAACACACCAGTAATCCGGAGTTCTCATTTGTATTTCCCTCACGAATCTTAGGCTTCTGTAGAATTTCTATCGATGGCGGTTGAACGGGCTCTTGTGCATGCGTAACGTCTTTGTTATAATATCGAAACACCTTGGACTGGTGGCTTTCATCACTAGGAGGCTGGATATTTGTTTGCTGTAGCTCATTGCAAATTTCGTTGACCTGTCGATTCCGAATAGGAGTGGTGCCGAAGCGTCGGGGATCGTAACCGGTCTGGTTCCACATACGCTCATATCGTTGACACAAGACTCGTAGCTCTTCCACTGTTCTTATTAAATTCTGAGCTGGCAATGTCACATTTCTCAAGGCAGGAAGCATATTCTGACACATACGGTAGATAAGCTCCCTCTCCGTTAGCCTATATTGCAGACGCGCGTTTAACTTTTGAATGCTTAACGCAAACTCTGAGAAAGTTTCTTTGGTACTCTGGCATCTGCGGAGGATTTGTTCGCGTAACTCTTCTTCAAAGTCATAGCTACTGAAGTAGGACAACATAGCTCTTTTCATGCGCTGCCATGTTGCCTCCGGATTATCTAATTTAAAGATCCAATACCAGTCTTCCGCGTAATTTTTTAGAAAGAGGTGTAACACTTTCGTCAGAGAATTTTCGGGAAATCCGTCATCTTGAGCCATACGTTCTAATCGATAGATAAAATCGTGAACATTGGTTTTATCGGTACCGTCGAAAGAAAGGTTCCACCTTTGCTTTACTTTGTGGTAATCGATTAATCGAACCTGTTGCGCCTGTGTAGTTGTTTGGAAATCACCCGGTGGCCTACGTGCGTTATCTTGAAATACGTTTGTTCCTTCGACTCCTGGTTCTTCTTGGTCATGCTCGCCATCGATCGTCAGATTCGTTAGATGCAAAATGTTGTCTTGATGTTTGTGATTTAGGTTTCTTTCTATATTGTTGAAGAATTCTGCTACAGAATTTTTCAACTCTTACCCTTGGTTGATAAGAACGTGGGATCGCTCGACAATGTTATTTTTAGTATGGTTCCTATTTTCACTCGTTTCTATATTGATTAAAGACGCGCGAGGACTAGAAGAAGGGTTAGTTATGGGTGGAAGTGTAATGGCTTGAGCCCTTTGTGGCATCACTGCACTATTATTATCTTGCCATAGCCTAGCAAGCCATTTAAAGTTTCTTCTTATGTTACTATAAGCACGTGAAAGATTTGACACGTCCCCAAATGAGTTCATTAATCTTTTTATTCGGTCTTTGTAATGAATAGTTTTTGCTAATGCTACTGCTACAAAATCAGCTGGTGGTGCCACACCCTGTTGTTCGGTAGCCTTAATAAGTTCAGTATTCATAGCCAAACAAGTTTCAATTTCTGTTTCTGGATTACTTTTAATGTGACTGTGAACCGGTTTTAACAACTCATCCAAAACTTCAGCTTTTAGTGAGTTTCTCAAAATTTCTGTAGCATCGCTAGCTCGTCTAGACAATCCTCGAACAACATACTCTATTTCTACTTCTGTTTCAGAGAGCTTACTGAGATAAATAATTGGATCCATTTTACTTAAGATAACTAATACTAACAATATGAAACTTTAATCAGATAGATTAATTCTAAAATGGAACTGTCAAATAATTTACTGAAGCTCGTTGTCGTATTCGAGCGTCTAATGCTAAACCGATAACACTGAGTAATTACGATATTCAACTGACAATTGGTAAATCTTAAAGGAAAATTTTGTTTATTGAATTTTGAAATGAAATATTTGAATTTAATTATTATTTAGTTTTTATAATATGTATATAAAATAAATTAACATTTATATGAAAAGAAACGCTTTATTTAATTTGCCGAAGCAATTAGAAAATATTACGATTACCAAACCCGAAATAACCAATTCAGTACGATAACCGTAATTTAATTAGAAAAGTTCTAAAAAATATTATTTGATGATGATGAGTGTAATGAATCGAATCATAAATGAAATTAACTACTTCGTGAAGTAATGAGGACACTAATAGTAATACGGAAAGATATTGGAAAGTGTCTCCTAACGAGTATTTACCTCAAGGTATCAAAGTGATCTACCATCGAGTCACTATGTAATCGAACTTTGAAACTTCGAGGCAAAATCCATCATTGTTCGCTGTCCAAATACCGAAGGAAAGGAAATTAATTATTTTAAAAGGGAAAGTAAGGAAAAGTTTACTTGTGCAGGAAACCTTTATGATCTGTTAAAAGGAATTCATGAAGTCATCATGTGTCTACCATTAACAAAACATAATGTAATCAATGCACAAACTTGGTTAAAATTGGGAGTTTACTAACAAAAGGCGCTAACCACCCGCTAAGAAAGAAATGCAAAAAAAATGTAATAATATTATCATATACTAATTATAAGCGGTTCTTGAAGTTAGGTCAGTTAAACAGAGAAGCTGTTTGGATGACTTATTAGGACTACCGTAATAATTAATTAATTAATTACTATTAAATTACAAATCACTTCACATTGTCAACCACAGTTTAACCAAACATGTGGGTTTTATGACCTTAAAGTGTCTATAACGATTGCTAAAGACCCGTAGTCCCTGTTTCGGCGCCATTTTGTTACGGACCTCTCGGTGACATACACGTTTTAACCTCCGGTAGCTCTATGTGGATAATGGGGGGGTTCAATGCCACCGAAAACGCGAGATCGCACAATTCTTACACGTGTTTTATTCATTAGCAAATCTTAAAACCTTTTTTTTTTTTTTAATACTGAAACACTATTTTTCTTTTCACTTATGAATTCGCTCATACCCTCATCATCACCAAATTAAAAAAAATTTATTTCATTATAATTTAATAATTCAAATTTATTAAAAAACACATTTAAGATTTATGTTAATAAAGAAAAAAACTTAAATCAGATATATTAGTTTGACAACTATATGAACTATGATTTTAACTATTAGAAACCTAGGTGAAACAATATACTTGAAATCGTGTGATTGTATTACGAGGCTAATCAATTACAACATATAAATTTATTTATGAGCACTATCAAAAAATATAGGAAATATCTAGATCACATGGACCTAGTTTACAATATACATAAAAAAACTCACCAATTATCCGAATCCGTCCTGAGGGTACCCTTAGGCGATTGCGGGGTGCTAAAATAAGGAATTGGTAATCACTTCCTATATATTTTTTTTGGTAGCGCTTTTTCTAACTTGTATATACTAATTTCACCTTAACTTATTTAATTAATATGCACAATAGTAATAGGTCACAATATAAATCACTAAAAATATATTTTTTTTCTTTTTTTGATATCTATTTGCTTTGGTTTTTTTTTTTTTTATTAATTAGCTTTTAATAAAACTTAGTTGCAAATGGTGAATAACACTTATTTCCGATTTTATGAAAAACCGTGAAACCGGAATAATATATATATTTTTTTTTTCAGTCGACTGGTAACTGTAAAGGCTCGCTACGTCATGCGATGGTACCGCTCGCTGGATATATAAATTTCTAACTTCTTTCGTTTAAAAGAAAATTTCTCCTTAAAATATTTGAGGCCCTATAACCAAAGATAGTTTTACTATATTTTCAAAACTAATCACCCATCAATTTCTTACCCGCTATGAAAAGTATCAAATGCGTGAGCATTTGAATGCTCGAACGGGATAGTGCCCTTTACGTTACACCGAACTTTCTTATGAACCTGACATACATTCGATCATTTGAAAAAACTAAATTTAAATTTAAAACATGGTTCCACAAATGGTTTATCTATCACTCACCAATTTTTTTACAATATAGAAACGGTATCAAGAGGTGGTAAGCAAAATTATTGGCACTGAAACACAACACAATTATACGGCCTTAACAATTTTATAATAATTTTATTTGGCACTTGTTAACTAAGTTTAATGTAATCGCGGTGGCCTCACAGAATGATACTAAATTATATATTTTACCAATTTTTCTATTCTACCGATCGTTATGGGAGTACATAGAAATATTTATGTATATAAACTTATATATATACAAAAATGGACAACCAATGCATATAGATCGTCTATGTATTTACAACCCATTATACTTTCAACATTTATATACCTATACCACTTATTACCCCTTTTCTAGTCGATCTTTCGGTATGTAAGTCAATACATGAATCAATCTTCTATTTGATGATTTATGTACAAACAGGTATACTACATAGTTATATATAAAACCTAGCCAACAACCAGACTAATATAAGGTGAAAATAATTCAGGTGTTCGAACCGTACTATAACTCAAAACATAAATACGATTGCTACACCTATCTTAACAGTCAACCGTAACAACCTGCTGATGTGTTGAATGGATTAACAGTATACGCGTTTATCAGTACTGTCATTACATTCCATTCGTTTGTAAATGCATGCACTTATGTTGTAAAATATAGTGAATATCGTAGTAAGAAAAATGTAAACATAAACAAATTGTGAAGTTCATTACCAATTCATACATAAAGAATGCGTTATATATTTTTATCGTATTTCAAAATAATTAAATGATGAAAAATGATGAGTAAAGTAAAATTATAAATCGAAGTTGAACGTATTCTTTATGCAGAATAGGCAATAAATTAATTAAATATTTTGTGTATGGTTAGCTGTATAATTTGGTATATAAAGACCAATATTTGTAAAATCAAATCAGAAATAAATTGGACAAGCTGAGTTTAACCTCGCAATCAATTGTTTCTCAATTTTGACCGCTTTACTGAAAACAGAAGTTGCATGTAAAAGTTGCAACAATAGGCAAGGAGCACGGTGAGGGCCAAATACGCTGCTTTAGTTGATGCGTTAACTTATTGTTAACAGCTTCAGAAGCGCAGGCCACTCTTCTCCATATATATATAAATATATGTAACAATTTAAACTTTATGACACTTAACCATCAATTACATGGTGCCTTAACAACCTATTACATGGCGATCTTGCAACCCGAACTGGAATCATCAAGCAGATGTCATTAGCAGAATATAAAGAATACTTCACCAAAGAACAATATCGTGACGATTCATCATTAATACCAAAAGGGAACATAGAGGATTAAATGGAGAAATCATTAGTATTTTCTGAAGAAAAGAAAAAAAACAATAGAAGAATACCGTGAGAGCCCCAATTAAAAAGAAGAAACGTGGTGAAAAAATTAATAGAATTAAGAAAGAAAAGAAAGAATTATTTAGAATTCTTGATATATGTAAAACAGATAAAGATAAAATAACATGAAACACGAATTAGAAATTTTAAATATATTAAAAAAAGATATAATTCTAAATAAAAGAAAAAATAGCTAATAAATAAGCCATAAATATTAATAAGTTATAAGAATAAATATTTTTAAATGTATAATTGTTAAATAAAAAAAAAATAATCAACCGGCTACACGGGAAAAAGAGATAATTATAGCTCAAAATACAAATGGCAAGAATAATGAGCAAGAAGATAATTCAAATTTAGAATTGTATAAAATAATCTTAATAAATCAAGCGATCTCCTTAATAATCTACATAATAATTAAGAAATTAAGAAAATTAATAAAAAGAAAAGTAGAGAAGCATGTAAATTTAGAAATAAGTAAAGCTTAAAAATTTTTTTATTTAATAAAATTTTATTCATCATCTCAATGTTAAATGTATTGAAATTAAAAATAATAAAAAATGAAGTAGATGAATTATTGAAAAATTTGAAGAAAAGTCATAATAAAACATATAGTGAAAATTACAAATTAAAAAAACAAAATAAAATAGACGAATATAGAGAAACAATTTCATGCATAATAAAGATTAGTCCTGAATTAAAATATTTTAGTGAAGAAATTTGTATTAATTTAAATAAAATACAAAAATACGTAGGCATAATGGCAAATTTCGATATACTAGTAGGTATAAAAGTGATACCTGAATTTAATGGTAATCCGGAGGAAGTGAATAACTTCATAAATTTGGTGGAATACATTTCGGAAACATTAAAGGAAGGAGAACAAATAAAGTTAATCAAATTTGTAATGAAAACTAAGACATCGGAAATAGTTAAAGCAAAGCTAGCTAGTAGGCAATCTGATATAACAAATACAAAAAAATTTAAGGCATTATTCTTAGATAATTTTATGACAGTCAAAACAGATTTACAAATAATATCAGAACTATCAGCGATCAAACAAGGTAATTTGTCAATTGCAAGATATGCTCAAAAAATTGATAAATTATTAAATGAACTAAATAATAGTCAGATCAAAAACCAAGGATCTGAACACGCTGATATAGTTAGAAATATAAATGAAATCACTGCATTAAATGCATTCATTAAAGGTTTAAATGAGCCAATAAAAAAAATGTTAATGATTGCAAGGCCAAAAGATCTTCTTGAAGCTGAAAAACTAGCACAAGAATTTGACTTGCAACAAAGTATGCAAAATCACAAGCATGAATATTGTAAGAAATAATAATTTTAATAATTCATATGGATATACTAATCCTTATAAAAGAAAATTTAACTGGTCAAATATTAATAGGCGTTATCAAGGCAAACCAAATACAAATTATTATCAGAATCAAAATTATAATAGAAACATAAGGTATAATAATAATAATAGTAATAATAATAATAATAATAATAATAATAATAATAAATATCAAAATCCTCCACAAAGTAGAATATATAAACCAAATTATAATCAAAGATCGAGAAGGATCAATTTTTTTCGTGCCTCTGAAGATACAGAACAACAGAACTAATAAATATAAGATAATAAATAGTTTTAAGATAAATAATAATGTAACAAACTATATAGATGTTAAAACAAAAATATCATATAATAATTTAAGATTTTTAATAGACACAGGTGCCGATGTGTCAATATGTAAAATTAATCATTTAAAATTAAATGCTAGTTATGAAGATGAAAAAGTATGTAAATTAACTGGTATCTCAAATACAGAAATCTATACTCTAGGAACAAAAACAATAAATTTGGAATTAGCAGGACAAATAACAGAACAGACAGTTCATTTAGTTTCAGCAGACTTTCCTATAGAAAAAGATGGAATTTTAGGAAGAGATTTTTTAATAAAACACTTATGTAAAATTGATTATGAAACTTTTACAATGACTATTTACAGGAACGGAACGGACATAACTGTACCAATAAAAACAAAAAATCAGTAATTTTGAATAAAGAAATAGAACCAGCAATTTATATAGCTAACACTGTTGTACCAGCTAAAGGTATAGCACATATAAAGATTTTAAATACAACTGATGAAGAAATAACTATAAAAGGATTCATACCAGATATAAGACCATTGACACAGTATAACATTGTAAAAATTTCAGGCACATGCATTTAAGAATAAGGATACGTTAGAAAAATTAATAAAACAATTAAAATTAGATAATATAGATAACATAGCCAAACGTAGTATATTAGACATTTGTAAAGAATATGCTGACATATTTCACATTGAAGAAGAAAAACTAACTGCAAATAATTTTTATAAGCAAAGAATAAATGTATTAGATAACAATCCTGTATATATTAAAAACTATCGACTTCCACATGCCCACTTAGATGAAATTAATAACCAAGTAAAAAAACTACAAGATATGGAAATAATTGAACCATCTACCAGCCCATATAATTCTCCATTGCTCATAGTACCTAAGAAAAGCAACACGGATGATAAAAAATTTCGTTTAGTAGTAGCCTTAAGACAAGTTAATAAAAAAATCATGGATGATAAATTCCCACTAACAAGAATAGATTACATTTTGGATAAGCTAGAGCTAAATATTTCTCGACTTTGGATCTAACGAATTCATTTCATCAAATAGAGTTAGATGAACAATCTAAACCAATAACAGCTTTTTCAACTAACCATGGACATTTTCAATTCAAACGATTACCTTTTGGATTAAAAATTTCTACGAATAGTTTTCAACGAATGTTGACAATCGCTTTAACAGGTCTTGAAGAACAAGCATTTTTATATGTTGATGACATAATAATATTTGGATGTAGTTTAAATCACCATAATCTAAATCTAATTAAAGTATTTAAGAAACTAAGAGAATACAATTTAAAATTAAACCCATTTAAATGCAATTTCCTAAGAAAAGAAGTAGTATACCTAGGACACTTAGAAACACCTGAAGGTATTAAAACAGATCCAAGTAAGAAATCAATCATAGAGAAATATCCAACACCACAAAACGCAGATGAAGCAAGACGTTTAGTAGCTTTCTATAATTACAATAGAAGATGCATTAAAGATTTTGCGAAAATAGCGAAACCACTAAATAATCTGCTAAAGAAAAGTACAACTTTTGAGTGGACAGAAGAATGTGATTTAGCATTCACAACATTAAAAACAAAACTAATCAATCCACCAATTTTAAAATATCCAGATTTCGAACAGGAATCATATTAGCTACTGATGCCTCTAATTTTGCTCTTGGCGCAGTACTATCACAAGGTGAAATTGGAAAAGATCTACCAATATCATATGCAAGTAGATCATTAACTAAACATGAATTAAACAAACATTGGGCAATTAACTAATACAGACCATATCTATATGGAAGAAAATTTACAGTGGTAACAGATCATAGACCACTAGTTAGTTTATTTACACACAAGAATCCATCATCAAAATTAACACGAATAAGATTAGATTTACAAGATTATAATTTCGAAGTACATTTCAAAGCGGGAAATATGAATACAAATGCAGATGCTTTATCGAGAATTCAGATAAACTCTGATACTTTGAAAGCCATGATACCAACAGAAGATGAAGTCAAAAATATAAAGATAGTTACGAGAAGTAAAACAAAGAAATTACAGGAAATAAACGAAAATAAAAATGAAGTAGGAGAACAGGATCCAATTATACATTGTGGCCAAATGCATATTTGGGATAGTACTTCTATAACAGATTTAAAACGAGCAATTAGATTGAAATTTGAAAATGCTAATATAAATAATGAAAGGATATCCAGTAATAATGATAAAGAAAATAAAATGAAAGACTCCAATATAAATGAAAATAAAAGGTTAACCAGAAATGAAAATAAAAATAATGAAGGTTTGCAAATAAATATTGAATTAAGAAATAACATTCCACGAAAAGTAATTGTAGAAATTAGTGATAATCCATACTCAGAATTAGATTTGACCTTGGAGAAACTAATATTGAAAATGAAGAAATCGGGAATTTACGAATTAGCGCTAGCGGATGAAGATAAAATATTTGAATGCATGCAAAAATATTGAAAAATGATAAGCAAACCAATATAAATATAATGATATATAAGGCGCCAAAAGAAATTAAAGATAAAAATAAAATGAATGAATTAATAAAAGAATATCATAATTCACCCCATGGAGGTCACGCAGGAGTCAGAAGATTAATTAGCAAATTAAAACAGAAATATATATATGGAAAAATATGAATAGAATGATAAAAAATTATGTCAAGCAATAAATGTACAAGAAATAAACAAGTTAGAAAAATTAGGGAACCATTAGTAATTACAGATACACCTACAACAAGTTTTGAAACAGTAGCTATAGATACAGTAGGACCATTAAAAATCTCAAATGACTGTAGATATATATTAACAATTCAATGCGAATTAACTAAATTCATTGAAGCTTTCCCAATTGCAAACAAAGAAACTAAAACAATAGCACGAGTACTAGCAGAGAAATTTATTTTAAAATATGGAATTTTTAAAGATTAAAAACAGACTTAGGGACCGAGTATATAAATGAATTTATGGTAAATATCTGTAAATTATTAAAAATTGATCATATAAAATCAACACCATATCATCATGAAACTTTAGATTCATTAGAAAGAAATCATAGAGTATTAAATGGCTCCACCTTTCTAGCACCCCATCAAAAGGTTTTGACAAAAGTGATGAACGAATTCGTTTGGTCATCGTTTGGTCAGGATTGGTCACTAGTTTTTATCGTTTGATCACTTTCGATTAAACGGTAAATAAATAAAGAAAATTCAAAAAAAAAATTCCCGGGTAGCACCTCATTGCAAGAAAATTATACCGTTTTTATCAAATTTCGTTAGGTAATCGTTAGGTCAGGATTGGTCACCACATATTGGCGTTTGGTCATCAATGGATCAGTTTTTATTGCGAAAAAACAAAATCAAAATTGTTGTAATTCAATAAAATCAGGTTCGTCGCTTATTTGGGAATTTCATTTTATAAAATTAATAAAAAATCCAATTGGAATACACCATTTAGAAAAAAAAATTATTTTTTCAAAGAATTGTATCTAAAGTGGAAGACATATGATATATACAATTCAAACTTCATAATTCATTGTGAATTGGTCACTAGTTGTTTTCGTTTGGTCATCCCAACATAATGATTTACTGCGAAAATTCTTGAAAAACTCGCAATTTCCACATGAGTTCAAGTGTTCGGGGCTTGAAGCTTGACCTATACTAATAACTTTATAAATAAAACGATCGAAATCTGTTGGTCAACTGTCGTTGAGGATTGGTCACTAGTTTTTTTCGTTTGGTCATCCCAACATAATGATTTATTGCGAAAATTCTTGAAAAACTTATAATTCCCACATGATTTCAAGTGTTCGGGGCTGGAAGCTCTACCAATACTAATAACTTTATAAATCCAAGGATTGGAATTGGTTGGTCGACTGTCGTTGAGGATTGGTCACTAGTTGTTTTCGTTTGGTCATCCCAACATAATGATTTATTGCGAAAATTCTTGAAAAACTCATAATTTCCACATGATTTCAAGTGTTCGGGGCTGGAAGCTTGACCAATACTAATAACTTTATAAATAAAACGATCGGGATCTGTTGGTCAACTGTCGTTGAGGATTGGTCACTAGTTGTTTTCGTTTGGTCATCCCAACATAATGATTTGTTGCGAAAATTCTTGAAAAACTTATAATTCCCACATGATTTCAAGTGTTCGGGGCTGGAAGCTTGACCAATACTAATAACTTTATAAATCCAAGGATTGGAATTGGTTGGTCGACTGTCGTTGAGGATTGGTCACTAGTTGTTTTCGTTTGGTCATCCCAACATAATGATTTATTGCGAAAATTCTTGAAAAACTCATAATTTCCACATGATTTCAAGTGTTCGGGGCTGGAAGCTTGACCAATACTAATAACTTTATAAATAAAACGATCGGGATCTGTTGGTCAACTGTCGTTGAGGATTGGTCACTAGTTTTTTTCGTTTGGTCATCCCAACATAATGATTTATTGCGAAAATTCTTGAAAAACTTATAATTCCCACATGATTTCAAGTGTTCGGGGCTGGAAGCTCTACCAATACTAATAACTTTATAAATCCAAGGATTGGAATTGGTTGGTCGACTGTCGTTGAGGATTGGTCACTAGTTGTTTTCGTTTGGTCATCCCAACATAATGATTTATTGCGAAAATTCTTGAAAAACTCATAATTTCCATATGATTTCAGGTGTTCGGGGCTGGAACCTTGACCAATACTAATAACTTTATAAATAAAACGATCGAAATCTGTTGGTCAACTGTCGTTGAGGATTGGTCACTAGTTTTTTTTCGTTTGGTCATCATAACACAATGATTTATTGCAAAAATTCTTTAAAACTCATCACTTGGTAATATATAATCCTCTTATTTTGACCAATATATTATTTTCTCTTTTTAAGAGAACTTTAATAAAAACATATAATAAGCGCTTATACGAGTATATTGCACGTGCTACGTAAAATTTTCTGTAGAAGTGGTATTAAAGTGTGTCTAAAATTGTGTACCTAATTTTGTTAAAGCAAATTGTTTGTTAATTTATTAATGGTAAGTGAAGTTTATTTATTCATTTATAAATAGTTATTTTAAAACGGTACTTATATGTTGAATATTTTTTCTTTTTGATTTTGTTTTACATTTTATGGGTTCAGCTACAAATTAATTACGATAATATATTACCAAGTGAATTAGGATAATATATTACCAAGTGATGAGTTTTAAAGAATTTTTGCAATAAATCATTGTGTTATGATGACCAAACGAAAAAAAACTAGTGACCAATCCTCAACGACAGTTGACCAACAGATTTCGATCGTTTTATTTATAAAGTTATTAGTATTGGTCAAGGTTCCAGCCCCGAACACCTGAAATCATATGGAAATTATGAGTTTTTCAAGAATTTTCGCAATAAATCATTATGTTGGGATGACCAAACGAAAACAACTAGTGACCAATCCTCAACGACAGTCGACCAACCAATTCCAATCCTTGGATTTATAAAGTTATTAGTATTGGTCAAGCTTCCAGCCCCGAACACTTGAAATCATGTGGGAATTATAAGTTTTTGAAGAATTTTCGCAATAAATCATTATGTTGGGATGACCAAACGAAAAAAACTAGTGACCAATCCTCAACGACAGTTGACCAACAGATCCCGATCGTTTTATTTATAAAGTTATTAGTATTGGTCAAGCTTCCAGCCCCGAGCACTTGAAATCATGTGGAAATTATGAGTTTTTCAAGAATTTTCGCAATAAATCATTATGTTGGGATGACCAAACGAAAACAACTAGTGACCAATCCTCAACGACAGTCGACCAACCAATTCCAATCCTTGGATTTATAAAGTTATTAGTATTGGTCAAGCTTCCAGCCCCGAACACTTGAAATCATGTGGGAATTATAAGTTTTTCAAGAATTTTCGCAACAAATCATTATGTTGGGATGACCAAACGAAAACAACTAGTGACCAATCCTCAACGACAGTTGACCAACAGATCCCGATCGTTTTATTTATAAAGTTATTAGTATTGGTCAAGCTTCCAGCCCCGAACACTTGAAATCATGTGGAAATTATGAGTTTTTCAAGAATTTTCGCAATAAATCATTATGTTGGGATGACCAAACGAAAACAACTAGTGACCAATCCTCAACGACAGTCGACCAACCAATTCCAATCCTTGGATTTATAAAGTTATTAGTATTGGTCAAGCTTCCAGCCCCGAACACTTGAAATCATGTGGGAATTATAAGTTTTTCAAGAATTTTTGCAATAAATCATTATGTTGGGATGACCAAACGAAAAAAACTAGTGACCAATCCTCAACGACAGTTGACCAACAGATTTCGATCGTTTTATTTATAAAGTTATTAGTATAGGTCAAGCTTCAAGCCCCGAACACTTGAACTCATGTGGAAATTGCGAGTTTTTCAAGAATTTTCGCAGTAAATCATTATGTTGGGATGACCAAACGAAAACAACTAGTGACCAATCCTCAACGACAGTCGACCAACCAATTCCAATCCTTGGATTTATAAAGTTATTAGTATTGGTCAAGCTTCCAGCCCCGAACACTTGAAATCATGTGGGAATTATAAGTTTTTCAAGAATTTTTGCAATAAATCATTATGTTGGGATGACCAAACGAAAAAAACTAGTGACCAATCCTCAACGACAGTTGACCAACAGATTTCGATCGTTTTATTTATAAAGTTATTAGTATAGGTCAAGCTTCAAGCCCCGAACACTTGAACTCATGTGGAAATTGCGAGTTTTTCAAGAATTTTCGCAGTAAATCATTATGTTGGGATGACCAAACGAAAACAACTAGTGACCAATTCACAATGAATTATGAAGTTTGAATTGTATATATCATATGTCTTCCACTTTAGATACAATTCTTTGAAAAAATAATTTTTTTTTCTAAATGGTGTATTCCAATTGGATTTTTTATTAATTTTATAAAATGAAATTCCCAAATAAGCGACGAACCTGATTTT
This sequence comes from Nephrotoma flavescens, assembly GCA_932526605.1. Lineage (NCBI taxonomy): Eukaryota > Metazoa > Arthropoda > Insecta > Diptera > Tipulidae > Nephrotoma > Nephrotoma flavescens. The sequence continues at coordinate 8,462,874 of OW052223.1, forward strand.
ATTGAATTACAACAATTTTGATTTTGTTTTTTCGCAATAAAAACTGATCCATTGATGACCAAACGCCAATATGTGGTGACCAATCCTGACCTAACGATTACCTAACGAAATTTGATAAAAACGGTATAATTTTCTTGCAATGAGGTGCTACCCGGGAATTTTTTTTTTGAATTTTTCTTTATTTATTTACCGTTTAATCGAAAGTGACCAAACGATAAAAACTAGTGACCAATCCTGACCAAACGATGACCAAACGAATTCGTTCATCACTTTTGTCAAAACCTTTTGATGGGGTGCTAGAAAGGTGAAGCCGTATTAAATGAATATTTGTTATCTTTCACAAATGAGTATGACTGGGATATATGGATTCCGTATTATGTTTTTTCATATAATACGACTCCACATACTGACACAGGATACTCACCTTTTGAATTAATTTATGCAAAATTATGTCCATTACCAGGTGAAATATATAATAATGATGAACCAGTATATAATATAGAAAATTATGTAAATGAATTAAGATTAAGATTAAGAGTTGAGCATAATAAAACAAATGAATTATTGAATTTAGCCAAAATAAAAAGAAAGGAACAAAAAGACAATAAAGCTCAAAGTATAGAATTAAAATTAGGTGATTTAGTATACTTAACAAAAGAAAATAGAAGAAAACATGAAAGTCCATATTTAGGTCCATTTAAAATAATAGAAAGAAAGGAGTAAATTCAATAATAGAAATTAATAATGAAAATACACAATAATAGATTAAAAAAATGTTATCATAGTTAAATTAAGTATTAAAAATTTTAAATTTTTGTAAAATATAAAATTTTTTTTTGAGGGATGAGAGTGTAATGAGATAACATTACAATCCATTCGTTTGTAAATGCATACACTTATGTTGTAAAATATAGTAAATATCGTAGTAAGAAAAATGTAAACATACACAAATTGTGAAGTTCGCTACCATTCATACGTAAAGAATGCGTTATATAACACAGGTCAACATTTGATATAAAACGAAACACTTAGAATGCTATGGTGCTTGCTACGTCCACGTCGTCGATTCTGGGTAACGCTAAGAGCAAAAACAGAGCTTAATAAAAAAATTCGATTAGGCTTGTATAAACACAAGCATTGTGCATGGAACATATTGCGACGTTTACCAACGTTATCCATTATTACCCCGGGTGTCCACCATTACTCCGTGTGTCCATTATTACCCCGGGTTTTTTTCACACCTGTATCAGGAACTTCCCTTTGAACATGTTCCATGTTAATAGTGGCTATAGCGAAATATCAACTTTAGAGGTTTTGAAAACGCCAAATATATACAGTATGATTCTAAGGATTTCTTATAAACGAGTTACGATATGATAACGTCTTAGGCGACCACCGCATAAGAGCTATTCGGTTAGAGACACCAACTCGCGGTAATGCTGTGCATAACGTTCTTCTTACACAAATACTAGCGGTTCCTAAATGGCGGCAGCGACGCCCGGCTTATACATGGCTCCCATATGAAAGAAAAGTAATTCGAGACCCACGGGCTGAGCTTCATTTTTGTAACTTGAAAATCGTAAGCTGAGATAAACTACGGAATCGTACTCAGAGACCTTCAAAACATATGCATGAATTTTTCGCAAATATTTTGGTCGAAATATTTCGATTTGACCTTCAAATGACCTTCAAATGACCTGTAACAAAGTCGTATGGACAGACTAACTACGGAGTCGTACTCAGAGACCTTGAAAACATACGCATGAATTTTTCGCAAATATTTTGGTCGAAATATGTCGATTTGACCTTCAAATGATCTTGAACCTGATGTGATGAATGTTAACCAACCCGCTCATCGTAATCAGCGGCCCGAAAAACCCCTAAAGCACCATAGCATTCCAAGTGTTTCGTTTTATATCAAATGTTGACCTGTGTAATTTTTTCGTATTTCAAAATAATTAAATGATGAAAAATGATGAGTAAAGTAAAATTATAAATCGAAGTTGAACGTATCCTTTATGCAGAATAGGCAATAAACTAATTAAATATTTTGTGTATGGTTAGCTGTATAATTTGGTATATAAAGACCAATATTTGTAAAATCAAATCAGAAATAAATTGGACAAGCTGAGTTTAACCTCGCAATCAATTGTTTCTCAATTTTGACCATCTTACTGAAAACAGAAGTTGCATGTAAAAGTTGCAACAATAAGGCAAGGAGCACGGTGAGGGCCAAATACGCTGCTTTAGTTGATGCGTTAACTTATTGTTAACAGCTTCAGAAGCGCAGGCCACTCTTCTCCATATATATAATATATCTAACAATTTAAACTTTATGACACTTAACCATCAATTACATGGTGCCTTAACAACCTCAAGAACGTCAAGAACGACCATCTGGAACTGCATTTAAGAACCAATACTAGAGATAAAACCATCAAGGAAGTATTGGCGATGTCATTACAATTTGAGGTGGCTAGAGCAAGTTTAGCAACAGATACAGTAAAGTTGCGCAAGCTGTGAATTCAGAGGGTATCACGTAAATAAAGACTCTTATTAAGGACGAGATAACACTGAAAAAAATAATCGATTCGATTTTTCCTTAACCTGCTAAGTAAATTTAAAATTGTAAATCTAACATAATATTTTACATTATTTACCCATGCAATTAAAAATTTAAAAAGTTCTCCTTACTAAGCCTAAGTTAAAACGACATTTTTTGAAATGTAAAAACTATTTGTCAAATAAAACGAAACAAAACCTTTTAAATAGGTAAAAGAAATTTATCATACGTAAAAGTTGTGTAAAACAAAAAATCATCATTATATTCTTGTTCTTATTGTTAAAAAGTAAAATTTACTTAGACAATGTAAAACAATTTTTTTAACATAAATTTACACTTGCATAGTAAAGGTCGCATATTAGTGTGTTAAATTTACATCGGCGATGTTCAACAATATTTATATTTATATTTAATTTATTTAAATTCATAAAGTGTGAAACATTATTTTTGTAGTTTGATAACTACATAATTTGATGAGGATCGAATCTTTTAATTAAAAATTCAAAATTTTTACCTCATCGCTTTTGAAAAGGTGAGACCCCTCATCTCGATGTGATAACAAATATTTTGTTATCACCCAAAAGAACTACGATTTTATAGTGTGTATTTTACTTTACTATAAGTAAAATTAGCAATCATATCATTATTGGTGATTGGTGATTTTACTTATAGCAAATTAAAATACAGACACACTATAAAATCGTAGTTCTTTTGGCTGATAACAAAATATTTGTTTTCCTATGAATTCAAAGATATTTTTTTTATATTATTTCTATTTGAGCAAAATGTAAATTTTACTTAAATTAAAGTTAATTCAACATGTACACATATTTTCATTTTACGTATTTTATATTTTCATTTTATTTCATCCAATAAGTTCAATCAACAAAATGCGAATTAAATATTACATGCAACGAGATAATTTCTTTAGAAAATATTGTTACATAGCATGAAGTTAATTTTAAATTACAAAATTTGCAAAGTTTGCGTTGCGCTACTTAGGCTCAACTTCAACAGAGATTTTAAGTAAAATTTACTTACATTTTTTTTAAATATTACCTTATTATTTTTTTGAGTGAAGGAAACCATGGCCAGCTTGTAGATGAGAAGAGAAAATACTTGTCTCATTTATGGATATGGAATTGGAAAAATTGTTACACCAGTTTTGAGGGGCGTAAACTGGTGGAAGGGATGTTTATTGGCCGCTGTTATTGGCGTATTGGCACAGTGTGAATGCATCTTTATACTGGATACCGGAGCTTCGAAATCAGTGGTGCGTCCTGATATGGTAGATCGAGAACAGAACGATGCTACTAATATTAGCCAACTAAGAAGTTTCCTAGGATTATGCTCATATTACAATCGGAGTGAAGTTTATGCCAACACAAAGATCAAAGTGATTCTGAACTATTAATTGATGTAAGAAACAAATTTTATTTGCCCACATGCTCGGAAATCTCTAAGATGTTCGCTATTTGAGAGAGAACATCATTGAGTGTAATACGAAAATTCTTAAACATATTTAATAAAAATAATTAAATAAATTATTTAAAAAATTAAAAAAAGTTATTGTGTTTAACAGTAAAAATACAACTAAATCGTACGTGTAATGTACGTAGTACTCATCTGTAAAAAATACGCAAAATTAATAAATACACCTACATAAATGGTGACACCCCGACGTGATTATAATTGTAATAACAAAAATATTACAATAATTAAAACAGTGATTGTTAAATTGTAACATTAAAATCAGTCATTTCTTGTAACAACAAAAAAAACCAAAACAATTTTAAAAAAAACAACTACAAATATAGTCAGTCATTTTTTTCAACAAAGAAAAACAACAAAATACAGTCAGCCATTTTTTCAACAAGTGAAAAAATAACCGACCAAATGGCACAGTGGTTAAAGCTTTAGCGTTTGGATCGGGAGGTACCGGGTTCGAATACCGATAGGGGTAGGATGCAACGTGAAATTTCATCAACAGATTACGATCTGTGGTGAAGTGTAACACATCTATGGCCCCCTGTCGGTGTGCAAAAACCCATGGGCCGACCAATCTTACATGCCAGTATAGCCTTGCGTGGAGTTGCCGGGGGGCCGTAAAGTAAGGACGTAAAAAGCATAACCGCGGGAGAACAGGGTGAGCCTTGAGCCCCAAAACAGATCGCATAGTTAACAATAAAAAAAAAGAAAAACAAAAGTTAAAAAGTACATTATATAACACGTATTACCGGCATTTTCAACATAACATCCTACAGTCAAGGAAATCAAAATCAATAACCTACAGCTAATGAAATTAAAATTTTGCAGTCCTGGAAACAAAGTGATAGTAAAAATAAAAATTTCGAATCTGTAGATAAGGAAACGTTTAAAGTCGCGACGAAATTGCCTCTAGTATCTTGACATATTTGTTGACATAATTCGAAATCCACCTCGAGAAAATAAATATGAGGCTGTAAAATCCACACTCGTTAATGAATTTGCTCAGTCTCAAGAAAAACGCCTTACCAGTTTACTAAAGGGAGTTGATTTAGGTGATAGGAAACTTTCCACCCTTCTACGATAAATGACCGAGATCATAGCATCATTAAACATAAATCTTCGAAGGAGAGCTGAGGCGGCAGACAAAATTTTAAATTTGGCAAAATTTGAAACTAGCGCAGTTGCCAATATTCCTATAAATAATACGAGTTGCAATTTAGAAAAAAACGTCATTCGCTCAAATAGAATCATTGACTAATGTATTTCGTGTTCACCTTCTCAAAACTATAACGGCAAGCCCCGTGATAAATCAAATGACATCAAACAGTTTGATCAATGCTGGTATGATTTTAAATATGGTGAAAATGTTCGGGAGTGCAAAAGTTGGTGTAAAAACGAAAATTTAAATTCAAAAACTTAATTTCGTCATCTTTTATGGCAGGCAATCGGGTTCAGACTTATCTATCATTCCGCGTTTTTAATCGGGTTCAGACTTATCTATCATTCCGCCTACTTCTAAAGACAAACCTAATACGAATTTTGGCATTAATTTGTTTGCAGCCAATGGCTCAAAAATAAAAACATATGGGCAAAAAATAATTACAAAGGGAAAGGGATATGTCGATCATCAGAGCCATCTTGAGCAAGTCCTTTACATATGGTTTACCCGTAACCATACCCGATCGATATCCAGTACCTGATGTTCAAGATTTTGCTATGTGTTCTAAGGCAATTATGTGTTCTAAGGCAACTAAGGTATTTTCCAAAATTGGTCTTACTCGAGCATATCATTAAATACTGGTTCATGATTCCGATATACCGAAAACAGCAATTATTACACCTTTCGGTTTTTATGAATTTACAGTAATGACTTTTGAACTCAGAAAGCCTGGTCAAACTTTTCAAAGACATATCGATCAAATACTAATTCTGTTACCTTTTGTTTTCAAAAAATATATTGATAATGTTAATATACGAGCACCTTAAAATAGTTTTTGAAAGTTTTCGTCAATTCGGGCTAAAAATTATGTCCATGAGAACAGCCAGTGTTCTCGGTATGCTGAAACACCTGGAAAACAAATATTATCAGTAAAATTTATTGAAACAATTTTGTACTTAGCCCATTCCGTGGTTCCACACTTTGATTCTTTGGTCGTGATTCTTTCCTCGTTCCCTTCCCCTTCACCCACAAACTAATTTTTTGGCGGGGAAATTATTGATTATTTTTTCAGCAAAAATTTTTTTTTGATTTAACTGATTTAACTGACAACAACAAAAATAAATTTTTCAAGGACACCTTTTTTATTTGTCGTTTTTGGGTTAATTTTAGTTTAATTTGCACTTCGAGTCCAAAAAATATATTTTTTCAACCAAGGAAGCAGTTTTTGCAGCAAATAATAAACATTTTTTGCAATACGAATAAATCAAAAAACATAATTTTACGCACATACATAAAAAATGAAACGCGCAAAGAAATCAAATGTGAACAGCGATTGATTTTTTGAAATCATTGAATCACGACGAAAGAATTAAAGTGTGGCGAGACTCATTGTTTGTTGAAATATGTTTGTTGTTGACGTTTCATAAAGATCAATTCACAATATGTAATAGTGTGTAGAGTTTGGCCATCTGCCAAAAATTATGTCAAACTTTGTTAGTAGACAATTTGTTTTATCTAAAATTATAATCATATTTAAATTTTATTATCATTAACTAATTAATTATACTGTATAACTCACATTTAAAACATCGATATTGCTAAAAAAGAAAAATCTATTTCATTGTAATGTATAGAGACCTCTATCTTGTGATAGATTCATGACAATAACACAAAAAAAAATTTACTAATAATTTGAATATCACACGATAGATGTCACTGTGACATAAATATCAAAATTGTAAAAATTTGTCAAATAAAAATTATTCGCTCTTCTCAAAAGTACCTTCAGCGTATCAACATCAGGAAAAAAATTGCAGTGGAAAATCGGAACTTAATTAAAAAACCACAAATAAACTTAAAAGTAAAACGTGGTGATTATCTTGTCGTATATTTCTCAACGCATTACCTGGACATCCGAATGTCACCCGTCCAGCACGGATTGTTACAAACAAATTAATTTAACAAAATGTGAATTTGGAAAATCAGAGATAAATTTTCTTGGTTTTAAAATAAACGAATTTGGAATTAAACCCAATCCATTTCACAATTTCCGCTACCACAAATCTTCAGTAAAATCAATGACAGATATAGATTTGTTTGGTATAAGGTTAAGGTTGATTGTAAAACCATGTGAGAACAGTGTACACTTTGTCAAAGAGGTAGAATTACTCGCCATAAGAAACAACCCTTATCAAAAAATTGAATACTTGGTGAACGTTTTGGCCATATAAACATCGATCTTGTTGGCCCTTTACCACCCTCAAGAGGTTTCGCTTGTTGTCTAACTTGCACTGATAGATTCACACAATGGCCGGAAATTATTCCGATACCCGATATCTCAGCCGAAATTGTAACTCGAGAATTAATGTCCGGATGGATATCACGTTTTGGTACGCCTCGAAATATAACAACTGACAGAGGGCGTCAATTCGAATCATCATTATTTAACGAACTAGCTAAATTTTTAGGTGGTCAACATTATCGCACGACCGGAATGGGTACAAAGGGCCGAATGTCGAAGGGCCAAATGTCGATGGGCTGAATATGTCGTAGGGCCGATTGAGTCGAAGGGCCGAATGTCGCAGGGCCGAATGTCGAAGGTCCGAATGTCGAAGGGCCGATTTTTTTTGTTTTTAGAAATATAGTTTTTAAATTTGTTGTTTTATGGAATATTTTGTACATTTTTTTTTTATTAAAGATAAATGAATTTCTTACGAATTTATGTATTTAACTAATTTCCATCTTTGGATATTCATGAAATTTCACGTATCCAGTCAGCGATACATTTTGGTGAAGGGTGCGATACATTTTGGTGAAGGAAAATAGGTATATGGTACAAAAAATAAAATAAAATAATTAAATTATATAAAAACATATATTTGAAAATTCCGAAATCAAAATCAAGAAATCAAAATCCCGACTTTCAAAATCCCGGCTTACAAAATTCCGACTTTCCAAATTCCGACTTTCATAATTACCACTTTCATAATCCCGACTTTCAAAATCCCGACTTTCAAAATTCCAACTTTCAAAATCCCGAGCCTGATTTTTTAAATTTTTTATGAATCCGGGCGCCCACGGGCCGATATTTTGAAATGCAATAATTGTAGAAGGTAACGGCTTCGATAACTCTCACGAGGGGCCGATGGGGTTTAGATTTGAACTTCGGGGGATGTAGGAGCCGGGATCAGCAAACATGTCGCACTGCTGATGAGATTTTTGAAAGTCAGGATTTTGAGAGTCGGGATTTTGAGTCAGGATTTTTTTTGTGTCAGGATTTTGATAATTCGGGATTTTAATTCAGGATTTTGAGCCGATCCCATTGTATTCCTATGATTTTATTAGGACATCGGCCGATTTTTAAGAAAGATATTAAAGCGACACCAAGTGGATTAGTTTACGGTACTACTTTATACGTTTGCTTGATGAATTTTTTGGTAATTTATTTATTTATTTGTTTATTTATCAATAATGACATTTTTTAATCTTATTATTATTTTGAATTAATTAAATATACATAATTATTATACTAATTCAGTTTCTCATATTTCTCAATCAGAATATATTAACAAATTAAGAACCATTTTTAACAATTTAAAACCAGTTGATGCTTCAAATCACAATACTTGTCGCAGTTCGTTTATTCAAAAGGATTTGAAATCGAGTAGTCATATTTTTATTCGAGTCGACGCTGTATCACCTCCGTTAACACTCCACCTTATAAAGGACCTTATATAAAGCCATTAAAAGGAAAAGAAATACGTTCTTCATATTAGTTGATGGAAAGGATCAGGAGGTAACTATATAGATCGACTTAATCGGTTAAGAAATTATCGAGTTCCGCCTCAGCAGGCCAAATTCCAGAACTTCTTCCAACAAGGTCTCAGAACTAAGTTTTAAATTTTATTATAAAGTGAGAATACCATTGTTGGGTCGCAAATTTTGCTTTACATTGTGGGTTGTTCGGATTTCTTAATTGGTGTCATATCCTGTATAAGTGTGCGTGTGCTGTTGATGACTCAGATGTTCTGCGAATTTGGACTGGGTCATGGTTTTTCCCACCCATTTTGTAATAAAACTCCGTCCAGTTGGTCCGATGTAGAGCGCCTCGCAATCGTTCTCAGATGCAATAAAATGCAGCAAAATTTAGAACGCGTATTATTTGCATGTCGATTAATAGATAGTCTTGGCTTATAGCATCGTGCTGCCTTGAAATTTCTTGAGAGTCAACAATGACTTTGGCACGGAAATCGACTTAGTATAGCAAGAACGGTGTGCCAAGCCAAACAATTTAACAAATACAACAGGCTTTACTGTATTTCCATAAATGTGCTCGTATCTTATTTTTCATAAATACACCAGCGAAAATTATTGGGAAAAGGAAAAAAACTTTTATTGTCGTGTGTGTGTGTATGTGTGTGTGCAAAGATAAAAATAATAAACTGAAATAAATTTGAGTTTATATAAAAGTCTACCACATCAAAAATTGTGTTTGTATACAAATAAAAATATTATTCTATCGCTAAAACAGGGTAACGATATTAAAAAGGAATGGTCGACCGAAAGGGTGGTATCGCATTTCCCTATCTATTTTTCATTTATATTGTTATTTTAAATATTTCATGTTGGGGTCTAAACCCATAAATTTTATGTATTAAGTGTGATAATATCTAGAGACTTGACGTAATTTCAAATAAATATCCTTAAATTTTCTTTGCAAAATACATAATATCATCTTGGGACATTTTCCGCAAGAGCAAAATAATTGAGAATCATTAAAAACTGTATCTAAATAATAAAAAGTTTTCCTTTCACAAATTATAAATAAAAGTCGCTTTTAAAATGCAACAACAACACAAAAAAGAAAAGTAAAAAAACTTTTACTTTGATTTTGTTCTGTATATGTTTCCTCTTCATTGTAAGGATATAAATGATGAATAATATGAAGATTCTCTCCAACCTCAAGGGGAAAAACTTGGATAATATGGAATACGATTTTGTGTAATGAAAATAGGGGGAAATAAATTATAATACGATATTTGAATGGATTTTTTTTTTTTAATTTATTTAATTAAAAGAATAGAAAATGGTTAAAATAATTATAATTCGCGAAAAGTTTTTTTGTTTTCTCTGGAAATATAAGGTAGCAAAAAAAAACACATCCGATTATATCAAATCTGGTTACTAGCTAATACCTTCAATCAAATGCTAGCAGATTGATCTCAAACAAGTCAAAATCCCGCTTATCAAAGTCCCGATTATTAAAAGCCTGCGGGCGCCTGAATTCATAAATAAAATTAAAAAGTGGGCTTTTTATAATCTTTTTCTCAGTACATTGTCAGTACAATGTGGTTAAGAAATTTACATTCAATTATAAGAAGAAGAAATAGCGCCGTTTAATTAAGCAATACCAAATTCTTTAAATGAATCCAAAATCCAAAACTTGATTGGGTTTGAAATGGCCAAGTTCAATTTAAAATGGAACTTCAGGTTAAATCCAGTTGTACATGTCAAATTCGACCATAATTTGTTAAGAAATTCCCTCATTTCAATTTCATTCACCATGACAAAACTCCGGAACTTCGTTGAAAATTCAAGTTAAAATAGAAATCCAATTATGCATTCGGAATGGCCAAGTTCCATTGAGCATGGCCAAATTCTAAAAATTCTTAGAAAATTCTTGGAAGATCGATCAAGAGTTCTAGAATTTTTTTTTTAAGAGATTTCAGCACAATCAGGATTTTAAAACATGGGATTTTAAAAAAACGAAATTTTGAAAAAGTCGGGATTTAGATAATTCGGAATTTTGTAATTCGGGCTTTCGCACGGATCCCGTTATTTTAATATCGTAATATAAAAAGACAGTTACAACACCAATTCATGTAATTTACACTAACGCCACTTAGTATTTTCTCGCAATCCACTTTCGCTTGAAAATGTGTTCCCAATAAGAAATGTGATGGCGTTAGTACGTCTTGGACTTCGGAACCACTGATATACAACGGCCTGTTGTTTAGCGTGGCTTCAATTTGAACTAATAGTGTAGTTCTTCCATGGACAAAATTTTATCACCGGTGACTTTTTGTAGATGTGTTTTTATGGACTTAACTCCGGCCTCCCAAAGCCCACCAAAATGTGGAGCACGTATGCTCGTATGAAATGACATGTTATTTGATGCCTTTTAAGTACCGAGGATTCCAATCTGTCCGCATTTTTGATCACAAATTGATTTAGTTCGTTAAATTTTCGCTTTGCACCGCGAAAGTTTGACCCATTATCTGAAGGTTTTTTCGGTTACGGTCAAACGTGCCAATAAATGCATCGGTTGTTAGATTGGTAACGATCTCAATGTGTAACGCTTTTTTACACATACAGAAGAATACACAGCCATACGAGTCTTGACTTCTTTTCCCACGTCCATGGATTAAATAGGTTAGTAGTGCACGAGTGCAATCCTTTCACGATGTGTTCGACCCATTTTTTGCTGAACAAGCTTTGGTTTCTGCTTCTTCAGTTTTTCTTACACCAATACCTCTGACGTATCGTACGCAACAAGAATGATGGACCGCAATGAAAATTATTAATGTGTATTTCAACGATTAGCTTTTTTACTATAGAATCGTTTGGTGCATTTTCAATTCGCCCTCCAACCCTTAATATTCCAACCACATCCATGATTGGATCGAGCGTTGTTAATTGACTTCCATTGGATCTCAACGTTCAAATATTTATTCTGCATCACCTTAATTGCCCATTCGGTAGTTTTAGACATCTCTTGCTTGGTATGTAACCTAGTCTTTTAGTTTCTGGTTTTCGGTCCAAATGTTGATCGCGCGGCAAAAATATGCAAACACCATAATAAATTTTCTGAAGCTCGAATACTTTCCTTGTAATTCGTAGATGAATTTTTGCCACAAATTTTGCTGACACGTCATCGTAACGATCGGCTTTCGCCCTTCAATCGATTAAAATTTTTGTTTCTTCAAGGTTAATTTGGTAAGTAAAATGGTCAGCTTTCGGTCTCCACTTCAACCCCAATATTTGTGTGCTACACTCAGGCTGATTGCAAGTAGCTAAATATGGTGATCGGGCCATACTATACGTGACTGTATTTAGTTCGTAGATATCGATGGGATGTTCTTCGGTCTCTCGTCATAGTATCCATTGGATCCATATCTGACGATACATTTTCTTGATGTCCGCTCCGAATACTAGAGCCAACGCATCGAAGGCAACCCTTAGTTTGGTTGTGGTACTGGTTTCCTTGATTACGCCGTGGTGCGGAGGATAAACCTCGAATTCTGAACCCCAATTCTTAATTAATGATATCCCAAGTAACAAATTGCAGTTGTCAAAACGTTGTACTATCTAAAATTTACAGTACTTTAGTTATAATAACTTCTTAAAATAATAACAAAAAACATGAATTTGTTTCTTTGTCAACGTAATGCCAGCAAAAATGGTAATCGTTATTTGCTTGTCAATATGTTGTAGCAACGTCAGACAGTTAACTCGTTATAAATGGTAAATTACCTTCAAGGCATCATTTTGATTAATTTAATGACTTAGGTTCCCAAATAATAAAAACGTTATATTTGCAATTTGGCTGTTCTTAACACAAAGTAGTTACATAAGCAAAAATAATGTTATTACAGCAAAGATGTTTTAGATGCAATTCCTCTGGTTAGAAAGCCATATAGTTAGTTAAGAGAATTAGTTTCAAATTAGCAAAAAAAGTAGGAAATAACTAACGAGCTATTATTTTGAACATTATTGTAACAATAATAATTTGTGTAAAAATTATAGCAAAAATCATTTTTTTATAATTGTCGTTTTATTTACATTTTCCTTATTCTCTCTCTTCGTAACACCTAAATAACTTTTCAGATAACGATTTTAATCAGTCCGAATTGCGAATTCATTGTGAACGAATCAATTTTGACAGCGATAATAAATACATATTTCCTTTTACGATAGTAGTCTTAATTTTAGTATAGTTTGGTTTTGGTTAGTTAAATCGGTTAAGTGGTATTTGGTTTAGTATAAAATAGTAATAAAAGTGGTATATAGGGTTAATAAATAGTGATAAGGTAATTTCGTTATGTGTTACAACAACAAATAAAAACATTTTGGTTTTTGGCGCGTATACGTCAATTTGTTTGTATATCGACTGGGTGTCGCAACACCTGTACACAGTTTTTTTAACTTCAATCCGGCAACTGCCTTCGGGCAGGATGTCGTTTAAAAGTAAAAATCGGTTTAAGCCCCTCATGAATATGAGAGCATACAGTGATCCTCTGCATTTGGGGGAATTTAACAATAAAAAAAGAGACTTTTTTTCGAACAATGCACGATGAACCAGAGATATTTAGTTATTAAAAAAACGAATAGTGAGCAAAACTTCAGAGGAATTTCGACATTGCTTATTCAAATGATAACCGAACACATCAAAGAAACTCAACGACTACGAAGTGGAGATCTTCTTGTTCTAACTACTAAAGAGGAGGGATACACAGCTCTAATGAAAGCAACAAAATTAGCGGAAATGCCCATTCAAGTCGAAGAGCATAAGTTTCTAAATAGTAGCAAAGGAGTGATATACAGCTTTGACTTGATGCATGTTGACACCGAAGTGGTTGAGAAAGAATTAAAAGAACAGAAAATGATAAAAGTCGAGAGAATCAAAAGGAAAATAAATGGAGAGCTTAAATATACCCCGTTACATATCATGACATTTAATACTATGCACTTACCAGAGTATATAAAAGCAGGGTTTTTGAGATTAAACGTAAGGTTGTATTTACCTTACCCGATGAGGTGCCACAATTGCCAGCGGTACGGGCACACGAAAAATAAGTGCTTCCGAGTAACTACATGCCCTAAATGCGCGAAAAATATTCCGGATGGACACGAGAATGAGAATTGTGAATCCATAAAATGTGCCAATTGTGGAAACAATCACACTGCCTTGACAAAAAGTGTCTTATATTCGAGATCGAGAAACAAATTATAAAGATAAAAACCATGGATCGGATAACATACTTCAGAGCAAAGGAAATTTACTATCGCGAAAACGCAAAAACCACGAGAGCATCGAAGGCAATGCAACAAAATGAAACATACAGTAAAGTACTACAACAAAATACAAGGAACGCTCAAAACGAAGACAATAATAATAACAATACAAATAAAAATAATATTAGCAGCCAAAATAATAAAAACAACAATAAATAATAATAATATTGAAAAGAATAAAAGCAATAATAATATTAGTAATAGTAATATCAACAATAACAACAACAACAATAATAATAATAATAATAGTAACAATAATGAAATCAATAACAACAAATCAAAACTTTTAAACAACGAGAAAACGAAAGCAGAATTAACAAAAGAAACAATTTCAACAGAGAAGCCGGGACCTGGCACAACAAAAAATCGAGATCGGAGCAACAGCAGCAAAAAACATTGAAACATTAAATTCCAGGAGGTACACTTATCTCAACCCTAATGAGTTAGCAATTTTTCAACAACAATATAGGTATGGGTTTTTCCCCTTCTTCTTTTCTTTGAATGGCAGAGCCGATGATAAGATCCAATGAATGTATGACAATTGGTCAGATAAACATCCGCAGCTTGTATGCCAATGGCGAAACTTGGGAGCGTCAGGGTAGGACGTTTCGTGTAAGTGGGTACAATTTACTGTCCAGATCGAGGGCCGATGGCTTCGGTGGTGTGGCGATATTGGCATGCCAATGAAGTTTATCCTAAATTAATCCTAAATTGTCAAAATGGCGGTTAGTACTATTTTAGGAAAAACTTCAAACTTCTACTGAGAAGTATAAAGTTTATACTATAATTCAAAATAAAATAAAATGTGAAGATGTGATAGTGATTTGCAAACATTTAGGCGATATTACAAAATTGTTACTTTAACAAATAATTTAAATTCATAATGTTTATATCGGTTCAATTTGATTAAAATTCATTATTCTAATAACAGCAAAATTGTGAAGGAATTATGTTACGCAGAAATAACTAAACATCGTTCAAAGATTTCAGTAAAAAAAACGATTAAAAATAGTATTATGCATTTTATTAATTCAAACTGCTCAAAATTAAAAAAAGATAGATGATTTAAATTCCTGTACATGTACTCTACTTGTGTAAGTACCTATAACGACAGTCTTGTGGAACCCGCCATTTATAAGAAATCTTGATTCTTAGAAATTTAATTTCTCATAATTTACGGAAATTTACAAACTTACTATAATATTTTGGTATACCTATATGACATATATGTGCACTCTACTTGTGCCAATCCGATTAAAATTCTAATGGGACTCACATATCTAAAACGACATTCAATTAAAGAACGGAATTTCTTAGTAAATTTGATTCTAAGAAAATTCATGTCTCAAGATTTTCACCGATCGGCAAACTTGGCACTATAATATTTTGGTAGACCTATATGTGCACTATATCTAGGCCAACCCGTTTAAAATACTAATAGTGTTTGCATATCTAAAACGACATTAAATTTACTAAGAAATTCCGTTCATCAATTGAATGTCGTTTTAGATATGCAAACACTATATGCATAGGTCTATCAAAATATTATAGTGGCAAGTTTGCCGATCGGTGAAAATCTTGAGATATGAATTTTCTTAGCATCAAATTTACTAAGAAATTCCGTTCTTCAATTGAATGTCGTTTTAGATATGCGAACATCATTAGAATGAACAATTTTAATCGGGTTGTTACTTGTCGTGTATATAATACATATGGCTCTATTAAAATATGTATTATATTGTCATGTTTTTTGCTCAAATAAATTTGATTGTTTAAATAAATAAATAAATTTTTAAATAATTATAATAGAAATATTCGGCTTCGCCTAAATGACTGCTTTAAACCAATACACTCTCATTAGTTTTTGTTGGTTTAGGATTAATTTAGCATAAACTTCAATTGGGTGTATTGGCACGGAACAAAGTTAGCCTTGCTGTGTGCGACACACCGAATTTCGAGCGCATCGAAGTCATCGCTGCCAAAACTCGGAATCTGAACAGAGATTTGTTATTTGTGAGCGTATATGCAACTCCATTTGAGTCAGTGAGTGATAGAGAAAAAAATCTGAGAGATTTTCAAATTTTATTTGATTGGGTGGAATCAAAAAGTGACGTAATTCTGGGGGATGATATGAATGCGCATTCGAGAGTATGGGAGTGTGAAAGAAATGATGCTTGGGGTACCTTGTTGACTCGCCTCATTCTTGATTCCGATCTCGTAATTCTGAATGATGGTGGGTCAACTAGGATGCCGTCTGTGGGGTCGACAGCCAGTGCAATAGATTTGACGTTAATGTCTAGCGGGCTGTCGGCCCAAGTCACTTGGAATATTACGGATGAGAATTTGGGTAGTGATCATTATTTGATCAGGATGTGTTTAGGTGGTGTGAATGTTGATATAGACCGTAAGGTCATTATGAAATGGGTCGAACGTATGAATGAGATTCTCATAATGAATGAAGCAAACTAGGTTAACCAACTTGAGGATGAAATAGAGAGAGGGAATGAAATGTGCACTATACATGTGAGAGGGAATGAATGTACTGTGAAAGGTTGGTGGAATAATGAAATCCAGTATTGGTATGAAAGGAAACGGATAGCACTGAGACAGTTCAATAGGTGTATATGTCATGAATGTAGAATAAATTATTGAGAGATGAATGCAAGATTGAAAAAGGCTATCCGTAGAGCGAAAAGGAAAAGTTGGCGGGACTATGTGTCCAAAATGACACATAGGACCACAACTATAAGGATGTATGGGATAAGTTTAATAGAGTGAAAGGCAGAAATGCAGTGTTAGATGACAGAGAGAAAGGAGATTTTTTTTACCAATGATGATGGATGTTAGAAAGAGAATTTATGAATGACATGTGTAAGGTTTTTGAATGGGATGAGTTCCGTGGGGTTTTAGAAACTTCCAAATCTACTACCCCCGGAATTAACAAAGTGAGCTATAAAATAATTGGGAGATTGGAATTCGAAGCCAATGATTGCTTCGAATTCTCAATCAAGTATGGATGAGTATTCAAATACCGGGAAAATGGAAGGAAAGCAGGGTGGTATGCACCCATTCCAAAAATGAATCGGGACCAAATCTGGCAACAAATTACAGGGGAATATGTATGTTGAATGTATTTGTCGAAATTGTGAATGGTATGATGAAAGGTCGTTTGGATAAATTGATGATTGAGGGTAATTTTTGCCGGAAACCACCTTTGGGTTCCGTCGTAACCACTCAGCAAATGAATGTGTAGAAAACTTTGTATGGGAAGTAAGAAAGGAAAAGAAGTATGTTGTGGCGGTATTTTTGGATATTGAAAGGGCATATGATCACGTGGAAAATTTGAAAAATTTGCAAATGGGTGAATGAGTTCATGAATGACAGAAAGTTAGTGTTGTATGGTAGAGGGTATAGGTTGGAGGGAGCGGTGGATATAGGCCTCCCCGAAAGGCAGTAAAATCTCACTGACTCTCTTCAACGTGTATAGGTTGAACCGCCATATTTTATGATTGTAAAGATAAATTTTAATTTGGGAAAATTAAAAACTAGGTCTAAAATTGTCGTAGGAATTACTAATACTGGGTACGAAAATATTACAAATTATATGATTTAATAATTATGAACTTAATAATAACAATTATAAAAAATCATGATTACATTTAATTAAACTTATATAAAATAAGTTTAATTCACGATTTTAATTAAACAACTGGCAAACAGCATTTTGCAGGTAACTTTAAATTTTATTTGTATTTACAATCTAAACAAATATGCATAATGAAAAAATTAGCCTTCAGAAGATTATTTGAGACAATATTAAAAATGAAACAGATTGCGATCTGATCCTCCGAAAAAAAAATTAAATATTTGTTTGTCGCTTAAATTAAAAAAATTGCAATCCAGTTCCGTTAAAATAGTGAGAAATACATATATAGAAAAATAACCTCAAAAGTTTGAATTTCGAATCTAGTTATTTTCCGCCATATTTATTTATACATATTTTATTTATGCGCGTGAGCTGTCAAATTTTCATTAACATTTTGAAACAACTGTACCTGCTGGAGGGTTAAGAAGATTGTTGTAGTTATAGAAAGTTATTAACAGTACATATAGTTTTGATGTTTGGTAAGTAATTTTGATTTGTGATAATCGGTTTTTCTTTTACAAATTTGATATACCACAGTACAATTCAACTGTATTTCTGGAAGTTTTTACTACAAATTATTTTCAGATTGACGACATAAACATAAACTCAGTACATTTTATCTTTGATAATGATCTATGAAATCATATTTTATACATTAGATTAAAGGAATACAGTTTAATAGTTTTATTATGATTTTTTTATTTTCTGTGTTCTCGAAACAATAGAGCAAAAAGGAATTGTTTGTGAGTCCGACATGCTGGTTTTGGACACCAAAGAATTCCTTAAATATCAAGGGTTGCAGGACAAAAAACCCGATAATTCATGGTGCTCTGAACCAGCACGCTTGCTCGCTGAATATTCCAAGTATCAGCTGTACAGGACTTGCACCGGTTGGAAGAAGGAGCTACCTCCGAAGAGGGCCCCTCCAGATATAATTCCGTTTTTAAAAAGTGGTTGTATAGTTCCTCTACAAGAGGATCCTCAAATAAATTTGAACTGAACCAGGCTTACTATCTCCACACACAGTAAAGACCTAACACCATTGGAACAAAATTATCAATTTCATGTATTGCAACAAGAATTGGTCAAAATTGTATTTTTGAGCTTCTGTAAATTGGGACTCCATCAAAATTTATATTTAAACTGATTGACATTGTGCGGTCGCCGAATTTAAAATATAATTGTAAGCAAGCTTTCACTCGTGGACGGTGTGCTTAACAAAGTGGACGGATCGGTTGGCAGTTTTCGCAATTTTATTTTTTAAAGAGTAGTTATAAATAGATAAAAGCTCTTTCAATTCAGTTTGTGCTATATTAAAATGTATCGAACATCTATTTTTTTTTTGCACAAAACCTTCTTCTTCATCCTCTTCGTCTTCGCTGTCATTTAAATAATATTCAAATTCAATTTCATCATTATTATAACAATCAGAATCTGACATAGTTTGTGATTGAGGTAATGTGTCAGCAGCAGTTAAATTGTCATCTAATACTTGATCTCAAAATTTGTTTATATATAAAGGGTGGTTAAATTTTAAGGGCCGATGTTGATTTTAAACCAAACACAAATTATTTAAGAAATTATTGTCAATTCTTTTTATTATGATAATATGGTATGGTTCAATTATGTATGGAACAAAATATTGGCCAAATGGCCGCCGCGACCTCGGCGGCACACCTCCACCCGATGGTCCAAATTTTCGATGACGCTTAGGCATAATAGAGATTATATGCCATTAATGTGACGCATTATCTCATCCTTAAGCTCTTGAATTGTTGCTGGCTTATCGACGTACACCTTTTCTTTCAAATAACTCCAAAGAAAGAAGTCCAACGGTGTCAAATCACATGATCTTGGCGGCCAACTGACATCGCCACCACGTGAGATAACACGGTCATTGAATTTGTTGCGCAAAAGAGCCATTGTTTCGTTAGCTGTGTGGCAACTGGCACCCACCTGTTGAAACCACATATCGTCCACATCCATATCTTCTGATTCGGGCCATAAAAAGTTCGTTATCATCTCACGATAGCAAACACCATTCACAGTAACTGGGTGTTTGGAAAAAATACGGCCCGATGATGCCGCCAGCCTATAAACCGCACCAAACAGTCACTCTTTGTGGGTGCATTGGTTTTTCGACAATCACTCTTGGATTATGATTCGCTCAAATGCGGCAATTCTGCTTATTGACGAATCCACTGAGGTGAAAATGTGCCTCATCACTGTAGATGATTTTCTTCGAAAATTGATTATCCACTGTTGCCATTTCTTGCAATCATTCTAACCATTGACGACGTTTGGAATGGTCAATAGGCTTTAGTTCTTGAGTCAATTGCACCTTATAAGCTTGTAAATGCAAGTCTTTATGCATAATGTTCATCAACGGCGAGCGTGAGAGGTGCAATTGTTGGGCACGACGACGAGATGAGGTGGACGGCTCTTCAGCCACACTATCGCGGACAGCAGCAATATTTTCTGCAATAAGAAACTGTACGAGCATGCACTGGTGTTTAAAAATCTCCTACAGACCAGATTTTGCACAAATTTTTGCACGATTTTTCCGATTGTACGCACATTTGGACGATTAAATTGACCGAAAAAATCACGAAATGCACGATATGCATTTTGATTTGAACGCCCATTTTCATAATATGCCTGAATAACTTTAACGCGTTGCTCGATTCTGTATCTTTCCATGGTTCAAATTGAGTTAGTCTGAAATTGAGAAATGTCAAATTAAATGCAGAAAAAAACTTGACGTTTAGGTGTGGTTCACATTCAATTTTATTTCCATTAATAACTCTCGGGTATGTGGTGATGTTGTTGCTGTTGGTTCTCTTGAAGCCACATTAATGGGAACCGAATCATTGAATGTAAAATATTACTATTAGCGGAAAAAAATAACTGGACAAGTCATGTTGTTCACAAATGTTATGCTCGATAGTGTTCCCGTCCCTGCTGTATGGGAAGGTTTTTTCTCTTTCCCAGAATCTCGAAAGTGTTTTCTCTAAAATTTCTTCGATCATGATTGACATGATAAATGCTACTTCCTGTCACGATCCAAGCAGAAAGTTAGGCAACACTGAAATGGTTGATGATGTTACTAACTGTGATGATGCATTAGACACTTCTACGGTAGTAGATTTTACCTGTACTTCCTTGCTTCGGTCGGTTTTAGATTCGTCACGTTAACTATGCGTGGTTGGATGGTGGGTTCCGGTTCGTTCAGCGGTGTTCTCGAAATTTGATGAATTTAGATCTGTCTGGTAAATAAGCGAATGATGTCGACGTCGGCAAATTTGACAACTTCGTCGTAATCGGCATTCTCGTACTGTATGATCGGCACCCAAGCAATTGAAGAATCGATTTGAAGATATGTTTACATCTCTGCGCTTCGGAATTTCCGTTTTTTTTTTTTAAAAGCTGGCACTGACAGGTTTGATGGTTATCGGTGTTACATATAGGACAGCTAGTTGACACCGTCAGCAACGATTTAATATTTTGTGTGTGAATGTTGCATCCATAATGTCTGGGTAGTGTTATCGATTATTGTGACGAGGATGTATAGTAGCCACACGTCACGCTCCTTAGGTTCACTTCCTAAGCCTTGCAAAGCATGTACCACTTCGTCTGAGACATCATACATGTTTCTCATACTATGAGCACTTGGTTCCGCAATACTTGGTTGCTCCAAAAACATTTGAATAAATTTATTGACAACGTGTCGTTTGCGGTTGTATCACTCCTTTAATTTATTTAAGATCAGAATATAGTTTGCTTCGGTAATATCCACGTGGCGGATTAATCGTGCTGGTTCTTCTCCAAACGATTTCACCAAAAATTGGGTTTTTTGCACTGAGTGCAGGTTGGCACTATTGTGAATGGTAGTGGTGAATAACTGGTAAAACGTTTAACATTCGGTGTAGTGTCCATTAAATTCTGGTGCAAGTTCCATCCAACCATGGCCAAAATTCAAAACTTCAGAAAAAGATAATATAAAAATCTCAATCCAGCTCGATACAACTTAAATTTGCCCTTGATTGGGTTTGTTTTGGCCAAGTTCCATTTAGATTGAAACTTCAGGTTAAATCCAGTTGTACATACCAAATTCGACTATAATTTGTTAAGAAATGGCCTCATTTCATTCAGCATGACCAAATTCCGGAACTTCTTTGAAAATTCAAGTTAGAATCGAAATCCAATTATGCTTACCAAATTTGAAAATTATTAGTTAAGGAATGGCCAAGTTCCATTGAGTATGGCCAAATTTCAAAAATTCACTTTCGCTTTTAATCTTTCGCGTACCGTATCTCCCAATTGTCACGCCAAACTTACTCATTGAGTGTGTTGCACTCGATGCTATGTATGGCCCCTCCCACGCTAGTCGGAGCTTTGGCTATAACCATTTTGCTTGCTGGTATAGATTGTCCTCGAAAATTATTTTGACTGGTTTAACCACGGTCGAATCGTGTACTGCTGATCGATAAACCATCAAGAACAATTGTATATGTCGATCCCGCAATTGCACTGATTTTTATTCACAACCTTTGCCAAATATTTCTCCAGTGTACTGTTAAATTGAGGATGACCGTACAAGTAAGTGGCGCAGTGGTTAAAGCTTCGGCACTTGGACCGGGAGGTACTGGGATCGAATCCCACTAGAGGCAGGATGTAAAACGAATTTTCATCATCGATTACGATCGGTGATCCGACCCACCGTCCATGTCAGTGTGTAGGTGGACATGGAGCTTGCAACGTGCACGTGGTATACTGTAATTGTTTGTTTAATACTTTCAATTTATTATAAAAAAAAAAAAAAAAAACGTTGTTGTTGTCATATTTATGGCAAACAACCGACAAATATCCTTGAATATTTATATACCGAGCTTAAAATGGTACCAGACTAAAGTTATAAAAATGTATAATTATTTATAAATAAACAAATTTAAATTTTTATTCTAATTTTTGATTAGAATTTGATTTTGTTCTCTTTCAGAATCGTACACGTCCAATTCATATGATACACAAGGGCCCGTATTTATGGTGGATCCGCCACATCGTCTCGAATTTACAAATAGTAATGGGGGCCAGGCTGATTGTGTAGCACGAGGGAATCCAACGCCGACAATCGAATGGTCCGATTTAGATAATAACATAATTAACACAATTCACAAAATAAGGCAAGTATTATCGAATGGTTCACTATACTTTCCACCATTCGAAGCCGAATCGTTTAGACAAGATGTGCATTGGACCGTGTATCGATGTATCGCAACTAACGTTGTTGGTGTAATTGTTTCGCGTGATGTATCTGTACGAGCCGGTGAGTAAAAAAAACGATTTTTAGTTTTGTTTAAAATGTTTTACGCATCCGCACGCAAAAATATCCCATTTACTGGACGGGAAAATTTTAAGATTCATTATGGGTTTGCCCTCTGCTCTTTTAAAAATACTCGTATATTGAAAGGATCAAAAGCTCTTGATTATACTGTTAAAGTTATCCGACTCGGTCCAGCCAACACGTCGATAATGCAGATTCGGTTGCAATATCTAAAACGTGGCAGCCGAAAAATGTCGATAATGCAGTTTCAAAAACAATTTTATATATATATTCGCCTGTAAAAATCGGTAAGGTAGATCCGGATAAATAGCCAGCCAAAAAGTGTCAATAAAGCAGATAAATTTTTTGGATTAATAATTGCCGAATAAACCAGTAATTTCTTTTTAAATCGGAAATGTTTATTTCGGTTCATCAACGTATATTTTTCAAAATTAAATTTTTTTTATTAAATGCATTAAAACTACAATAAAAAAAATATTTTAATACTGAGAAAACTTACTAGCATAAATCAAGTAAAACATCAAAAATTTTATTTCGATTTCCATGTTGGAAATCCGGCAAAACTCGACTGAATATATCGCACACAAAGAATTTGAAAATGTCTAAAAATTGACCGTTTAAAGTGTCATGGCTGAAAATAGATTGAAATAAAAGTTCTTAATGATGGGCACACCTGTAAAATTTTGCAGATCAATTTCCATGTTGTGAGTCAGGGAAAACTCGATTTAATATAACGCACACACAGAATTTGAAAATTTCTAAAAATTTACCGTTTAAAGTGTCATGGGTGGAAATAGATTGAAACGAAAAGTCTGATCCATGCTCACACCTGGAAAACATTTCAGGTCGATTTCCATGTTTAAAGTCCGGGGAAATTCGATTTCATATCACACACACACACAGAATATGAAAATTTCTAAAAATTGACCGTTTAAAGTGCCATGGATGAAAATAGATTCAAATGACAGATCTGATCCATGCTCATACCTGGAAAACATTACAGGTCGAATCCCATGTTGGGAGTCCGGAAAAACTCGATTGCGTATATCGCACACACAGAATTTGAAAATTTCTAAAAATTGACCGTTTAAAGTGTCATGGCTGGGAATAGATTGAAATGAAAGTTCTTAATGATGGTCACACCTGGAAAACATTTCAGGTTGATTTCCATGTTGGGAGTCCAGAAAAACTCGATAGAATGCACCGATATCTGCAAATTCTTAATTTGCTAAAATTAATTCTTTTATAGTTTTGTGCTATTTTAAATGTGAAATAATTTATAAAATTATTTATTATTTTGTTAAAGTTTTTACTAAACGGAAGGAACAAATTGAATTTAAAAATTATTTTCCGAACAATAACTTTTCATAGTTACGGTGACACCTAGATTAGAATAGAATAAGTTATTTCAATAGTTGCTTAATTTTATATTTGGTTTGGTTCAACATTTAGGCGTTATTTGTATACTAAAAATGTTTATTCGAATGTACTCGTATAACTTTTGGAGAGCATTCGGGAGTATTCTCTAAACAAATATTTTGGTATATAAAGGCGTAAATTGATGTTGAATGACGAGTCTTATTTCAAACGCGATATAGTGAAGTTTAAATAGAGCGATTATGAGCAATAATAAAATAATGTGTTGTAATTTGGAATATTTTGGTGTTAATTTTATGTTGTGTAATTTTTGTGTTGCGGAAATAAATTTGTGTGTGTTCAAATTTAAATCAGTTGTTTCATGCCTCAACCAGTCAGACTTAAGAACTTAAGTTACTAAGTTACACGCCGATTGCACCACTTCGGTTAGTGCTACAATCACCAAAATTTTATAGGCTACTCGTCACAATAAACAACTGACGTCTAAAATTTTGGTGATCATACCGCTCTCCTAAGTGGTCCAAAACGGAGCACAACTGAGTCTCTTAAGTCTGACTGGTTGAGGCATTAGTCACAATCCGGAGCGACTACATGAGGCCATGGAGAAGGAAGGTTTTAATCCAGATGTGTATGATTTCTAGGAGGAACAAATGGATGAGATTAGTGTAGATAAGAAAGATGAGGACGTACAAACGATGATCGAAACGGGATCGGCTCAAAATCCCGAATTACCAAAATCCCGACAAAAAAATCCCGAATTTTAAAATCCCGACTTTCAAAATCCCGATTTTCAAAATTCCTTTCCTGAAACCTAAAAATATTAAATATATTTAATATTTTTTATGTGATATCATCGTATTCCCGAAAATTTTATTGGGATACCATCGTATTCCCGAAAATTTTATTACCAAAATGATGTTTTTGACTAGATCAAAAACTTACTAGTAGGCAGTTTCTCAAATTCCAAATTGCCCAAAATAAATAGCTCGAAAAATATCCCAAATCACGTTTTGTAAATTTTAGATTATTCGGGCGAAAAATTTAATCTCAAAAAAAAAAATCCAAAATTTTCATTTAATTTTATATTTATGTAAGACTGTTCAATAAAAATAAGAAAATGAAATATTAGTCTACATAAGAGTAACATATATTTTAAATTTTAAAAATATATCTTACGAAAATTTATCTAATGATTTAATTTTTTTGAATCTTCCGAAAATAGAACCAAATGAGTCGAAATCTGCGCGCATTTGGTTTTATTTTCGGTAAAATTTGGGAGTTTTAATATTTTTCGATATTTTTATTTTTTTGAGATTTTGTGTTCGAGCAATTTTTTTCTTGGTAAATATATTTTTGGTATTATGTGTTTTGAGATTTTTGTTGTTTGGATTAATATTTTCGGGATGGCATTTTGGGATAATATTTTCGCTAATAAAATTTTTGGCCTTTCGATATCAACCCATTTTTTATAACTAAATACTAGAGTAGGTGTCATTAATAGGTTTTATATAATCCGCTCCTACTCACGCAGTGCGACATGTTTGCTGATCCCGGCTCTTTTGAAAATCGGGATTTTGAAAATCGGGATTTTGAAAGTCGGGTTTTTAAAAGTTGGGCTTTTGATTTCGGAATTTTGAAAATCGAGAGAACAAGCCCAACCCGTCGATTAAGCATGAAAAATGAAATGAAGAACATCGTGTTGAAGCATTAATTGTGTCTCTCAAAGGCGAAGTGGCGGAAACACTACAAATGATTCCCGAGCAAGAACGCAACGTTTACATCGGAATTATGGAGGCGTTAGATCGAAAATACGGAAGTGACCACAAGAGAGAAATCTATCTCATGGAATTGAAGGGTCGATATCAAAAAGGAGGAGAACCGCTACAGGAATATCCCATTGTGCGTTAACAAACGAAATTGCTCAGGTCATCATCAGACCAGCAATGAAAATTCGCCGTGTAGAGATCGATTTCAGAATAGACACCGAGTGGGCTAAGCCAAGGTTCAGAAATGGAAATGGCAAGATTAAATTCTGGGTGTGTGATAGTATTGGTAACATATCACGGGACCGCTTGGAGAATAAGAAGAAACGAGGAAGAGTCAGCTTGAAGGGGCAGAAACTGACTCCCACAACCGATTAGTAGCAAGAGGAGGTGGCAGCTTAACAATTGAGGCCCATATTGATGGCAAGAACTGCAAGATTACGCTGGATACGGGAGCAGCTCATTCGAGTGCTTGTGAAGATATTATATATTATATTATGGACTTCATGAGAACGAATGAATGGCTTCGTAGTGGATGTTGGACGGGGTGTATTAACCTATGCTAATATCGAGTTGCCACTTCACGTTCCCCTATAGGAGAAACGACCAGGCAAATTATAAGCATGTGAAGTTATCCCAGTTTTTCATCCCAGGATTTTTTTTTTATTATTATTTACACGCAACTATTCTATTCCATCCCAGTTTTTTCATTTTATACCTCTATAAGACGATTTTAATTATAAACACAACAACAAAATATCCCATCCCAGTTTTTTTCGTTTATTTGTTGTTCATGTAAGCAAATACTTGGAAATAATGTATTGTGTTTTAGCAATAGTAACTCTGTATATTTTAGGTTCGAAATAATAATACGTCATATTATATGTTTAAAATATTAAGGATAACTTATAATGAGCGCACCAATGCCAGCCGTATGTTAGGATTGGCACAATCTTCCTGCTTCGATATGGCACCATATAAATTTATATGAAAATCGTCTATAACTTCCAAAATCTTCCTGGGCCGGAAATAGCGATTAATGTTTTGAGATGGTATATAACTAAGCAATTGCTGGCCAAGTGGCCAGCACCAATCTTATGTTCAAACTTGGCCAAGTTCCAAATTCTTAGGTTGAGGTTCGCCCAATGGCATATAAATTGTGGCTTGATCTAATCATATGTGAAAAGGAAATAATTCATTTGGGTCATTATTATGATTCTTTATCGGAACTTTTTTAAATAAATAAACATTTGGAACACTACATCGGTGTCTTTTGAGCGATACAGTATATGAGGCGATATCGAAGCAGGTAAATTATGTGCACACTTACCTACGGGTGGCACTGTACCGCTCACCATTACTTGTTCTTTTTAATATTTGCAATTTCTGGTATCGAAAAACTCTCAACTCTTTGGCAGTTTGCTTATCACGTTCTTCCTTAAAAAGCGGCTACGTCGAGGTCGTACGGCTATTGATCCGATTTACGTATAACTATCTGCGCATTGCATAGCGCCGTTACAGTACTATAAACTGACATGAAAGAAAACCCTCAATTCTGCATTCTGCCACGAAATCATAGTTGTGTTTAATTTGGATAAGGATCGAAATAAGATGATGAAAAATCCCACTTCCATCTTGCAATGAGAAAATGGTAATCCTATAATAAGACTGGCAATGAGGGGTTCACAATAGTGTGTCCTTATTACCAACTCAAAACATAAAGAACAATTTCCGGCCTAGAAAGTTCTTAAGAGATATACATTTTTATTTAACTCAACCTGAGATTTTGGAACTTGGCCATTTGCTCAAATTTGAACATACGGCTGGTGCTGGCCACTTGGTCAGCAATTACTTAATTATATACCATCTCAAAACATTAATCGCTATTTCCGGCCCATGAAGATTTTGGAAGTTATAGACGATTTTCATATAAATTTATATGGGGCCATATCGAAGCAGGAAGATTGTGCCAATCTTAACATACGGCTGGCATTAGGGAGCTCACCATAGTTTGCTTTTATCATTACCAACTCGAAACACATAGAATCATTTCCGGCCTAGGAAGTTCTTAAGAGATATACATTTTTATTTAACTGAACCTGAGATTTTGGAACTTGGCCATTTCCTCAAATTTGAACATACGGCCGGTGCTGGCCACTTGGCCAGCAATTACTTAATTATATACCATCTCAAAACATTAATCGCTATTTCCGGCCCTGGAAGATTTTGGAAGTTATAGACGATTTTCTTATAAATTTGTATGGGGCCATATCGAAGCAGGGCGCTCATTATAAGTTATCCTTAATATTTTAAACATATAATATGACGGATTATTATTTCGAACCTAAAATATACAGAGCTACTATTGCCAAAACACAATACATTATTTCCAAGTATTTGCTTACATGAACCACAAATAAACGAAAAAAACTGGGATGGGATATTTTGTTGTTGTGTTTATAATTTAAATCGTCTTATAGAGGTATAAAATGAAAAAACTGGGATGGAATAGAATAGTTGCGTGTAAATAATAATAAAAAAAATTCCTGGGATGAAAAACTGGGATAACTTCACATGCTTGCAAATTATAATGGAGCATCGGTAGAAGCTGCCACCAAACTCGGAGACAATAGTATGGGCAAGATTGAATGGAGGTTCTGGGTCACCCAGGTTGTGGGTTGGGGAAACCAATGAAGCAGATAATACGGAGCCAGAGAAATTATGATCGGCAAAGCTCTAGTGAAACCAGACAACGATAATAGGGTACCAATTAGGACTCTAAATCTCCCGTGTGAGCTGACAAATCCGATTAAGACGGCTAACTCGCAAGTGCAAAAAGAAATTATAGAACAACTCTTTTAGAAATGGACCGAAGATCTTACCATGGAACAGAAAAATTTGGCAAAACAATTGCTCGAGCGATACATGCCCATTTTCTGCAGTACATCAGGCAATAATGGGAGAACCACAATGGTTAAACAGGAGCAGAAACGCCGTTAGAGATATGCAAGCATCAGGGGTAATCGAAAACGCCAGATTAAAGCTAAGCACAAAGAAATGTAAACTATTTAGGACGAAAGTAAAATATTTGGGTCAGAAAGTCGACCAATGGAATTCACCCCGATGAAGACCAGAATGTAGTGGTGAAGGAATGGTCACGGCCTAAAAATTTACATGGATTACGGAGCTTTCTTGGATTGTGCTCACGAGTTAACCAGGAAGAACAAGGCATTCGAATGGAAGGATGACCAAGAAGATGCGTTCGTGGAACTAAGACGACGATTATGCGAAGCACCAGCCTACCCTATACCCAACGTTAAATTCATTTTGGACACCGATGCAAGTAATGTATAGGAGGAGTATTATCACAGGCAACAAATGGTGAGGAGCAAGTTATTGCATATTACTCCAAGATGTT
The DNA here is from genome assembly GCA_932526605.1 of Nephrotoma flavescens. NCBI lineage: Eukaryota > Metazoa > Arthropoda > Insecta > Diptera > Tipulidae > Nephrotoma > Nephrotoma flavescens. Next base: position 8,492,707 of record OW052223.1, read on the forward strand.
ATCAAAACCGGAACAAAAAAAAGTTATTGGCTATAGTGGAATGTGGTAAGCACTTCCATAAATATCTCTATGGCAAAAAATTTCTTCTACGGACGGATCACGGAGCTTTGCGCTGGTTGTTATAATTCAAAAATCCACAAGAACAAGAAGCACGTTGGAGATGCGCGTGTACAAGCGCTACCTGATGAGGAATGGACTGATGAAATGATCAGGGAGGAGCAATTACGGGATGCTGATCTGTGATTCATGATGGAACATAAGGAAAAGGAACACCGGCCCACATGGAGCGAGATAGCCGACAAAACTCCCATTGTAAAAGCTTATTGGGCTCACTGGGATAGCCTCTACATAGAAAATGGTTGTTTAAAAAGAAATTTTAACAGCGCGGATGATAAAGTAAAACAATTGTTGGTAGTGGTGCCAAAAGATCGGATGGCGGAAATCCTCAAGGAGTACCATGGAGGAGCAAGTGGAGGTCATCTAGGGATTAATAAAACACTAGCCAAAATTCGATAACGTTTCTACTGGTCTGGATGTAGACAGTCAGTAGTAGAATGGTGCAAAGATGTCACCAATGCGCGGCAGTAAAGGGACCAGAACGAAAAAGCCATGGAACCATGAAACAATATAATGTCAGGGCACCATTTCCGGCGGAAATAAATGTGCCAGTAATAATGGATTATTTCGGCAAATGGCCAGAAGTGTATCTCATACTCAATTAGGAGACAAAAACAATAGCTGATGCAGTGGTCAACAACTGGATTTGCAGATTTGGTGTACCGATGGAAATTCACACGGATCAAGGAAGGATTCAATGCCACATTGGAGGAAAATCTAGCAAGGGTTGTGGAAAAGAAGCAACGCAACTGGGATCGACATATAAAGTTGTTTCTGATGGTCTACCGATCGGTGATAAATGGCACAACAGGAGTGACATCAGCTCTAAAACCAAATTCGGATATCAAGTGATCGAATGAAAGCTCGATACGACATACGAGCGAATAATCAAGGCTTCCAGGAAGGACAATTGGTATAGGCTTCACAGCCCAAAGTTGTGTGCTTTATCGCATTCCGAAAGGACGGAAAGGTATACCAAACGTTTTGGGGTAGTGTTACGGTGACACCTAGATTAGAATAGAATAAGTTATTTCAATAGTTGCTTAATTTTATATTTGGTTTGGTTCAACATTTAGGCGTTATTTGTATACTAAAAATGTTTCATCCAATGTACTCGTATAATTTTAGGAGAGCATTCGGGATTATTCTCGAAACAAATATTTTGGTATATAAAGGCGTAAATCGATGTTGAATGACGAGTCGTATTTCAAACGCGATATAGTGAAGTTTAAATAGAGCGATTAAAGCGATAGTAAAATAGTGTGTTATAATTTGGAAAATTTTGGTGTTAATTTTGTGTTGTGTAATTTTTGTGTTGTGGAAATAAATTTGTGTGTATTCAAATTTAAATCAGTTGTTTTATTCACAATCCAGCGATTCCAACTTTGAGTGATAAGGTGAAAACATAGCAATATTATATACTCAATGACCAAATGGCGCACTTGTTAAAGCTTTGGCGTTTAGATCTGGAGGTACCGAGTGCGAATCCCGATAGAGGCAGGATGCAAATCGAATTTTCATCTACAAATTACGATCTGTGATGGAATGGAACACATCTATGACCTCCTGTCGGAGTGAAAGCTCATGGGCCGACCCATCTTCCATGCCAGTATAGGCTGGCCTGGGGTTTGGCTCGTTTCCCCGAATTTCAAAATCGCGAAATCAAAATCCCGACTTTCAAAATCCCGACGTTCAAAATCCCGACTTTCAAATCCCGACTTTCAAAATCACGATTTTCAAAAACCCCATTTTCAAAAAACACATTTTTTAATTTTTTTTTTAAGTATTCGTAGAGTCGGTGGTTTTTGAATTTCAAAGCACTTTCAAATTTGTATTTGAGCTTAAAAGTTTTATTTATTTACAGATAAATTATAATAGTAAAATCTTACTTCAAACGCGAACTTACTGGGATACCATCGTATTCCCGAATATTTTATTAAAAAAATTATGTTTTTGACTAGATCGAAAACTTACTAGTAGGCAGTTTCTCAAATTCCCGAAAAATATCAAAATCACATTTTGTAAATTTTTGATTTTATGTTCGATCAATTTTTTTTTTGTAAATATGATTTTAGCATTATGGGTTATGAGATTTTTGTTGTTTGGATTATTATTTTCGGGATGGCATTTTGGGATATTTTTTTTCGCTAATAAAATTGTTGGCCTTTCGATATCAACCCGAACTTACTGCACCCATTTCCATACACGCTAATTTATTTAAGATTAAATATAGGTGTTGGTACACTGACTGGTGAAATTCGGAAATTGTACGACCGCCTTGTACATAAGTAGTGTAGACATTTGGTACTCCAACGTAGATCTTGTTTGTCCGCTTAATGCAGAGTCAAACATTTCGAAATTTTACTCCAATTCAATTGAGCATTATATGATTCAATGTCAGCTTGCCCAACGATTTTGTATGCTTTTTACGATATCTGGGTGTCTAATATGAAATTTTCGACCGCGTTTTTTTCGATGTTGTCGAAAATTTGGTATTATGAAATATTTTCGACCGCGTTTTTTTATTTCGACGTTGTCGAATTTTTGTATTATGAAATACTCGACGCGTTTTTTTTAGATAACGTCGAATATTTTACGACAGCTCTTGAGGTGTCGAGTACATAAAAGAAAAGTGTTGAGAAATAAAAAAAGTTTGTTAGTAAAAAAAAGTTAATAATTTATTAATATGTAATTACTTAATTCAAATTTAATAAAAAATAATTAATTTAAATTTAATATTTTCGATAATTTCCAACAATAAATATTAAATTTAATAATAAATTATATTTTTTTTATCAAAATGTGAGTATGATTTAAATTTTGTAAATTTTTATATTAGTGTTTTAGTTTGTTATATTAACAATAAACATTTTTTGTGTTTTATATATAATTTTCCTTTTAGGACCGGAATAAAATAGAATGAAAGAGAAATTTTTTATTTTGATCGGATTTGGTTTTTTGGTATTCATTTTTTACTATTTTGTCTTTTGAGGAATAAAGGAAAAAATATGTTTGCGCTTATGCTTTTGGTCCCTAATTATATACGAGTGACACAATTTTACTTTTGAAAGGATTTTTTTTTTTTTTTTTTGTGTAAAAACCAAAATTAAAATCTAAATTATGTATTAATGAAAACATCAAATTTACAAATAAAACGTATTTGCATAATATTTTCTTGTTCTCAAGCACCTTTCTTCTCAAAACACCATAACGAAATAAAAATGATTTTACGCATACATAAGTAAAATGCAATTGTGTATTTTCCTTCAAAATTAATCATAATACCGATTTTCAACGTTGTCGAGTTGTAGATATCGTCGAAAAAAAAATTATAATAGCGATTTTCTACGTTATCGAAAAAAATACGCGCGTCGAAAATTTCATAATAGACCCCCTAGTATCTTAATAAGTTAAGAAAGAATGTTATTAAATTTTTTTTTACTAAATAACGAACCCAGTGGGATCGGCTCAAATTCCCGAATCACAAAATCCCGAATTATCAAAATCCCAACAAATCAAAAATATCCCGATTTTTAAAATCCCGAATTTTAAAATCCCGACTCTCAAAATCCCGACTTTCAAAATCCCGATTTTCAAAATGCCGACTTTCAAAATCCCAATTTTCAAGATCCCGACTTTCAAAATCCCGATTTTGCTCAAACTTTAAAAATCCCGACAAAAGTCGGGATTTTTTTAAAAGTATTAAATATGGGATACCATCGTATTCCCGAATATTTTATTACCAAAATAATGTTTTTGACTAGATCAAAAACTTACTAGTAGGCAGTTTCTCAAATTCCAAATTGCCAAAAATAAATATCCCGAAAAATATCCCAAATCAACTTTTTTCAAATTTTTGATTATTTGGGCGAAAAAATTAATGTCAATAAAAAAAAATTCCAAAATTTTCATTTAATTTTATAATTGTTTAAGTCTATTAAATGAAAATATGAAAATGAAGTATAAGTCTACATAATAGTAATATATATTTTATATTTTAAAAAAATATCTTAGGAAAAATTATCTAAAGATTTAATTTTTGGGTTGTATCGAAAGGCCAAAAATTTTATTAGCGAAAAAAAAATATCCAAAATGCCATCCCGAAAATAATAATCCAAACAATAAAAATGGGTTGGTATCGAAAGGCCAAAAATTTTATAAGCGAAAAAAAATATCCCAAAATGCCATCCCGAAAATAATAATCCAAACAATAAAAATCTCAAAACTCATAATACTAAAAATATATTTACCAAGAAAAAAATTGCTCGAAAACAAAATCTCAAAAAAATAAAAATATCGAATTAAAAATCCCAAAATTTGCCGAAAATAAAACCAAATGAGTCGAAATCTGCGCGCGCAGATTCCGACTCATTTGGTTCTATTTTCGAAAGATTCGAAAAAATTAAATCATTAGATAAATTTTCGTAAGATATATTTTTAAAATTTGAAATATATATTACTATTATGTTAACTTATATTTCATTTTCTTATTTTTATTTAACAGTCTTAAATAAATATAAAATCAAATGCAAAATTTGGGGTTTTTTTTTTGAGATTAATTTTGTCGCCCGTAAAATCTAAAATTTACAAAACGTGATTTGGGATATTTTTCGGGCTATTTATTTTGGGCAAATTGAAATTTGAGGAACTGTCTACTAGTAAGTTTTTAATCTAGTCAAAAACATCATTTTGGTAATAAAATTTTCGGGAATACGATGGTATCCCCCCGGAAAAATTAAATCTTTAGATAATTTTTCTTAAGATATTTTTTTAAAATATAAAATATATATTACTATTATGTAGACTTATACTTCATTTTCATATTTTCATTTAATAAACTTAAACAATTATAAAATTAAATGAAAATTTGGGAATTTTTTTTTTATTGACATTAATTTTTTCGCCCAAATAATCAAAAATTTGAAAAAGTTGATTTGGGATATTTTTTCGGGATAATTATTTTTTACTTATTTTATTTTATTTTTTTTAAGTTTTTGATCTAGTCAAAAACATCATTTTGGTAATAAAATATTCGGGAATACAATGGTATCCCTTAATTTTTCCGAATCTTCTGAAAATAGAACCAAATGAGCCGAAATCTGCGCGCGCAGATTTCGACTCATTTGGTTTTATTTTCGGTAAATTTTGGGATTTTTAATTCGATATTTTTATTTTTTTGAGATTTTGTGTTCGAGCAATTTTTTTCTTGGTAAATATATTTTTGGTATTATGTGTTTTGAGATTTTTGTTATTTGGATTATTATTTTTGGGATGGCATTTTTAAATATTTTTTTTCGCTAATAAAATTTTTGGCCTTTCGATACCAACCCATTAAATATGGTACGAAATATTAAATTTTGTTTTTTTATAGCTAAAAAATCAAAATTTAATATTAAATATTTTTTATAACTACCTACTAGAGTAGGTGTCATTAATAGCTTCTATATAATCCGCTCCTACGTGCGGCACGCAGGGTTGGTGACATAATCCCGAAAGAGAAAATCCCGATGGTACAAAATCTCGAAAGTTATATTCCCGATTATACAAAATCTCGATGGTACAAAATCCCGAGGGTACAAAATCCCGAAGTTACATAATCCCAAGGGACAAAATACCGAAAGTACAAAATCACGAGGGGCAAAATACCGAAAGGGCAAAATCCCGCAATCCCGAGAAAATCCCGAATAAAATTGAATTTCTCGGGACTAACAAAAATCAAAAGGTTTCCAAAGTCTTTCTCCATTCTTAGTCATTATTAATTATATTGTTTCTATTTTGTTTTATTTTTTAATCAAATTAATATGTTAATAATTTTTTTATAATTATGTTTTAAATTTATTGTTAATTTTAAAATTTTAAATTATAGTTTTGCAAAAATCGTAATTAAACTTAAATTTTTAATGTTGTTTTTTTACTGTTTCTTGTGTTATATTATAAACTAATATAATATACTAAATTCAAATGTCAAATAATTTCTAACCAAGTATTAAAAGTTTATCCCCTGTCCAGCCTGCCATCACAATTGTGTGGGTAAAAATCGTGTACGAATCATATCAAAAATTTATTTTTGTATTTATTTTAGCCCAACATACGTATTTGTGCATACCACTTAAATCGTTTTCGTCCGAAAAATAACACTAAAACATAATAATAAAAAATAATTAATATGGGTGGACTACGAAATCCCGGTTTTCAAAATCCTTGTTTTCAAAATCCTCGGGACTTTTTTAATACAAAACCGGGATTTATAAAAAAAACGGGATTTTGACAAACCGGGATTTTGAAAACCGAGATTTCGTTACACACCCAATTAATATGTTATCAAAATCAAATTCGGGCTTTAATAATTTTTCGGGCTTTAATAATTATTAAATAAAGCTCTTTTCTGGTATGTAGCCCTTTTATTTGTATATTTATATTTTTATTTTACAACGACGTTTCGAACAAAATTTATGTTCATCATCAAGAAATATAATGTGTAGGTACTAAAAATATGTTAAGTAAAAGTTAAAAACACATAAAAAAGTTAGCAAAAATACACAGAAAACTTACAATATTAAATTAATAAAATAATTAATTTAAAAAATATTTAAAAGAAATACAAAAAATAATTTTATAACATTATACTGTCACTCAATAGAGGAAAAAATTTAAAACAAGAAAAACTATTTTTGTAAACATTTTAAGAAAAGCAGTATAGATTTAATAAGGCAAAAACATGTAGAAAAAATAAAAATAATGAAAGTGTTAGCCCAAAAAAATGAGTTTTGATGAGATTTTGAAAAGAAATTGCCAAATTAAAATTTTATTTGTCATGATACTCTTTCAAAAATGAAAAATACAATAAAATGTCAATTTTTACAAAAAATTGTTGTGAAAATCTTGAAGATATGCACAATCACTCCGCTTATTAAGACTTGTTGGGTTTGTCTTGATGTGCATCATCTCCAAAACCCACCTAGTGTTTAATTTACTTTCATTTTCAATTACCTGAACGTTGTCTAAATAAATATTGTGTTGGGTGTCATAAAGATGTCTTGATAAGGCACTAACTCCATTACGAAGAACAGTTTTTTGTTGTAATTTTTTGGCATCTCGTTTATGTTGACAAAATCTTTCACTTAAACGTTGCTGCGTATGCCCAATGTAAATTTGGTCACATTCACAAACAATCTTATAAACTACATTTGTATTATTACCTAAAATTGAAGTCATTGAAGTTAGCCCGAGCCCGAGTTTTTTGGTGGATTTCTTGGATAAGTGTAGCCATCCCGAAAAAGTGTAAATACATAAAAAATGTAGCACCATCCCGAAAAATGATTTATACATGAGAAAAACAAAGAATATAGAAAAATAATATTATTGTAAAAAAAAATTACTGGTAAACAATTTTTTTTTTTAAATTTATTTGTTTAACCCGAATAATTTGTGTAGTTACTATGGGTCTACATTAAATTCTATACCACAATACCTGGAGATAAAGCCACCAAGCAGAATATATGGCTAGACAGGCTACGATACTAGCTAAGATGTAGAGTTGGCCCCAAGTCCATATCAGATGGAAATAACCTTTTATTAAAATTATTTGCTAACCCGAATAATTTGTGTAGTTGCTATGGGTCCACATTAAGTTCTATACCACAATACCTGGAGATAATGCCACCAAGCAGAATATATGGCTAGACAGGCCACGATACTAGCTAAGATTTAGAGTTGGCCCCAAGTCCATATCAGATGGGAATAACCTTTTATTAAAATTATTTGCTAACCCGAATAATTTGTGTAGTTACTATGGGTCTACATTAAAATCTATACCGCAATAACTGGAGATAAAGCCACCAAGCGGCATATATGGCCAGACAGGCCACGATACTTGTAATACTGTTTATAAATTTATCTTTCTTTTTGGATTCGGGATCTATACGAGTAAGGTCAGCATTTTATTACATTTATTTTTATTTTATTTTTAAATGGTTAAACCATAAACTAATAAAGAATTGGATCATAAAATTATTATTAAAATATTTTGCTTTGCATACAAAATACTCTCGGTATTCTTTTTTGTATACAAGAGCAATTCTTTTTCTTAATAAGAAGAATGACTAATAAAACAATAAATTATTAAAAACCTTTGTAATTAAAATAAATGATGCTCAATAATTTTGTTTGATTGTGATAATTTTTTTCCGATTCGAGGGACAATGAAATAAATATATGTATAAGAGTATTGGGTTTTAATGGTAATTGAAAACTGGTGCTACATTTTCCATTCCGCACGTAACAAATTGGTGTCAGCGGAGTGATCCCGCGGTCGAAAAACGCCAAAGGTTCTCTACCAAATTAAAACATTTGTGGTTGTGCAAAAAAAAATTAAACTAGAAAATAATAATTTTGGAATGAAAATAAAATGTTAACCATGTTTTTCTATGTTACACACAAGATAAAATTTTACATATTTCATTGTTAGTAATCGAATTTTAATTTTTGAAGGTCAAAATAGTGAAGGTCAAATATCTATTTTAATTTTTTTTAATAAAATTCTTTTGTGTCAATAAAAGTTGAACTAAAATTTTCAAATTACATATTTAAATTATGCTGACCTGCAAATACTCGATACTTTAAACGAATCCCAAGTACAATTTTACATGGCTGGATGTCGATTCGTCCAATAATTGGGTCATCACAAAACAATCAACTTAAATGACCGTAAAAAAAAAAGTACCAGCCTCTTGAACAAAAAAACAATTCAACTATAAATAAACAATTTACGACAAATGACATGACGGCTTATAATCACATGGGAAGATACAGCAGCAGTACATCAAAGACTCATCATCCACATATAACATTATAAGGATTTATTTAATTACTTTTGGGACAACACCATCTGGAACGAGATTACATATTCAACACTTCGTACAAAGACTACCAACACCATCGCATCAAAATACAATTTTTGTAAAGGTTAGTGAAATTTTAATTTATAATTCAAATGTTAGCTTTGCGCGTGTAACTTTCCCCCAGTTTTGCAAAATTTCATATGACTGAAACTACGCGCGTACGGTTAAGATCGGATGCGGAGAAAAACATTTTCCCTAACATAAACTTGAATAGTAATTTTCAAGAAAATCTAAAATCCGAAACGGTAGCCATTGGTTGTGAAATAGAATCCTCCGAAAAGTCCAGTGATCCGACACACTCTGATACTGCAAGTAATTCTTCCGATAGTACTGTCAAAAGTTGTTCTTCAAATCCTAACGAATAATCCGGCACCATGCCATTTAAACTAGAAATTGCAGCACTAAAATTGATTCCTTCTTTTGACGGTGACTCCCCCAAGCTGCAGCACTTCCTTGCTTGTTGACGTAACTCTGCTCACCAAACCGTCACCGAAAAGGACGTCTCTGTATTTCTAGACTTACTAAAATCGAAAATAATTGACATTGCCTTTGAGCAAACCTTTAAATATAATGAATATACGACTTGGGATGAGTTACAAAACGATTTAAAAAACGAATTCTCAGAACTATATTCAAGTGAACATTTACAGTTAGAACTCGTAAACATTGCACAAAAACGTGATGAATGTGTCAAAGATTATGCTCGCCGAGTTCAGGAAATCCTCTCCAAATTAAACGAGGCCTGCATAAGAGTTGAAGGCATCAAAGCAGCCAACATCATAAAAAGTGTAAATTCTAAAACTGCCTTGCGCGAGTTTCAAGAAGGCCTCCACGACAATATACCCCTAATTGTTAAGGCACGTCGATTCCAAGACTTCAAAGAGTCATTAGCTAAAGCTTGCGAGGAAGAATTAGCTTTGAAATTAAATAAACAAAGAAATAATTCGCAAACTCCTCCTAAACAGTTGGTTAAGTGTCAACTATGTTGTAAAATGAGTCTTCTTGTTATCTTAGAAATCCTCAACAACATAATAACTTAATAAACACATTTTTATTAATCACTTGTTTTTGTTTCGCAGAATATTTTTCAAAAAGTTTAAAAAATCACTCGATCGATTTCGACTTGTCAGGAGTATCTACTGAATTGTATTAGTAAAAATTTTTTGTTATATAGTAGAAAAAAGCAAAATATAAATAAAAATAAAAGAAGGAGGGAAAAAATAAGCAATAAAAATTAATCAACGGATCTCGCAGGTAGGCGATGAGTCATAGGTTGAGTAACAAAATTCAAGGTATGTTATTGCGTACGTGAGAATAGAAAAGGGCGGGGTCTGTAATTGGTGAGAACCGCATTTCTCTCTGTTCGTTAAGGATATTTTGGTTAAGAAATATTGATTTTCGAATTTCGTAAGATTCTAAGGTATCTAAACGTCTGCCTTTGGGTTGTATATGTAATATGTCTAAATTGTTCAAGCTAGCTGTATGATTTTCTGAAGTTAAATGGTTATGGAAAGTTGATTGATTGCAACCAGATAAATGTTCTTTAGCTCTAACTCCAAAATTGCGCCCAGTCTGACCAATATAGGAGAAACTACAATCTACAATCATTGCAATTGATCCTATAGACACCAGATTTGGAAAGGCGATCAACTCTAGGTTTATTGTTAAAAATCATTTTCTTTATTGTGTTATAATTATAAAAAGCAAAACTAATATTGGTATAACTGGACACGATGTTGCTAATCCGTGGGCTCGTTTTTTCCTATATACTCTAAGCGACGCCAATTTTCCCGCGTTGGACTATCCGGTGGATAAATACCCGTTAGAGTTTTACGCTTTAGCTTTTTATTTAATAACTTTAATATAGTCCTAGTTGCATATCCGTTATTCGTTGCTATTTGAAGAATTATGTTAAGCTCAGTGTTATAATTTGAATTTGACAGAGGGATGTTTATTAGTCTATCTATGAGTGAGTGGAAAGCTGACATTTTAATATTATGGGGATGGTTTGAAGAACTAGGTATAACAGCGTCTGTATACATGGGTTTCCGATAAATTTTGAAGTCTAAAGTAGAATTAATCCTGGTTATTGTTATATCTAGAAAATTAATACATTTATTTTCTTCTTTTTCTAACGTAAAATCAATGGTGGGATATTGAGAATTTAACCAAGTAAGGAAAGAGTCTAACAGTCTATCAGTTCCATTCCATAGACATAATATGTCATCAACATATCTATACCAAAAGATTATATGACGAAAATAGGGATTGTTATTTGATATGATCATTTGTTCGAAGAAATTCATGAAAATTTCAGCCAACAAAGGTGACAGAGGGGAGCCCATGAGTAGACCATCAGCGAATTTGAAATATTTATTATCAAAACAGAAATAATTTTGTTTAATACAAGTCTCAAAAACTAACTTCAGTTCACGACGTAAGCTCTCATCTACAACATCCCTATCTAAGTAATTACAAACTATTTGGGACAAAGTATTAATTGGAATAGAAGTGAAAAGACTGGCAACGTCAAATGAAACTAGTTTTGAATGTAACGGAATGTCGACGTCTTGAATTTTGTTAATCAATTCTACCGAGTTTTGTTACTCAACCTATGACTCATCGCCTACCTGCGCGATCCGTAGATTAATTTGTATTGCTTATTTTTTCCCTCCTTATTTTATTTTTATTTATATTTTGCTTTTTTCTACTATATAACAAAAAATTTTTACTAATACAATTCAGTAGATACTCCTGATGATGACCTAACAAGTCGAAATCGATCGAGTGATTTTTTAAACTTTTTGAAAAATATTCTGCGAAACAAAAACAAGTGATTAATAAAAATGTGTTTATTAAGTATAAGTGTGTTTCGCCAAGTGCCTACGGCAAATAGCGTAAAAAAAAACATAATAACTATCAAACTAGTTACCCTAATTTTTCTACTCAATCAGGTACACAACAACCTGGCCCTTCGAACACGGTACAATTTAGAAAATTTAATACTCCATTTAAAGGTCAAACAGTTCCTCCAAACTCACAAAACCAAAGAGTCAAATCTGTCATTATTTGCGCCTATTGTAAGTGCCCAGGTCATCGCATTAATTATTGTTTCAAACGAAAAAGGGCAAATGCTAACAAGTATAATGCCGACACCAACGACAAATCGGAAAACTCTCGGGAACTCAACAAGAACGACACGACTTGCCGAGTTCATCAAATTTAGATACGTGTCGCGACGAAAATAAATATGTATTATCACCATTAAATACATCCAGTTACACCGTTAAATCGATATTAATAACTAATTCAATCGCAGATAAAAAAATATGTAAAATTAAACCTTGACGTTGCCAAAATGAAGTCGTTATTGCTATTAGTCGATACGGGAGCTGATGTGTGTCTCATTAAAAGGACTTTCGTTGAACCCAATACAATTTGCTATCCTGATTTAAAATGCTCTCTAAAAGGCATCTCCGATAAATTCATTCAAACTTTAGCCGTGTGCGATGTAAAACTTAATTTATCTGAGTCATTTCATATCTCTCATCGATTTCACATAGTTACAGACGATTTCCCGATAGCATGTTGTGGTATTTTAGGTAAAGATTTTCTATCTAAATTTAAGTGTCATATAGATTTCGAGAATCGCCTTATAAAAATTCCGCATGAGACAGGCACCTGTTCTATAAATTTATGCCCGGCTCCGTCAAATTTTGTGGCCCCTAGATCTGAAAAATTAATTCAGTTCTCATCTTGTTACACAGAAAACGCAGAATATTTGTGCTCTTCAAAAGAATTAATGCCCGGCGTTTTTATCGGCAATTCTTTAATTAAAAACGAAAATAATTTATTCTGTATAAGCATTTTAAATACTACGAACGAGCCATATGAATGTTCTAATTTTTCTCTAAGTCTATATCCATTAGAAAACTATAACGTATACCAAATTGAATCGCAGAATCATGACTTAGAGAATCGACTAGAAAATTTAGAAAATTCTATCAACCATGATCACTTGAATTCGGAAGAAAAAGCGTCCATTTTAAAACTATGTTGCGAATACAATGACATATTTTTCTTCTGCCTGGTGACAAGTTAACGGTTACTAATACTACTACCAACAAAATTCCGACTCATCCAAATAGTAGTCCCATCAACGTTCGTCCATATCGGTTACCCCAATCGCAAAGAAATGAGATTGATTTGCAAATCTCTAAAATGCTCGAAAATGATGTAATTGAGCCTAGCAAATCTCCTTGGAATTTTCCCCTTTTAGTGGTTCCAAAAAAATCAAATACGGATATGAAAAAAAATGGCGCATCGTGGCCGATTATCGAAAATTGAACGATATCACGATAGGCGACAGTTTTCCTCTACCGAATATTACTGATATTTTGGATCAACTCGGAAAAAGTTCATACTTCAGTACTATTGATCTAGCTGACGGCTATCACCAGGTACCATTAGATGAGACAGATCGAAACAAAACCGCATTTAGTACACCTTTTGGACACTATCATTTTAGAAGAATGCCATTTGGTTTGAAGGGTGCCCCGGCGATCTTTCAACGCCTAATGAATTGTGTACTAAGTGGTCTCAATGGTATCAAATGTTTTGTTGTTGTTGTCTACGGCTGTAATCTAACTGACCATAATAATAAAATAAAGGAAATCTTCGATTGCTTTCGTCTACATAATCTGAAAGTTAATCCCACTAAATTTCAGTTCCTCTGAAAAGAGCTAACCTATCTAGGACATGTTATAACCCCTGAAGGAGTTAAACCTGATCCAAACAAAATAACCGCCGTTACAAACTACCCCACTCCCAAAACTACTCGTGAAGTAAAACCGTTTCTAGGTTTCGCTGGCTACTATCGCCATTTTATATCACATTTTAAAAAAAGACGTTGTCTTCAAGTGGGATGCCTTTTGCGAAGAAAGCTTTAATAAATTAAAGAAAACGCTATGCTTTCCACCAATACTAATTCGACCAGATTATACTAAAAAATTTACGGTTACCTGTGATGCTAGTGATGTTGCCATAGGTTCTGTATTATCACAAGAAGTAGAGGATATGGATATGCCAATTGCCTTTTCCAGACGAGTTTTGAATAAAGCAGAAAGAAATTATTCCGCGATTGAAAAGGAACTTCTCTCTGTGGTTTGGGCTGTTAATCACTTTCAACCATATCTTTATGGGAGAGAATTTATTGTGGTTACTGATCATACAACATTGATTTGGCTATGTAGTTTAACGAATCCTTCTTCAAAACTCACTCGTTGGCGCATTAAATTAGACGAATACCAATTTAAAATCGTACATAAAGCTGGTAAACTTAATACCAATGCTGATTGCTTGAGTCGAATCCGATTAGAACCAACCGATGAAAATACTAACGTCAACGTACTAACTAGAGCGCAAAAAATTACGTCAAACTTCTATTAACGATGAAGATCACTTGTCAGAGAACGAAAAGTCTACCTCTAACGAAGATATCGTTGAATTGACAGATCAATCTGAAATAGAAACTGTAATTGACGAATTTCATAATAGTGCCTCAGGAGGCCATCAAGGAATTTATCGAACTTATAATAGGTTATGTAAATACTACAGTTTCCCAAATATGCTAAGTCAAATTACTAAAATGATAAAAAATTGCAAATCTTGTCAACTGAATAAATCAAGTCTACCTAATAAAATGCCCATGAAAATTACTGAATTATAATCGTTGGTCCTTTGAATTTATCCTACTCAGATAATAAATTTTTGTTAACCATGCAAGATGATTTAACTAAATTTTCACTAGCCGTGCCTATTCCAAATCAAGAGACTGAGACAGTTGCTCAAGCGTTCGTCGACAATTTTGTCTGTGTTCTTGGTATACCAACTTCCATGCTCACTGACCAAGGCTCTATAATTTCATGAGTGAATTATTTAAAAGAATCGCCAAAATGTTTAAAATAAAGAAACTAAATACAACAGCATATCATCCGCAGTCTAATGGATCCTTGGAATGATCGCATAGAAGTCTTGTGGACTATCTTCGAAATTTTAGCAATAAGCACCCACTAAATTGGGATTTATGGGTTCCTTTTGCTACGTTTAGTTGTAGTACTACTCCACATTCGTCCACCAAATTTATGCAATTTGAACTACTTTTCGGTTGTAAACCACAAATTCCTAGTTCCCTTACTCATTCTCGTGATATCGTTTATAACTATGACGACCATTATCATGATCTTAGATCTGTGGTGTGGTTTATGCCGATTAAATATTTATTTGTAGTTGTTCACTTTTAATTTAAACACTTTTATCAGAAATTTTATATTATTTATTATTTACTATTCAGTACTTGTCTAGTTGAAATCCAAATTATCTCTAACCCTTTTTTTATTTTTCATTTACTTTTCAACTTTGAATTTTATGGAGATTTCAGTTACAGTTATCATAAATTCTTAGTTCATAATTTTATTACAAAAATTACAGGGATGTCGAACCATGTTTAGATGATAAATATACAACACGCCTCTCCTAAAGAAATGAAATATTTTTTCGTAAATATTTCATTAAATCAAATAAACATGGATTGACATTTGACAATGGAATTCATTAATTTTTTTTTTCTATATAACATTATGGTTCAAGCTTAATTATATTTGCCTAACATTATATTTTTATTTATTTCTTTATTTATACATATTTCATTCTCCCAATACATAATAATAATTTTAAATTTTTTTTTTTGAGTTACATTAAAAAAAAATTTTATAACAATTTTTCTTTTTCTTATTTTTTTTCTTTTTATTTTTACACATAATACGATATATACATACTAAAGAACCCTGAACAAAATGGTTCCTTGCTTAGAATAGTTAATTAATTTCGTTTAAATGGAATTCAATTATAAAACATTTTCAATCGATTATTATGTACTTGTCTATTTGATCGATTGACTTTTATTATGGAATTCTCTGGGGTTGGAGTTTCGATAATTTTATAAGGACCATTCCATTAAGCTGATAATTTATTAGAACGTGCCTCATTTTTCAGCATTACTAAATCATTTGGTTTAAAATTGACGGCTCTAATTTTTTTATCATAACATTCTTTGCCTTTCTGTTTTACTTCTAACAACCGTGTTCTAGCTAACTGATGAGCTGCTTGTAATTTAAATTTTCCTCATAATATCTACTAGATGTATCAGGATCTTTAAAAAATAACTCGGTATTTTTGGCTTATGTCCAAATATAAGTTCATAAGGCATTCTATCAGTTGAGGTGTGGGGTGTGGTGTTATATGTAAGCATTGCATATGGGAGCCATTCATCCCAGGATAGAGGATCACTTTCTGCATAATGTCTTAAATATTCGATAAGTGTTTTGTGCGATCGTTCTAACGCACCATTCGTCTGAGGATGATAAGCGGTTTTATTAAGTTTAGTTATTTGCAGAAATTTGCAAGTATGTTCTAATAATTGGCTCATAAAATTTGATCCCTGATCAGTCAGAATCGTTTCGGGACAAGCAAATATACATATAAATTTTTTCACAAATGCTCGGGCTACCAGTTCCGCTTCCTGGCGTTTTATTGGTATCGCTAATGAATATTTGGACAAGTCGTCCTGAATCGTAAGTATGTATTTATTATGGTAGGTACCATTGGTCCGACAATGTCCAGAAATAACTTTTGGAAAGGCTTAAATGAAGTAGTAGTTATTTTCATAGGTAGTTTTGTACATAATGTGCTTTTATTTCTTTGACATTCAACGCAAGTTTGAACATATTTAATTATAGTTTTCAACATGTTGGGAAAATAGAAAAATTCCTTAAGTCGTTTGTACATGCGGTTCACTCCTTGATGCCCTCCGATTGGTGATTTGTGGAATTCATTCAAGAGTTGCTGTATTTCAGTTTCTGTATTTACTTTAACGATATCATTGTTTAGAGTAAAAGTTTGGTCAGAACTAGGTGAAATGGGTGATTCCGGGACAGAGGACGAATTTGGTAATATGACATTCCCAGAATTATTACTAGTTGGAGCAAGACCGAGATTCGCTGGTGAATTTGAATTTGTAAGTTGTTGTCTGCTTTGAGATCGGGTAATTACATTTATGTCAAAATTAATATTTGGTGCACGAGTTAAACAATCGGCTACTACATTTTGTTTTCCAGGTTTATATTCAACAGAATAATTGAAATCTCCAATCTTTATCCGCCATCTGGTCAAACGAGAAGATGGATTAGCCATATTGCTTAACCAAGTCAATGGTCTATGATCAGTTCTTATAATAAAGTGTCTACCATACAAGTATGGGCGGAAATCTTCTACACTCCACACTATAGCCAACAACTCCTTCTCAATCACGGAATAGTTACGTTCACTCTTGTTTAATTTTCTACTTGCAAAACCAACTGGCTAATCTTTTGATTCCGTATATTGTGATAATACTGAACCAATTGCATAGTCACTAGCGTCACAAGTAAGGTAAAAAGTTTTATTAAAATCTGGAAATTGTAGCAAAGCTGGAGACTCAGTAATTTTTGATTTTAATTCATGAAATGCTTCGTCACAAAATGGTGTCCACTCGTACGAAGCATCTTTTTTTAAAAGATTTGTTAATGGAGACGAAGATTTAGCGAAGTCATAGATAAATTTTGGATAATAGCCTACCAGGCCTAAAAATGATTTCAATTCTTTCGATGTCTTAGGAGCTGGAAAATTTTTTATGCTTTCGATTTTCCTTGGATCAGATTTGATACCGGTCGATGATATAATATGACCCAGATAACTGATTTCTGGTTTTAGGAATACACATTTTGTTGGGTTTAACTTCAAATTAAATTTCCTCAAACAGCAAAGAATTTCCGTGAGCTTGGAATTATGGTCATTTAAACTTGATCCATAAATGACTATGTCGTCCAAATAAACTAAGCATTTTATACCATTTAAACCGGCCAAGACGGAAATGATAGTGCCCGGTTGACGAAGAAAAAGCAATCATATCCTTGTATTTTTCATCCATTAGTACCTGATGATATCCATCAGATAAATCCAAAGTGCTGTAATAACAAGATTTCCCAAGTTGTTCCAAGATGTTGGTGATGTTAGGTAATGGAAAGAATTCGTCTTCCGTTTTCTCATTCAATTTCCTATAGTCGATGACTACGCGCCATTTCTTTTCTCCGTTTGACTTCTTGGGAACCACGAGTAGAGGGGAATTCCATCCACTTTTGCTCGGTTTGATAATGTTATTCGCCAACATTTCGTTAATTTGAGTATCTACTACTCGTTTTGTTGCTTCAGGCAGTCTATATGGCTTTACATGTATAGGGTTTGCTGTAGGTTTTAAATGTATACTATGTTTAACAGCTATGCTTAACAGTTAGTTGATCACCAGGTAAATGGAAAACATCATTAAATTCACGAATTATTTTTAAAAGAGAAGAATGTTCTTCATAGTTAAGATGGGTGAAGTCTAAATTATCGGCGAGAGTTTTCAATCTTTCTTCAATTACGTTATTCCACTTACAAGTGTTTATTGAATGTATTTCATAATCATTAAGATGTTCTACATCTATATTAAGATCTTTAATTAAAACTGAATTTTCGTTGGTATTTATTAAACTTACATGAACTATTTTATTCTGCGGTCTTATTAAACAATTAGCAACATAAACGCCTTGCATAATTTCCTTAGACTTGCATAAATATTCCTTAGAATCTTCGAGGTTAACATTCAGACGAATTACCTTTTCAGATCTCGCAGGTACTGAAATGTTTGTTGGTAGTTTGCAAAGATTAAGACAAAAACTTTCCTCTGAATTAGGAATTGGAATTAACAGATAGTTTCGCGAAATTTATCCTACAAAAATGGTTATCTAAAAAATCTCTTCCCAAAATTCCACTACAATCGATGTTTTCCTATCCCTCACTATTTGGAATCGTTGATCAAGAAAATAACCTTCTTCCATTTTAATCTTAGCGTAACAATAAGCCATTGTTTCAATATCTCTATCACTTATACCTCTAAGGAAACAATTTTCTTTTGGAAAACAGAATACGTCTTCAAATACCCATGACTTTTTTATGACGCTTATATCTGCGCCAGTATCCAAAAGAAAAAATAAAGATTTATGATCAGAAATATCAAGCGTTAGTTGAATATATTTTCTGTCTAAAGAATTGGATGACTTTAAATTGAAAGTAAGGATTTTAGATTGATCGACGTAATCACTAGTTTCATCTGAAAATTCTGACTGAACCAAGGGATTCGAAAGACTAGCAGAATCCTAGTGATTCGGTCTTTAAGATTAGAGGCAAACAAAAATGTGATTAAACTAAAAGATAATTGGAAGATATTTAATAGAAAATTTGAGCAGATTTCATGAATTTTATCGAATGATGAAGACATGATTTTGGTTGTTTTCTTCGACGGTTTGGTAGAAGTTTTTGATTGATTTAGATATTTAATTGAATAAGAACGTTTAATGTTAGGTTCGACATTATCATTTAATTTTCTGGAACACTCTATTCTAGGTTGCGAACTCGCACAGGAGTGTTTGTTGAAGTCTGATGGAGTTCTTGAGGGTTTCCCGAATTTTTATTTGTGTTCCTATAGTCCTTATTTGAGTAGAATGACTTTTTGGAATCAGCAAATTGTTTCTTTATACATTCATTGATATGATGTCCTTGAAATTTGCAATACGCACAAGTTAACATTATTTGATTTGACCGAGGAGGTTGTGTTGGAGATCGAAATTGCATATTTGAGAAGCCTTGTCGCCTTGGTTGTTGGGAGTCATATCTAGAAAAACATACCTTTGCAGTATGATTAGACTTCCCACAAATTTGACAACTAGGATTTACTTTAGCAGTTGCTCCCTTACTCTTCCTAATATTTTCGTGGTTAATTTTTTCTTCTTCGCAAGCTTCATTAATACATTCCTCTAAGGTTTCGAATCTATAAGATTTTATTAATAATTTAAAAGGATCTTGGAGACCTTCCTCGAATGACTTTTGTGCCGTTTTATTGTTCAAAAGTATGACGTGAGCTGTTGCCGCTGCGCCAACGTTTTTTACAGAAACTTCGTTTAAGTCTGCAAGCAACTCGTCTACACGGGTACTATAATCTCTAACTGGTTCATCCTTCTTCTGAACGATATTAATTAATTCTATCTGTAAGGATTTCATGGTCCATTGTTCTCCGCATTTTAATTTTAATTGTTGTTTTAAGTCAGCCCATTTTTTAAACTTTTGAAATTTTACTATATTATAAACTTTGCTGGATAATTTGCATTTCAGAAAATCTACAATATAAAAACTGATTCTTCTTCTTTACTAATAGAATCATAAACCACATCATAGCAAGTTAGAAATTTATGAAGATTTTTAGTGTTTCCGTCAAATTCAGGAACGATTTTCAATGCCAAACTCCTATCGAAACTCATATTTGATTCAATATTAAGCATACCATCAAATGAATTTTATTTCTTAATGATTGTTTAACCGGTTCCTTATTAGAACGTACCGACCTCATTTGATTAATAAAACCGTTTTAAATTGCGATACATGTTATGTGCAAAAAAAAAAAATAAAAAAATAAAAAAAAAAAATATGAACAGTAACCAGAATATTCTTAACAAAATTTAGAATTCAGACTATTAATATAATTTTTAAGGACATGTATGTGTAGAGTATAATATCTATACACCTATTTCGTAACCAAATTTATTTAAATTAAGATTTAAAATTATACCCTTTTTTTTTAACTTAAATAATTTAATTGAAATTAGAAAAAATGTTTACTTAAAAATTATAATATTTACCCTGATTTAACGTGCTGAAGGTTGGTTCAAGGTTGTAATTAACCACATGATTCTTTGCGGCTCTAATTCCAGTAATTATACCATCGTTTGTGATTAATTGGTTTAATTTTGTACTTCCGTAAATGGTTAATTAACTTGTTGCGCCTTTCATTAGTGTATGATGATCAGAAAGTTTGTTTTTCGGTCGAATAGAAACTTCCACGCGATTAAGGTTGAATACGCCAAACAAATTTTTTTTTTCACACAATAAATTTCCAAGAATATGTGTATAGATGCGCAAGTTACATGCGAATTTTTTTTTTTATTATTATTAAATATTTTTGTTTTCTACAGTTCAATACTGCACAACTAAATTTAATGGATTCACAAGTTTACACCGTCAAACTTGGTCGTATGAAAAACGTTATTATATGGACAATTTCACCGTATTTTTTTTTATATATAATTATTATATTTGTATATTATAATTTATAGCTTTTCATTTACTCGAACTATTTTTACTTATCATTGCACTTACATATTGTTACGATTTTGCCTTGTCACTCAAGGTTCGAATCACTGGATTGTGAATAAATACAACTGCTTTAAATTTGAACTCACACAATTTATTTACACAACACAATTTATTATACAACACAAAATTCACAATTAATTATTATAATTATAACACACTTTTTAATTATCACTTTAATAATCGATTTAATAATCACTTTAATAATCTTTCTATTTAACCTTCACTGTATCACGTTTAAAATAAGACTCAGCATTCCACGTCAACGCGCGCCTTTATATACCAAAATATTTGTTTCCAGAATAATCCTAAATGCGCATCGAGCAAATATGTTAGTATAGAAATGACGCCTAAATGTTGAGTATAAATCATAAATGCAATTGAACAATTAATGAAATTAAGTTATTCTATTCTAATCCAGGTGTCACCGTAACACTACCCCCCACCTAAGCCTGTTCGTCCCGAACAGGATCCAGATCACCTCCTCTGTAGAGCGCCAAACGTTCTAAATGCACCACTTTTGATTTACCTTTCCGTCCTTTCTGTATGCGATAAACCACGTCGTTCAACTTTTTAATGACAGTGTAAGGTCCTTCCCATGTGGGTTGCAACTTCGGTGATAATCCTTTCTGCCGTTGCGGGTTGTGAAGCCATACCAATTGCCCTTCCTCGAAGCCTTGATTATTTGCTCGTATGTCATATCGAGCTTTCATTCGATCACTTGATATTCGAATTTTCTCCCGTACAAATTGATGTATTTCATTAAGTTCCTCTTTCATCCGGTCGACGTAATCCTGTCCGCATAGAGCTGCTGATTGGAACAGCCCCAAACTTTAAATCTCCTGGTAATCGCAGATTGTTCCCAAATATGGTTTTAGCTGGTGTCACTCCTGTTGTGTCATGTACCGCTGATCGGTAGGCCATCAGAAACATCGGTATATGTCGATCCCAGTTGCGTTGGTTCCTTTCAACCACCTTTGCTAGATATTCCTCCAATGTGCCATTGAATCTTTCCACCATACCGTCCGACTGTGGATGTAAAGGCGTCGTTCTTGTTTTATTGATTCCAAGCATCTGACATATCTCCTGAAATACCACCGATTCGAAATTCCTTCCTTGATCCGTGTGAATTTCCATCGGTACACCAAATCTGCTAATCCAGTTGTTGACCACGGCATCAGCTATTGTTGTTGTCTCCTGATTGGGTATCGGGTACACTTCCGGCCATTTGCTGAAATAATCCATTATTACTAGCACATATTTATTTCCGCTCTCGGTAGTCGGAAATGGCCCCGCCACATCCATTGCAATTCTCTCAAATGGTGCCCCGACATTATATTGTTTCATGGTTCCACGGCTTTTTCGTGCTGGTCCCTTTACTACCGCACATTGGTCACATCTTCGACACCACTCTACTACTGACTGTCTACATCCGGACCAGTAGAAACGTTGGCGAATTTTGGCTAATGTTTTATTAATCCCTAGATGACCTCCACTTGCTCCTCCATGATACTCCTTGAGGATTTCCGCTATCCGATCTTTTGGCACCAAGAATTGTTTTACTTTACCATCCGTGCTTTCCCACTTTCGTTTTAAACATCCATTTTCTATGTGGAGGCTATCCCATTGAGCCCAATATGCTTTTACAATGGGAGTTTTGTCGGCTATCTCACTCCATGTGGGACGGTGTTCCTTTTCCTTATGTTTCATGATGAATGATAGGTCAGCATCCCGTAATTGCTCCTTCTTGATCACTTCATCAGTTCATTGCTCATCAGGTAGCACTTGCATAAGCCGAATATCGATGATGTTTTCCTTACCCTCCACACGCCCACAATGCTTGCATTCCACGGGACATGGCCTTCTTGATAATGCGTCGGCATTTCCATGTGCGCTTCCCTTCCGATGTTCAATTTGGAAATCGTAGCTTTGCAAACGTTCGATCCAACGTGCTACTTGTCCCTCTGGATTTTTGAATTGTAACAACCAGCGCAAAGCTCCATGATTCGTCCGTAGAAGAAATTTTTGGCCATAGAGGTACTTATGGAAGTGCTTAACACATTCGACTATAGCCAACAACTCTTTCCGTGTTACACAATAATTCCGTTCCGGTTTTGATAACATCTTGGAGTAATATGCAATAACTCGCTCCTCACCATTTGTTGCCTGTGATAATACTCCTCCTATACCATCATTACTTGCATCGGTGTCCAAAATGAATTTAACGTTGGGTATAGGGTATGCGAGGATTGGTGCTTCGCATAATCGTCGTCTTAGTTCCACAAATGCCTCTTCCTGATCATTCTTCCATTCGAATGCCTTGTTCTTCCTGGTTAACTCGTGTAAACTCTTCGCGATACTGGCGAATCCTGGCACGAATCGTCTATAATAGGTGCACAATCCAAGGAAGCTCCGTAATTCATGTAAGTTTTTAGGTCGTGGCCATTCCTTCACTGCTGCGATCTTGTCTTCATCGGTATGGATTCCATTGGTTGTTACCTTATGACCCAAATATTTTACTTCCGTTCTAAATAGTTTGCATTTCTTCGGGCTTAGCTTCAATCCGGCGGCCTGTATCCGATCCAAAACCTCTGCCAAATTCCTTAAATGCTCGTCGAAATCCTTGCCCATAACGATGATGTCATCTAAATATACGAGGCACGTCTTCCAATGTAATCCCTTTAATACGCGCTCCATTAGCCGTTCAAAAGTCGCAGGGGCGTTACATAATCCGAATGGCATAACATTAAATTGCCATAATCCGTTACCCACACTGAATGCCGTTTTCTCGCGATCTTCCTCCTGGACTTCCACTTGCCAATAGCCGCTATGCAGATCTAACGTCGAAAATATTCGAGCACCCGATAATGTGTCTAACGTGTTATCGATCCTTGGCAAGGGGTAACTATCCTTTTTCGTCACAGCATTTAATTTTCGGTACTCCACGCAGAATCTCATGCTACCATCCTTTTTCTCGACTAACACCACTGGTGAACTCCATGGACTGCTTGATGTTTCGATTACCCCTGCTGCTTGCATATCTTTTACCATTCGATTCACTTCTCCTTGCTTTGCCAATGGTAATCTCCTGGGTGGTTGGCGAATCGGCGTTTCTGCTCCTGTATCTATTCGATGTTTTACCATTGTGGTTCTCCCATTATTGTCCGATGTACTGCAGAATATTGGCATGTACCGCTCGAGCAATTGTTTTGCCAAATTTTCCTGTTCCATGGTAAGATCTTCGGTCCATTTCTCCATGAATTGTTCTACAACCTCTTTCTGCCCTTGCAAGTTAGTCGTATTAATCGGATTTTTCTGCTCGCACTTCACAATCGCAGATATTTCTTCGCATTTTCCGATTATTGTCCCTTTCTTGATGGTTTTCGTCTTATCCGAGAGATTTAGAGTCCTAATTGGTACTCTATTATCGCTGTCTGGTTTCACCAGGACTTTTCCGATCATAATTTCTCTGGCTCCGCTCTCCGCTTCATTGGCTTCCACAACCCACAACCTGGGTGACCCAGAATCTCCCTCCAATCTTGCCCATACTATTGTTTCCGAGTTCGGTGGCAGCTTCTCCCGATAGTCCATTATAATTTGCCTGCTCGTTTCTCCTATAGCGGCGCTAACGTGAAGTGGCAACCCGATATTATCGTAGGTTAATACACCCCGTCCAACATCCACCACGAAGCCATTCGTTCTCATAAAGTCCATCCCCAAGATGACTTCGTCTACAATATCTGCAACCAGCACCTCGTGTTGAAAGTGATTTGGCCCAATCCTTATTTTTACGACCTTTTTCCCTTTTATTGCTGAATTTTCTCCAGTCGCCGTTCGTAATTTCATTCCATTAGCTGGTTCCATAATTCCATTGATAATATCCTCACGAACAATCGTATGAGTTGCTCCCGTATCCAGCGTGATCGTGCATTTCTTCCCATCAATATCGGCTTCAATTGTTAAGCTGTCACCGCTCCTTGCTATTCTCGAAACATGGATGGAGTTTATGGGGCAATCGGTTGTGGGAGTCAGCTTCTGCCCCTGCAAACTGACTCTTTTTAGTTTAACGACTCCGCTGTCGTCTGACCTGCCCTTCTGGATTCTATCTGCTCCTCGGTTGATCTACGCTTCATAGGAGATGGCGACCTTGCTCGTTTCTTCTTAATCTCCCAACAGTCCCGTGAGATGTGACCCATTCTATCACATACCCAGCATTTAATCCTGCCACTTCCATCTCTGAACCTTGGCGTAGCCCGCGCGGTGTCTATTCTGGAATCAATCTCCACTCTACGAATTTTCATTGCTGGTTTGATGATGGTTTGCGCAGTTTCGTTTGTTAACGCACAAGCGATGGTTTCCGTGAAAGTTGTCTTAGGTGACAACATCACCGCTCTGCGCGTCTCAGGATCTCGAATACCGTCAATGAATGCATCTATTTTAATTCGCTCCATGTAATCGGCCGACATATTTGAATGTGCTAAATGCGCGAGCCGCTCAATTGCCGATGAAAATTCCTGTAGCAATTCTCCTCCTCTTTGGTATCGACCCTTCAATTCCATGCGATAGATTTCTCGCTTGTGGTCACTTCCGTATTTTCGATCTAACGCCTTCATAATTCCCATGTAAACGTTCCTTTCCTGCTCGGGAATGATTTGTAGTGTTTCTGCCGCTTCGGCTTTAAGAGCCACAATTAACGCTGCAACACATTGTTCTTCAGTCCACTGATTTTGCTTAATCGCCGTTTCGAATTGGAACTTAAAAATGCTGAAGGATGTTGTTCCATCAAATGTTGGTGGTTTTATCTTAACTGCATTAACCGTCTGGATCACTTGTTGTGTCGTTCCATTCGCCTTGACATCTTTGAGCTCTTTCTCGAGAAGTTGAAACTCCCCTTTTACATTTTGAATTTCTGCGTGTACTTCTGTTTGCAGTTTTTCCACTTTACCGTGTAGCGTAAATGATAACTCCAGAAACCTCTCGTCTATTTTATTTTGGCAATCTTCTATTTGGTGTTTAATGTCCGCGTTCGATTGTTTAATGTCCGCTCCTTGTTGTTCCATTTGTACCATCTTCTGTTTAATGTCTGCTCCTTGTTGCTCCACTTGTAACATCTGTTGTTTCATTTGATGTTTAATGTCCGCCCCTTGTTGCTCCATCTGCTGTTTCATTTGATGTTTAATGTCCACCCCTTGTTGCTCCATCTGCTGTTTCATTTGATGTTTAATGTCCGCCCCTTGTTGCGTCAGCTGTTGTCCCATCATATTCATAGCAGCCATCAACTGCGATAAATCAAAACTTCCGGATGGGTTTTGTGTTGTTCCGACTACCATTTGTACGTCGCCTTCTTTCTTGTCCACACCGGTCTCATCCGTTTTTTCCTCCTCGAAATCATATACGTCTGGATTTAAACCGTCCTTCTCCATGGCCTCACGTAGTCGCTCCACCAAACTAGCTTTTGTGCCTTCACTGGCCAAACCTCGCTATTTCAGCTGCTCCTTTAATTGCGCAAGCTTTAATTCGTAGAGTATCATTTTCTTTATTATTCACAATCCCACCGCTGTCACCAATTGTTACGATTTTGCCTTGTCACTCAAGGTTCGAATCACTGGATTGTGAATAAATACAACTGCTTCAAATTTGAACTCACACAATTTATTTACACAACACAATTTATTATACAACACAAAATTCACAATTAATTATTATAATTATAACACACTTTTTAATTATCACTTTAATAATCGATTTAATAATCACTTTAATAATCTTTCTATTTAACCTTCACTGTATCACGTTTAAAATAAGACTCAGCATTCCATGTCAACGCGCGCGTTTATATACCAAAATATTTGTTTCCAGAATAATCCTAAATGCGCATCGAGCAAATATGTTAGTATAGAAATGACGCCTAAATGTTGAGTATAAATCATAAATGCAATTGAACAATTAATGAAATTAAGTTATTCTATTCTAATCCAGGTGTCACCGTAACAATATGTTTTAAATTTTTGCGTTATTTTATTTTCAACTATAACGTTTTATACGAGTTAAATAACTTTATTAAAATTGGGGGTAATCCCTCCGCTGCCACCAAATTTGTGGTGTGGTTTATGCCGATTAAATATTTATTTGTAGTTGTTCACTTTTAATTTAAACACTTTTATCAGAAATTTTATATTATTTATTATTTACTATTCAGTACTTGTCTAGTTGAAATCCAAATTATCTCTAACCCTTTTTTTATTTTTCATTTACTTTTCAACTTTGAATTTTATGGAGATTTCAGTTACAGTTATCATAAATTCTTAGTTCATAATTTTATTACAAAAATTACAGGGATGTTGAACCATGTTTAGATGATAAATATACAACAGATCCAAATTGCAACAATCTTTCGAAACTGCTAAACAAAACTTAATTGAATCTAAAGAGAAATCTAAAACGTACTACGACAAAAACTCTAAGGCCGTTACATACAACATCGGAGACTTGGTTTGTTTAAAAAACGACGCTAGACAATCTAAACTGTCACAATATTGGCTAGGTCCCTACGAAGTTCAACAAATAATTTCACCCGAAAATACATCCATTAAAATCGGAAACTCACTTAAAATTGTTCACAACAACCGATAAAAACCTTTTCGTGAATCCACGTGATCATATCTAACCTTCTAATTGATATAAATAAAACGAAAGCAACAAAAATTTTATTGTATGAAATTTTGTAAATCTTATTATTAATAAATATTTTAGTTTTAAAAATAAATACTATTCTGAAATTAGTTAATAAAGCAACATTAATTGAATTATATTTCAAAATTTCATAGTCTAAATAAATTAGCATAAGTTCTTTCTGAACCCGTTCAGACTTAAGATTGCATCTTAAGACTACGGAGGGAGGTGTTATGTGACCACTCGTAAAAAGGGGGTTATAGCATCTTGACTGGGTTTATACTATGTCATTATAATCTAGTCCAGAATTAATTGCTATAATCTCTGACCCGACATCTTGTAATATCTGCTTATAAATTTATCTTTCTTTTTGGATTCGGGATCTATACGAGTAAGGCCAGCATTTTATTACATTTATTTTTATTTTATTTTTAAATGGTTAAACCATAAACTAATAAAGAATTGGATCATAAAATTATTATAAAAATATTTTGCTTTGCATACAAAATACTCTCGGTATTCTTTTTTGTATACAAGAGCAATTCTTTTTCTTCTTATTGTAATGACTAATAAAACAATAAATTATTAAAAACCTTTGATTGATTGATTGGACTGTAGAACCAAGTACTTGACAGGTGGTCCCGGATAACGCCGGGCCTATTCCTACAGCCTGTTTACACATAACAATAGGAGGGATAGGAAAGGTAATTTTTTTTTTTTGGGACGGAACGACCCGGTTTCAGACACCTAGCGATCGTACGGCACAACACAATTCTAATCTACTTCTAACTACTAGAGGGAGGATAAAGGCTTAATAGGTTTAATGGATAACGATGGTATTGGTCTTCAACAATTGCTTCTTTAAATCAGCAACCTGAGGGAAAAATTTTATTATTTCACGTACATCTGGAAATTTCCTGAAATTTAATTCTAAACTAATGCTTTCCTAAACAAGTTGATTGATTGAATCAGTCCGGTTACAGACAGCTAGATAAAGTCGATAGTTAGTAACACATTAACAAAGCAATTCTAATCTACCCAATCTATCATTGGATGTAACACATTAACAAAGCAATTCTAATCTACCCAATCTATCATTGGATGCCTCATTTGCCAAAACGATTAACTCCGTAAAACAAAAAGTTGATAAAAACTGAGAAAAAACAAAAATGGGTTTAAATTTCGTTATAAATTGCAACTTTAGTTACTTTTAGTTTTGTCATTTAATGGTGTTAACACTTATTATTACTGTAATTTATTTTCAATGTATAGAGCCAATCAAGTACGTTGATATTAAAATTTACAAATATTCAAAAAATGGAGTTAATCGGTTTGGCTTGTGAACCATCCAATTAATATTTCAAAGGAATATTATGTCACCTACATCGGTAGGTTTCCTGAAATTTAATTCTAAATTAATATTTTCCGGCTTCCTAAATAATATAAACATTTATTAATTTAATCCTAATGCAATTCCACAACTTAAAGTAGAATTTCCTGAAACCATAATTGTTTAAATTATATTAAAAATTACTCTAAAATCCATAAGTATTTAATAAAAAATATGTGAGGCATCCCAAAGGCAATGGTACATATTCGATTAATTACCAAGTAATTTATACTGCACAGGACATATTATGCCGACCATGGCAATGGAGCTTTTCGTTCCTCAACCAATTTCTGTCAAATATGGTATGCAGAATTGGATTGGCACTATAACATTCTGCTCAATGGAACTAGGCCATTTCTCAACAAATGATGGTCAAATTCAGTGTGCAAAGCTGAATTTAACTAAATTTTGGGATTCGGATATAACGAATTAAACTAGGCCGCCTCCTAACCTACAACTTTAAAATTCATTTTGCAGTGCTGGGCTAGGATTCTAATAAGAAAGGTCAGCTTAAATTGGGATTTTAACGTGTCTTTTTGATGAAGTTCTACAATTCGACCATTCTGAATGGAACTTGGGAATCATATTAAAAAATATATATATTGTCAAATCAGGTATTCAGAATTGGGTGGGGATTTAAAAATGGTATTTAGCGAAGTTTTGGAATTTGACCGTCCTAAGCAATTTATTAATCAATCATGTTCGAATCTGGTATGTTGAGCTAAATTGCGACTCCAACATAAATCCCGGATGAAGTTCTGGATCTTTCCACAAAACAAATCCGAAAGCAATCGGCCAATTAACTATCCAGTTCGTTTATTCACCATAGCTGAAACAAACTTCGCTTAACCCGCTAAGAGATGAACCAGTCAAATCCAGCTTCCCAAAACTAAAATTTGCTAGAATTCCAATCCAGCCCAATTCATACCCAAAAATTAATTTATGCATCTTCTGCAGTATACTGTCTAGAAATAGATTACTGAGACAATTTCGCACATCTCAGTCATTCAAAACAGATCAAGGATTACGTGAGGTGATGGCACGAACGGAAAATAAAGCCACGCGGAATGCTTCTTACATAATTGGTGCATGAGCAAGTCATTGAATAGGATTTATAATTCATCAATACTTGTGTCTGACGTTCCCATGCAATTGCGAACCTGTTTCGAGAAATATTGTTGAGTCGGATAAATTCTTTCATAGAAAACAGTGCCAGCAGTAAGCAATCTAATAAAATAACCAACATTAATAGCCCGAGGCACATCAAAGATTTACTTGTCCATTTTCCCTTTGCCATAAAAACCATTTTCCCTTTGCCATGACCTAACACATATCGCTCATGACATGAAAAAGAGACACAACACAAAAATTAAAATTTTGCAGGAGAGCAAAAACAAAAAATGCTAATTACGTTATTAGATTCCAAAATCATAAAACGAAGAATGGCACTTTGTGCTCTATCATTTTCGATGAAGGAAAAATAAAACTGTTTTTATTGAGGGATATGGATACTAATATTGCGCATCTTTCTAGTGAATTAACGGAAAAAGTTCATTTTTTTTTCAGTTGTGTCACCCGTCCATACCACGGCGATACAAATCTTTAAAACTTTTCCAAATACAAATTTTTACCGCGCATTATTAATAATTATAGAGAAAAATAATTTAATTAAATAAATTATAAACCAGTTAAATAGACTGTAAAAAAAATAAATAATAATAACACCTATCAATGTATGTACATATTATTATTACAATACATACATGAACTTAAATTAAATTGGGGAAATCACACGAGGACTCATTTGAGTTGAAACCGGTTTCTAACCTAAAATCAAAACCATTCACGCCCACACACGTCACATGAGTCCCAGCTCATCGATAAATTTCTATGTATGTGTAAAAAATTGTCGGAAAAAATCACATTAAAATGTTTACGCATAGTTCACCCAATATAACATCGTGTACGTCCACACCGCGGCAACCCTGCCCGTCTCCCCGATCACCCCACCCATAAAACTTATAATTGTATAGGTAAAGTACAAAGAAACGAAGAAGCTACCGGACTCAAGCAACCGCAATATGGATATGCACATCGAAAATATTTTACACAATATCATAAATGATAAATGGATTTTACACATATATAATAATATATTAAACTAATTATTAAAATAACTATAAATAAAAACAGTCAATTATAAATACATATACATATTATCCACATCCACTTTCCTGCCTGCCATCACAATTGTGTGGGTAAGGCAAAAGAATCATGTCAAAAACTTATTTTTGGAATGCATTCTGGGCCAACACACACATTTGTGCACTTTACTGAAATCGTTTTCGTCCGAAAAATAACACTAAAACCATAATAGTAAAATAATTAATATGTTATCAAAAACAAATAATTAGTATGTTATATAATTTATATATGTATTATCAAATTATAATGTTTTTTCAAAAATAATTCCGGTTTAACTAAGATCCGTTAACATCCGAAAGACAATACAACCTGTAATTTTTGACACACACATTTGTGTAAGCTCGACTCAAATTAAAACAAAAAAAAAAAAATTTTGTTTGGCAAGAAAAGGGATATAAATATTTCCATACATACGTAATACACACACTCCCATATATATACCATATATCACATACAAATTTGCTCATTCATTTCAAAACAAAAAATATTCGAAAATACAATTCCCATAGTAACAAAAACACACACGCGCGAATACGCCTCGTAATTTCAATCAGCCATGCTACACTATAATTTGGTTTTCTGGATTCAAACTATTGCGCAATAGATTTTAATTTTTAATTTTAAACCCTTATTTTAAATTAAATCATTAAATTTTTTTGTCTTGTTTTATTCTGTTCTCTCGAAATTAAAATTTAAACAAAAATCTACATCTCAAAAATGTCCGTAAAATTTTTTATTTTCATTTCAATTTTTTCCATTTCGGATTCACGGTCAAAATTTTTACGTCACAGCTGCGTAATAAAATTTTTGTCCGTGAATCCGAAATGAAAAAAATTGAAATGAAAATAAAAAAATTTAAGGACATTTTTGAGATGTAGATTTTTGTTTAAATTTTAATTTCGAGAGAAAAGAATAAAACAAGACAAAAAAATTTAATGATTTAATTTAAAATAAGGGTTTAAAATTAAAAATTAAAATCTATTGCGCAATAGTTTGAATCCAGAAACCAAAATTGTGTGTAGCATAGCTGAATGATCCTTTTTATTTTTGATCATCACGATAAAACACACACACCGCATTCTTTTTATACATACAACAGTATATACAAAAAAAATGTATGTACATACATAAAAACAAGAATATTTTCTCTTTTACATTTTTAAATATGTATTCTTCTTGTATATACTAACGCAAAAGACATAACTCCCACTCACACACACGCAAACCGTACCATATCACTACTATGACGATATATTATAAATGCGTTTTTCTTATTACAACAATTAATAAAACACATTTAAATAAATAAAAGTAAAATTTAAAATTTAAAATTTAAATTAAAAATTCAATAAATCATGAAAAAAAAATAATAAAAACACTTTCCTTAAAAATCCTTTGGAATCGCACAGCAAACACCACGTACACAAAAATGAGTGTAATACACCCACATTGCCGAGCACCACACAATCTTTTTTATCTCTTTATCAATATTAATGTCACTAAAATTAAAATTAAACAATTTTTTTTTATAATTTATATTATATAACTAAACCGCAATCACTTTACAATAAAAAATTAAATCACTTAAATCACTTTAAAACAAATTTTAAAGAGAAAGACAAAAACGCGTCTTTCTTCTACGACGATCAAATCGAACCCCCAATAAATTATTAAAAACCTTTGTAATTAAAATAAACGATGCTCAATAATTTTGTTTGATTGTGATAATTTTGTTCCGATTCGAGGGACAATGAAATAAATAAATGTATAAGAGTGTGTAGCGGCTCAAAAACTTTTTCACTTCGTGGCACTCCTAAAACTATTTATACACCGCGCCGCTTAATTACGAGGCATTGCTCGTTTTGCTGAACATAGCTATTTCGCCACCTACATTCGCGGATCTCGATATTTATCGATAATCGATTCAATTTCTTGATACGGAATGAGAAACGAAAAAGAACAGGAGTCGCGTTTAGAAGTTCAAGGAGACACAGTCTCAAAATAATAATAAAAGTGAATAGTGCCGAACAATCGTTCACACGCCATTTTGTGAACTAAATTTATAATTATAATTTAAGTGATAATAGATTAAATAATAAATATAATATAAACATAAATATAGTGTGTGTTAATCATTAAAATAACTAATAAAACACGGTAACACCGCTATAACTGGTGACCCCGACGTGATCACGCTAATATAACTAATAAAACACGGTACCGGTGTGAAGTTTTTGGACAAAAGTTTTTGGACAAAAATTTACGCGAGTGTTCTTTGTGAAGTTTTTGGACACTTTTTTATTTCTTCGACAAATTTTTTTGTAAGTGTGCAATTTTAACAGTGTATTTATTTTATATTAAAATCGAAACAATATTGATAATAAATATTGATAAAACAAAAGAAATTGTTTAACATTAAAAAATCTAAAATTCTCATTATTATAAATTTTTCAATAAATCACGTACCATACTGTATAAAATGATACACCAAATAACAAAAATCTCAGAGACTGGCTCGCATAGTGACTACATACGTTCGAAAGGGGATACTTTTAGCTATTTAAATCAGTTAGCCCCATCTCGAAATGATAAACTAGGCTCATGTATTGAATTTTTAAAGTTTTACCAATATAGCGAGTCTACGTGTCCACGGATGTTCTACTGCTCTAAGCCAAATAGCAAAAATCTCAGAGATTGGCTCGCATAGTGACTAAATACGTTCGAAAAGGGATACTTTTAGCTATTTAAATCAGTTAGCCCCATCTCGAAATGATGAACTAGGCTCATGTATTGAATTTTTAAAGTTTTACCAATATAGCGAGTCTGCGTGTCCACGGATGTTCTACTGCTCTAGGCCGAATAGCAAAAATCTCAGAGATTGGCTCGCATAGTGACTATATACGTTCGAAAGGGGATACTTTTAGCTATTTAAATCAGTTAGCCCCATCTCGAAATGATGAACTAGGCTCATGTATTGAATTTTTAAAGTTTTACCAATATAGCGAGTCTGCGTGTCCACGGATGTTCTACTGCTCTAGGCCGAATAGCAAAAATCTCAGAGATTGGCTCGCATAGTGACTAAATACGTTCGAAAAGGGATACTTTTAGCTATTTAAATCAGTTAGCCCCATCTCGAAATAATGAACTAGGCTCATGTATTGAATTTTTAAAGTTTTACCAATATAGCGAGTCTGCGTGTCCACGGATGTTCTACTGCTCTAGGCCAAATAGAAAATATTTCAGAGATTGGCTCGCATAGTGACTATATACGTTCGAAAGGGGATACTTTTAGCTATTTAAATCAGTTAGCCCCATGTCGAAATAATGAACTAGGCTCATGTATTGAATTTTTAAAGTTTTACCAATATAGCGAGTCTGCGTGTCCACGGATGTTCTACTGCTTTAAGCCAAATAACAAAAATCTCAGAGATTGGAAAACTAGGAAAACACTTTTTAAAATTTAAAATCTCTTATTTTGAACATTTATTACAATTTTAACTGATAACCACATGTTTGATTAATAATTTACTATTTTTATTTTACAACTCAATTTTACATTTTTTTTACATTTACACTACAAATTTTGTTACTTACATTTTAATTATTTTATTTATTACTGATATAATGGTGCTTCGTGATTTGTAATAACTGTTTTTGCTTAATGATGAATGCTTGAAGATTAATTTTGTGTTTCGACGTTGTGATTTTTAATGGTATAGATGATGATTTGGCGTTGTGCATCTTTGTTTTATAATATTAGTTCTGGTTGATTTTGAATTTATGCTGTGTATCGGCTTTGTTTTGACAGTTTTTTAGTTGATAGTCAATTATTTTCGTTAATTTATGCTGCACACTGGAACTGTAGCGATGGCTCTTATTTGATGATTGTGTGCTGGAACTGTAGCTTTTGTTTGTAGATTGTGACAGACTCGCTATATTGGTAAAACTTTAAAAATTCAATACATGAGCCTAGTTCATTATTTCGAGATGGGGCTAACTGATTTAAATAGCTAAAAGTATCCCTTTTCGAACGTATTTAGTCACTATGCGAGCCAATCTCTGAGATTTTTGCTATTCGGCCTAGAGCAGTAGAACATCCGTGGACACGCAGACTCGCTATATTGGTAAAATTTTAAAAATTCAATACATGAGCCTAGTTCATCATTTCGAGATGGGGCTAACTGATTTAAATAGCTAAAAGTATCCCTTTTCGAACGTGTTTAGTCACTATGCGAGCCAATCTCTGAGATTTTTGCTATTTGGCTTAGAGCAGTAGAACATCCGTGGACACGCAGACTCGCTATATTGGTAAAACTTTAAAAATTCAATACATGAGCCTAGTTCATCATTTCGAGATGGGGCTAACTGATTTAAATAGCTAAAAGTATCCCCTTTCGAACGTATATAGTCACTATGCGAGCCAATCTCTGAGATTTTTGCTATTTGGCTTAGAGCAGTAGAACATCCGTGGACACGTAGACTCGCTATATTGGTAAAACTTTAAAAATTCAATACATGAGCCTAGTTCATCATTTCGAGATGGGGCTAACTGATTTAAATAGCTCAAAGTATCCCCTTTCGAACGTATAGAGTCACTATGCGAGCCAATCTCTGAGATTTTGTCTATTTGGCTTAGAGAAGTAGAACATCCGTGGACACGCAGACT
Organism: Nephrotoma flavescens; assembly: GCA_932526605.1. NCBI lineage: Eukaryota > Metazoa > Arthropoda > Insecta > Diptera > Tipulidae > Nephrotoma > Nephrotoma flavescens. The sequence continues at coordinate 8,528,996 of OW052223.1, forward strand.
CGCTATATTGGTAAAACTTTAAAAATTCAATACATGAGCCTAGTTCATTATTTCGAGATGGGGCTAACTGATTTAAATAGCTCAAAGTATCCCCTTTCGAACGTATATAGTCATTATGCGAGCCAATCTCTGAGATTTTTGCTATTTGGCTTAGAGAAGTAGAACATCCGTGGACACGCAGACTCGCTATATTGGTAAAACTTTAAAAATTCAATACATGAGCCTAGTTCATCATTTCGAGATGGGGCTAACTGATTTAAATAGCTAAAAGTATCCCTTTTCGAACGTATTTAGTCACTATGCGAGCCAATCTCTGAGATTTTTGCTATTTGGCTTAGAGCAGTAGAACATCCGTGGACACGTAGACTCGCTATATTGGTAAAACTTTAAAAATTCAATACATGAGCCTAGTTCATCATTTCGAGATGGGGCTAACTGATTTAAATAGCTCAAAGTATCCCCTTTCGAACGTATATAGTCACTATGCGAGCCAATCTCTGAGATTTTTGCTATTTGGCTTAGAGCAGTAGAACATCCGTGGACACGCAGACTCGCTATATTGGTAAAACTTTAAAAATTCAATACATGAGCCTAGTTCATCATTTCGAGATGGGGCTAACTGATTTAAATAGCTAAAAGTATCCTTTTTCGAACGTATTTAGTCACTTTGCGAGCCAATCTCTGAGATTTTTGCTATTTGGCTTAGAGCAGTAGAACATCCGTGGACACGTAGACTCGCTATATTGGTAAAACTTTAAAAATTCAATACATGAGCCTAGTTCATCATTTCGAGATGGGGCTAACTGATTTAAATAGCTCAAAGTATCCCCTTTCGAACGTATATAGTCACTATGCGAGCCAATCTCTGAGATTTTTGCTATTTGGCTTAGAGCAGTAGAACATCCGTGGACACGCAGACTCGCTATATTGGTAAAACTTTAAAAATTCAATACAAGAGCCTAGTTCATTAATAATGAGAATTTTAGATTTTTTAATGTTAAACAGTTTCTTTTGTTTTATCAATATTTATTATCAATATTGTTTCGATTTTAATATAAAATAAATACACTGTTAAAATTGCACACTTACAAAAAATTTTGTCCAAGAAATAAAAAAGTGTCCAAAAACTTCACAAAGAACACTCGCGTAAATTTTTGTCCAAAAACTTTTGTCCAAAAACTTCACACCGGTAAACACGGTAACACCGCTGTTACGTTCGATTCTTCAAAAATTTTAAAACTTTTAGTACAGTCCACATTAATCTCATTTTCTCTTTTTTACTTTTTCTTGTATAACGTAAAGAGTATTAGTAGTGTATGTATATATGTTTTTTGGTTGAATTTTGTCAGACAGTCGTGTTCGTGCAGGGCACAAAAACGAATTGAAATAAAATAATAAAAAATAATAAAAGTGGTTCTTGTTTATCAAAATATTTTTGCGGTACACGCACGAAACGAGAAATATTAATTAAAACCTATGGAAAAAACAAACAAACATTTTGGTCGCAGCGAGCCAGATTTAGAATAATAATTAAAATTATTGTGTTTAGTGAAAAAGTTAAGTGTTAAATAAAAATAAATAAAAAAACGAGAAACGCGAAAAACTACGTAGTAAGTTCTAGAAAAAAACGCATTATTGCATCATCGGTGCATAGGTGAACATCGCATTTCACATTAATTCATCACGTAAGGCAATAAACCGAGTTTTATTCATCGACAATAGCAATGGTTGGAGATGTAGCTTCGCTAATTAAAAGACGCAGTGTACAAAAAGGGCGTCTCACGAAACATAAAACAATTCTCGCGTCAGCTGACAGGAAAACTCATGCTGAAATTGAAATGCGAATCAAGCAATTACAGGATTGCATTTCGCAATACAACACAATTTATGATGAGCTGTATGAATTGTCTGAATATGACGATGCACCCGCAAATGACTTCATTCAATTCGAAGAGGATTCCACCGCCTGTTTGGGCAAGTATTTCGAAATTTTACAATCCTTACAGGGATCAAACGGTGATGTTGGTGCCACATCAGATAAAAGTGCCATGATATCAACCAAGGATATCAAAGAAATCACGTCACGCCCAGTTGATCCAAAGATCAAGGACTTCTCGGGAAATTTTGAAGAGTGGAGTACGTTCAAGGAAGTATATATGGCATATATACACTGCAAATCATACATGGCTAACATTGAGAAATATGTTCATTTACGAGGGTATCTACAGGGTGATGGATTTGATTTGATTAAAAATATTGCATTCACAGACACGGGCTATGAATTAGCATGGGAAGCCCTATGCGAGCGATATGGAAACAAGCGGCGGATTGTTTCGCATCACATCGATTCTTTGGTAATAATCTCGAAAGGAAATAAAGTCACGTCCGGCAAAGAACTCCAAACAGTTGTAGATGAATGCAATAACCACATTCTTTCCGTCAATGCGCTCGATATTTCCACGAACAATTGGGATCTACTCGTCATTTGATTGGTTCTACCACGGTTAGATAATGATACTAGAGAGATGTGGGAGAGCGAAAAAGTCATTGGAGAATTGCCAACTTGGGAGGAATTAAAAAAATTTCTCAATTCTCGATGTCGCGTATTGGAGGCAATTGTTACGAAAAGCAACCCATCTCACGCTACGGTTGTAAAAGATAAACCAAAATCGAATACAACGAAAACATACACCAAAAGTTTTGTTACCAACACATTGACTATAGTACGAAATTTCAGTGTAACTTATGCGGCAAGAACGATCATTTTTCTTCAACGTGTCCTGATTATCTTGCACTGCACGACAGTGAGAAATTCAAAAGAATTCAATCGCTTCGTTTATGTTTGAACTGTTTACGTAAGGGATATATCGCAAAGGATTGCCGATCGACAAGGTGTAAGAAGTGTCAAAGATCTCACAACACATAACATTGCATGAGTTCTACCAAGCACAGTCAGTAGCATCATCAGTCACGAATGATGTTACGCAACCATTATACCAGTCAGCGGTCAATACTGTGATAAACGGTACGGGTCAAGCACAAGTAAATACCTCAACGGGCCGTACATTTCATATATTGCTTCAGTCGACAAAACCGTATTATTGTCGACAGCACAAATTCAAATAATGGGTGTCGATAACCAAGTTTACTTATGTCGTGCGCTTCTTGATTCGGCATCAGAAAACAATTTCATAACTGACGAGCTTGCGCAGAAGCTTGCACTGGTCAGACAACAACATTATCATTACATATCTGGTATTGATACAATTTCGGTTAAAACAAAGCATAAGGTAGTAGCGACAATTAAGTCTCGCATCAGCAACTACTGTCTAACCATAGAATTTTTCGTTATACCAAAACTTACTGATCGATTGCCAAAGCATCGTATACAGTTGGAGAGCATGGAAATACCTCACGATATACAGCTCGCAGATCCATTATTTAACGTGTCATCCTCAGTTGACATTTTGATTGGAGCTCAATATTTTCTTGATCTTCTCAAACAACAACGCATTAAAATAGCCGAAGGGTTACCGCCATTGCACGCAACTGAGTTTGGTTTCATCATGGCCGGCGAAGTGGATCAGAATTTTAGAGGTATGAATTTCGCACTTATGTCAACGCAAAAGGTAGACGATGATCTCCATAATTTGGTGTCCAAACTATGGAGTCTTGATGCAGTCATCACGAAGACACATTTATCCGAGGAGCAAGCTGAGTGTCAAAATCATTTCATCAACACACTTTCACGCAATTGCACTGGAAGGTACGTCGTAAAACTACCTTTTCGGAACAACATACATGAACTTGGTGAATCAAAAAACATCGCGTTTAATCGTTTTTTGTCAGTAGAGAGAAGACTACAACGCAACGAAGAGATGAAACTTGAGTATGCAAAATTCATACAAGAATATGTGGCTTTAGGTCATATGCAGAAGGTTCCAAACGATAATTCAGTTGGATATTATTTGCCACATCACTGCATTGTCAAACCGAGTAGTACGACCATTAAATTGAGGGTCGTCTTTGATGCATCCGCAAAGACTTCGTCGGGATTATCATTGAATGATACTTTGCTCGACGGCCCAAGGACCCAAGATGATTTGCTCGATATCGTTTTACGATTTCGGATTCCAAAATACGTTTTCTCGGGCGATATCGAGAAGATGTATAGGCAAGTGGAAGTTGCCCCCGAACATAGAAGATTTCAAAGAATCTTGTACAGAGAGTCGCCAGACGATCCCATCGCTACATATGAACTTGCTACGGTATCATACGGCGTTAAACCGGCTGCATATCTTGCAACAGCCGTTCTCAAGCAAATCGGCATCGATGAAGGAGACAAATTTCCTTTAGGGCGAAGAGCATTACGCGATTTTTATGTCGATGACGTGATGACGGGAGATGACGATATCGATTGCGTTATCAACATGAAAACTCAGTTGTGCCAACTGCTGGCCATGGGAGGAATGAGACTTAGAAAATTTGTATTGAACTCGTCACGATTCATGAGCACTATTCCGGCAGACGACAGAGAAATTGAAGCTGATCTGGATCAATTGAGTCCTAATACATTCATCAAGGCTTTGGGTCTCAAGTGGGATCCCTTAAATGACAAACTTATGTTATCGTTCCATAATTTTTACGACAAGAAGCCTACAACCAAACGCGAGATACTTTCCATCGTTGCTGGCATATTTGATCCATTGAGGCTCGCAGCACCGGTCGTCATCAGAGAGAAGATTTTTTTGCAAAAACTTTGGCTTCAACACGTTCCGTGGGATCAAACACTGTCGCCGGACTTACTCGATCAATTTCACGAATATTTGGATGACTTTTCATCAATACAATCAATTAGCACCGATCGATGTATCAATTCCAGCCAACCTCAAATTCTCGAGTTACATGGTTTCGCAGACGCGAGTCAAGCAGCATATGGGGCATGCATTTACATTCGAGCCATCAATAACAAAGGGATTGTTACAGTCAATTTATTATCCGCCAAAAGTCGAGTCGCACCTCTAAAACATCAAACAATACCGCGGTTGGAATTGTGCGGAGCTCTTTTGCTTTCACGACTCTATAACAAGGTGACAAACGTGTTGGATATAAAGTTTGATAAAGCATGTTTATGGTCAGATTCGACTATAGTCTTGGCATGGATTAAAACACCCGCATATCAGTTAAAGGAGTTTGTTGCATCAAGAGTATCCGAGATATAAGAACTCACGAATGGAATACCATGGTATCACGTAAATAGTCGAGAAAATATTGCAGATGTCGTTTCGCGGGGTTGTTCACTTAAGCTGGTGGCATGGGCCAAAATTTTTAATGGCATCACTCGATTATGAGCAGTACGACTTGAACTTATCCAAGATTGAGGTAATTGAACGTAAGGAGCAGCAGTTTGTATTGTCAACCCAACTCAAGCGCAACGCGATCGGTGACCTCATACATCGTCACAGCTCGTACTTGAAATTATTGCGGATAGTCAGATATTGTGTCCGTTTTATTAATGAAATAATCAAAATTCGCAACAAGAAACTTACCAACAAAGAACCAATTTCAATATTCGATGAAAACACCACAGCACTAAACAATCTCGTTCACTCGGTTCAAAGCGATGCATTTGCCGAAGAGGCAAAAGCTTTACAATCTAAAAAGCAATGTCCACGATCAAGTAGCTTAAGGGCTCTCACACCATTCAACGACAAATTTGGAATCATACGAGTCGGCGGTCGCATCAGTAAGAGTGATCTGCCGTACGAGCAGTGTCATCAAATATTGTTACCGAATACGCATCACTTCACTGATGTTATGTTTCGACATTACCATGTTATTGGCTTACACTCTGAAGCACAATCATTGCTGTATCAAACGCGACAATTATTTTGGACCATCAAAGGCAAATTAGCTAGCGAAACGAGCCAAGATGTGTTGTATGCATTAGACAAACACCAAGGCCAACTCAACAGCTCATGGGTGAGCTACCAGCAGACAAAGTGAGCCCTCATAAAGCGTTCACGGTAGTCGGAGTGGATTACTGTGGTCCGTTTTTGACTAGGATTGTGATAATGTCACAGACATGATTGTGACACAGTGATAATGGTACCAATTTTGTTGGTTCCAGCAATCATTTAAAATCGCTTGAGCTATTCTTCAAATCAAACAACATCGAAACCGCAATAAAAATTGGTGTGATGATCACAATATATCGTGGCATTTCATACCACCGCGATCTCGTTTAGAGGTTTCGTTTTGATTGGTGGTCCACTGACGACAATTGATGAGCCAGACATAACATCGACCAATATAAATCGACTCAAACGGTGGGACCAGATCCAACACATGACTCAATCATTCTGGAAAAAATGGTCAATTGAGTATTTGCAATCGCTCCAGAAGCGAACTAAATGGAAAGCGGAATCACCCAATCTTCAAGTTGGTCAAATTGTTCTCGTTCATCCTGAGCAAGGGTTTCCAGCCAAATGGATTCTTGGGATGATCATTGATGTAAGAACGAAATCTGGCACCTTTAAGCGAAGCATACAAAAGGTATGCCCGCTTTTTAAAGAAACTCCAAACAACTAGGATTCTGTTAAAACAATTAACGTCGAATGTTTCAAAAGGGCGCGGCATGTTACGTTCGATTCTTCAAAAATTTTAAAACTTTTAGTACAGTCCACATTAATCTCATTTTCTCTTTTTTACTTTTTCTTGTATAACGTAAAGAGTATTAGTAGTGTATGTATATATGTTTTTTGGTTGAATTTTGTCAGTCAGTCGTGTTCGTGCAGGGCACAAAAACGAATTGAAATAAAATAATAAAAGTGGTTCTTGTTTATCAAAATATTTTTGCGGTACACGCACGAAACGAGAAATATTAATTAAAACCTATGGAAAAAACAAACAAACAACCGCTATAACTGGTGACCCCGACGCGCGAGTAAGTATAACGGTAAAAAAAAACAGTTCGACCGTTAATACCGCGCAAGAGCACATTTTTTTTCTCGCAATGTGCCAACTAAAAGTGCTATTAATAAATAATCTTATAAATAAAAACTATAATAAACTATAAAATAGTGCAACATTATAAAACATCCACAACAAAAACTAAAACGCTAAAAACAAAAAAAAAATAACAGGCACACATAAAGTGAAGTGAGTGACAAAAATTATAAAATAAAACGTAATCTCACATGAACAAACATGAAACACGACCCAAAGCTATAGTCGTGGGTAGTGCAGTGAATAAGTGTATACCACAGCAGTGCATGCGCACCGTACTAACACAAGTTCGATACGCGGTTAATTTAATCGAGTATAAAATTTTTTTTTTGGAAACCACGAACTACCTGCAAACTATACACGCGAAACTTAAAAATTTGGGCCAATTGCCCCCGCAAAGGCGATCGCGCCCATCGAGGGAGCCAGGGAGCTGGCAACAACATTTCGCATGCGGCAAAATTACAAATAAAACGGAATAACCGACGGCAGATCAAGGTGGCAGCACAAATCAGCGACAAATAGCCTCACTTATATTACGAACAACGGATGATTCACCCTACATCAACATGGACGCCTAACGGATATACCATACGAGTAATTATAAAGAAAATTACATTTATTAAATATTTTTTTTACAAAGTTTTTAAAAATTTTCTTAACCAAAAATAAATTCGATTGTTATTTAAATTAACTATATATAACTATATACAGTATACACTACACATATCTATATCATATACATACTTAGAAAAAAAAATTTCGAAAATTTTTTTTTTCATTAACTTTTAAAATTTTTTTTTATAAATAAACTAGCTGACCCGGCGAACTTCGTACCGCCTCAAAATCAATAAATGTTTTTTAAAGTTATTAGCTTAATAAAATTGAGTTTTTTATTAAGATTAAATAAATTAAATGAATACTCCAAATTAATTAAATTCAATGAAATTACAAAAATCAAAATGAAATATATTTTAATTACATTGAAATGAATGTAATTCACGTGGCAGCAAGGCTTTCGTTTTATTGAATTGAATAGAAATGGTTCGCGTAGCATTATTGCACTACTTTCTTTTAAACTATTTGCTGGGTGAGTTGCAATGTGAATGGAGTCGATTCCCTTCATTGTAGCACCTTGTGATATACGACATTTTTTGTTTTATTGTTAGGTGCGAGAACGAATAAAGCGGATGGTTTACCGACACGTGAACATGCTACGTACAATTGGCCGTGAGAGAAACATTCATTTTCTAGATTCAGGCCACAAACACTCAAGGATTGGCCTTGTGATTTGTTGATTGTCATGGCGAATGCAGGACGAATCGGAAATTGAATTCGTTTAAACTCGAATGGCATATCGGTTGGGATCATCGGAATTCTCGGAATGAGAACTTCCTCACCTTTGAACTTCCCTTGGAGTATCGTCGCGTGAATTACATTGCCCATGAGTTTTCTCACCACCAAACGCGTTCCGTTACATAGTTTTGGTTGATTCAGGTTTCGTAGCATGATGATTATCGAGCCAACTTTTAGTTGTAAATTGTGCGGTGGCAAGCCAGGTAGATCCAATGAGTTTAAAAATTCAGTTGGATAGTTGGTTGCTTCGTCTTCGTTTGTCACACAGTCAATAGATTTGAAGGAATGAAGTGAACCGACGATTAGATTTTGAATTGTAAAATTTAAGTGATCCACATCTTTGTTCTTTGCCGCAAGAATTACTCGTTCACTCACCCACTTGTGATTTTTGTGGTTAGTAATGATGTTCGGGAACACTTTGTTGATGAGCTCGTCCTTCGGTGAGACAAAAATGCAAAAGTTCTGAGGAAACGAAATCATTTTATATATATAGATAAGTAGATGAAATAAAAAAAAAATTGGATAAAAAATAAAATGGTAAATGTGCATGCAGCCTCCAGTCGGATTCGTATCCAGTACCTTGCGGTCCAAGCGCCGAAGCTTTAACCACTGCACCACTCGTCACATAGAAACTACACCTACAAAATTCATATAAAAAAAGGTTTTTTTTTATTAGATTTTTGGGGCTTCCCTTTTGAGTTTTTCCGACTTTTCTTTTTTCCTAAACCACCACTGTATTGAGACGAACAAAATAAAAAAAAAAAAACAAAATGTACTAAATATATGAGAAAATGAATTTTCTTGAAAACTTTTTTTTTTGGTGAATTTTTCCAATGTTTTAATAGTTATTATGCTATTCGGAACGGAGACAAATCCAACAAAACAAAAATCATAAAAATCGGTCCAGCCGTTCTTCAGTTATAAATGGTGTAACTTTTTTTTTTTTTTTTTTTTATTATCTTTATTTTGACACTAGCCCCAAAATTTGGTGCCATTTGGTCCAATTTTTACAATTTTGTTCAAATTAACAATTTTTCAAATTTTAAATTAATTTTTATTTATTCTTTTATTCACCTTTCACACATCGATTCCCTTTCATACTTCTATTTGATTCATTCTTATAAAATTATACACATTCTTATATACGTTCATTCCCATTCGTAATATCTCAGTCAAGTTCCTTGCTCTCAAGAGAACATCGAACATTTGTCTGTTCTGATTGAATGCACAACATTTCAGAATCAAATGTTCGATGTCCTCCACAACCAAACAACTTTCACATAATTCATTCTCAATCAAATTGCGTTTCTTCAAACATTCTTTCCAATTACCATGATTCAATCTTACGCGCTCCATCGTTCGTATCATTCTAGTATCTCCTTTGAGCACCTTAAAGAAAGGTTGGCTCAAAGGAGAACTAACCAACTCAAAGTACTTCTTACCTTTCACCTGACATTTTTCAACAAACTCTCTCTCCCATTTTCTCCACAGATTCACCTGAAACATGCGAAGTACATCTCTTGCATCCATAAATTCATATTCATTTACATCCTCAACCAAACAACCCCGTTTCGCAAGCATATCGGCTTTTTCATTACCTTCAATTTGTAGGTGTGACGGTATCCATTGAAGAATGACCTCACTCCCACAAGATTGAAGGTACTCATACAAAATTTCCACATACACATTACCATGAGTTCCCCCACCCTTACTAATTAATTCTAACCCACTCCGGGAGTCGGAAAATAACACTACTCTCCTCCTCCCTTGTGTCATTGCCAACTTGATACCTTCCATAATTCCAATCAACTCCGCATTCATTATACAGATACTGTCATTCACTCTTATCATTTTCTCTTTTCTCATTGACGGAATAAAAATGCCTACACCTACTCGATCACAACTTACACTAGCATCTGTATAAACTTCCACATGTGCAAAATAATTTGTTCGCATTTTTAAAAACTCACTCTTAACCGATAACTCATTCATCATCGCTTTTGTTGTATCACCAAACTTCAAACGCACAATTAGATTGCTCGGAGGGACTTTCGAATTTACGGGCCGAATCTTGGAGAATACATTCATATTCTCCAACATCACCCTTGATCTTTGTGTTCTTTGGTAATCCGTCCCTCTTTGCAACCTCTCTTTCATTTCATTCACCAATTTATTGTCCTTAGTCAACATCCGCACAGTCTCGCGTACGGTGATCCACTTTCTCTTATAGTTGAGAGGTGAGTCACCCAATTCAGACCACAGAGTGTGTATTGGGGTTGAACTAATCGCCCCCAATACCACTCTGGCACAAGCATTCTCGACAGTCATCAACTTTTTAAACCCGACTTTGGACCCATCACCATAAACACTCATTCCATACGCAATTTTGCATGACACTAGCGCCTTTCGCAACATATCCGTCACACTAGGTTGGGCTCCCCATTTCGGTTTGCTCACCCTTTTAATCACATTCAATCTGTTCTTGCAATTATCGGCTAATTTATCCATATGCACTCTAAAATTCAATCGCTTATCAATCCAGATTCCCAAATACCTAGTCAAATTAACAAACTTTATTCTCTCATTATATACTTGCACATCTACCATACGATTTGTTCGAAAAGTCATACTACAACATTTTCTCGAATTTACACACAAATTCAATTCGGTCAAACATTCTGTTACATGATTCACACATTCTTGAGCATGATTCAAGGCCTCCTCGATGGTCTTCTCCTTGCCCATCAGAACAAAGACATCTGCAAATTGCAATATGGCTTTGTCCGGGGAGTTAAACCTATGTATCGCGCTCGTGTATAGGTTGAAGAGAGTCGATGAGATTTTACTGCCTTGGGGGAGGCCTATATCCACCTTCCAACCTATACCCTCTACCACACAACACTAACTTTCTGTCATTCATGAACTCATACACCCATTTGCAAATTTTCCAAGGAATCCCCAGCTCCATAAGGACCTGAAAAAGCTTCCCCGGAACCACGTAATCATATGCCCTTTCAATATCCAAAAATACCGCCACAACATACTTCTTTTCCTTTCTTACTTCCCATACAAACTTTTCTACACATTCAATAGCTGAGTGGTTACGACGGAACCCAAAGATGGTTTCCGGCAACAAATTACCCTCAATCACAAATTTATCCAAACGACCTTTCATCATACCATTCACAATTTTGACAAATACATTCAACATACATATTCCCCTGTAATTTGTTGCCAGATTATGGTCCCGATCTCTTTTTGGAATAGGTACCACCCTGCTTTCCTTCCATTTTTCCGGTATTTGAATACTCATCCATACTTGATTGAGAAGTCGAAGTAAAGCCACCTTGGCTTCGAAATCCAATCTCTCAATCATTTTATAGCTCACTCTGTTAGTTCCGGGGGTAGTAGATTTGGAAGTTTCTAAAACCCCACGGAACTCATCCCATTTAAACTCCTTACACATGTCATTTATAAATTCTCTTTCATTATCAGGTAACAAAACTTCATTCCTATCGCTCAAATTGTTTCTAACATCCATCATCATTTGTAAAAAGACACCTCCTTTCTCTCTGTCATCTAGCACTGCATTCATGCCTTTCGCTCTATAACCTCTCACCCTATTAAATTTATCCCATAAATCCTTAGTTGTGGCTCTATGTGTCATTTTGGACACATAGTCCCGCCAACTTTTCCTCTTCGCTCTACGGATAGCCTTTTTCAATCTTGCATTCATCCTTCCATAATTTATTCTACATTCTTGACATATACACCTATTGAACTCTCTCAGTGCTATCCGTTTCCTTTCATACCAATACTGGATTTCGTTATTCCACCAACCTTTCACAGTACATTCATTCCCTCTCACATGTATAGTGCACATTTCATTTATTCTCTCTATTTCATCCTCAAGTTGGTTCCTCAGTTGCTTCATTCATTATGAGAATCTCATTCATACGTTCGATCCATTTCTTACCATTCATAATGACCTTACGGTCTATGTCAACATTTACACCACCTAAACACATCCTGATCAAATAATGATCGCTGCCCAAATTCTCATCCGTAACATTCCAAGTGACTTGGGCCGACAGCCCGCTAGACATTAACGTCAAATCTATTGCACTGGCTGTCGATCCCACAGACGGCATATTAGTTGACCCACCATCATTCAGGATTACGAGATCGGAATCAAGAATGAGGCGAGTCAACAAGGTGCCCCAAGCATCATTTCTTTCACACCCCCATACTCTCGAATGCGCATTCATATCACCCCCCAAAATTACGTCACTTTTTCCTTCCACCCAATCAAACATAATTTGAAAATCTCTCAGGTTTTTCTCTCTATCACTCACTGACTCATTTGGAGTTGCATATACACTTACAAATAACAACTCTCTGTCCAGATTCCGAGTTTTGGCAGCGATGACTTCGATGCGCTCGAAAGTCGGTGTGTCGCACACGACAAGGCTAATTTTGTTCTGTGCCAATATCGCCACACCACCGAAGCCATCGGCCCTTGGTCTGGACAGTAAATTATACCCACTTACACGAAACGTCCTACCCTCACGCTCCCAAGTTTCACACAAAAGCATCACATTCACATCATTTTTGGCCTGATAAGTCCGCAGCATATCGCCATTGGCATGCATGCTGCGGATGTTTATCTGACCAATTGTCATACATTCATTGGATCTTATCATACGCTCTGCCATTCAAAGAAAAGAAGAAGGGGAAACGAACCTTCTTCCCTCAACATTCATCATCACTCATACGTACATTTTGTTGAAAAATTCCTAACTCATTAGGGTTGAGATAGGTGTACCTTCTGAAGTTCAATGCTTCAATTTTTTTTGCTGCTGATGCTCCGAACTCGATTTTTGTTGGACCAGGTCCCGGCTCCTGTGTTGTCATTGTTTTTTTGGTTAATTCTGTTTTTGTTTTCTCGTTGTTTAAAGGTTTTGATTTGTTGTTATTGATCTCATTATTGTTACTATTATTGTAGTTGTTGTTGTTATTGTTGTTGTTATTGTTGCTATTATTGTTGTTATTATTGTTGATATTACTATTGTTCTTGCTATTACTATTATTATTATTATTATTATTGTTATTATTACTTTTATTCTTTTCAATATTATTATTATTGTTGTTTTTATTATTGTGGCTGCTGATATTATTTTTATTTGTATTGTTATTAATAATGTCCTCGTTTTGCGCGTTTCCTGTATTTTGTTGTAGTACTTTACTGTACGTTTCATTTGGTTGCGTTGCCTTCGATGCTCCCGTGGTATTTGCGTTTTCGCGATAATAAATTTCCTTTGCTCTGAAGTATGTAATCCGATCCATGGTTTTTATATTTATAATTTGTTTCCATCCATCTCGAATATAGGACACTTTTTATCATAGGCAGTGTGACTATTTACACTCTGGTTCATCGTACATTCTTCGAAAAAAAGTCTCCTTTTTTTATTGTTAATTTCCCCCAATTGCAGAGGATCAGTGTATGCCCTCATATTCATGAGGGGCTTAAACCGATTTTTACTTTTAAACGACATCCTGCCCGAAGGCAGTTGCCGGATTGAAGTTAAAAAAAAAACTGTGTATAGGTGTTGGGACACCCTGTCGTTATCCAAACAAATTGACGTATACGCGCCAAAACCAAAATGTTTTTATTTGTTGTTGTAACACACAACAAAATCACCTTATCACTATTTATTACCCCTATCTACCACTTTTATTACTATTTTATACTAAAACCAATTACCACTTAAACTATTTAACTAACCAAAACCAAACTATACTAAAATTAAGACTACTATCGCAAAAGGAAATTTTATTTATTATCGCTGTCAAAATTGATTTGTTCACAATGAATTCGCAATTCGGACTGATGGTGTAACTAACCCGACTTTGTTTTATATATATATAGATAAATAACATAAATATTATAATACATATATGTATATACAATCAATTACTTAAGCAGCGTAGCTCAACGGGTAGCATTGATGGCTATAGATAATAAAGTCGATGGTTCGAAACTCGACCAATTCAATCAATTTTTTTTATAAAATTAATTTTTTTCAAACGATTTGAATTTAAATATTTTTTTTATTACAAACATTATATTAATTATCAAGCTTACTGTAAGTGTACGATTGTTCGATTCTACATTTTCGCACTATTAATACTATAATTTCGTGATATTTGAAATAATTCTTTTTCGTTTCTAATTTCGCTTGATATAATTTGCTATTTAATTAATTTTTTGCTGATTTTATTCTTATTCGATCTGCCCATTCCCTTATTCGTATTCGCAATACTCCTTGGTTGGAAAAATAGTTCTATTTAGATTGTTCGCATTCGAATATTTTTTTTAAGTCTACGATTAGATAGACAAGTGAATAAAATAAATATTTCTGCAACGCCGGTATTAAAGTGAAGTGAAAAATAAAATAATCAATTTAAAATGCCACCTAACCAACAAAAAGCCGTTTCATCGTCAGAAGATGAGAACGACACTCATGCTGGCACACCAAACGACACTAATGCCACCAAAGATACCCCCATTCTGGAACGAGCAGCCGGCAGCTTGGTTCATCCTCGTCGAACACCAGTTCGGCATCCACCGCATTGTCGACGAAGATGAACAATTTGCTTATACTCTCGGCGCGATACCACAAGAGACGGTACAATTCATCACGGACATTTTCAGGAACCCGCAGCCAGGCACGAAATATCATCGACTGAAATCCGCGTTAACCAACCGATACTCTGTCAGCGAGGAACAATGACTTGACGAGTTGCTCTCAGGCTTCCAACAAATGGGAGACCTTAAACCGTCCCACTTTTATCGCCTGCTTGAACAAAAAGCAGGTGATTTCAAATTAGTAAACAACGATTTACTCAAAAATCTCTGGCTAAAACGTTTGCCAGATGAACTACGAGCGATAATGGCGCGGGATATCAAGAACGACATCGAGGAAATCCTACCGGTCGCCGACAATATCTGGATTTACGCTCAATCCAGAGTACCCAAACCAATTGCTGCTGTCAACCAGCCATCCTCAAGCAAGGCAACTGCTGACGGTGAATCAGCCCTTGTTTTAATGCAACGACAACTGGACAAGACGCAACAACAATTGGCAGATCTACAGCGAACACTGGCCAATATGAACATTGGTTCACGTGGAAGATCGCCAAACAACAGACGGAATTTCAATTACTGACACAGGTCAAGGTCAAGATCGTTATCTCGATCCGGACTGTGCTACTTCCACCGTCGTTTCGGCTCACGCGCACGCAACTGTAATGAGCCGTGCAGTTTCCGACCGGTAGCTCATAGAGAAGCTACTTCAAAACAATTCAGGTCTTCGGAAAACCACTAAATCCTGCTGTTTCTACGGCAAACAGTGGAATTGGTTCGTCTCGCCATCTTTTCATCCACGATCATGAAAATAACTTACAATTTCTAATCGATTCGGGGGCTGAAGTATCTGTGATACCCGTTAACAAGTTTCCCCGACATGCTAAAGACACCGTTTGCATTCTTACCGGCACAAAACTTTTGAAGGTTAATCTCGGTCTCAGGCGTATGTTCACACATCCCTTCATCATCGTGGCAGTAGACAGGCCTATTATAGGTGCTGACTTTCTGTCCAAATATGGTCTCGTGGTCGATTTGAAGAACAGAAGACTTTCTGATTCATTTACTACCCTCACTGTGAACGCAATCATCGCCCAAGTTGATACGCCATCTCCTAAACATTTCAGCGTCAACAATGATTACGGCGCTCTTTTGAAGAAATACCCCTCGCTCACTGAGGCTCCGAATTACAATCTCCCAGTGAAGCATAACGTAAACCGCGACAACTCGACGTAACAAAACTAAAAGCTGCTAAAACTGAATTTCAGTTTATGACAGATATCGGAATCTGCCGCCCCTCATCATCACCAGTCTCCTCACCATTACATATGGTGCAAAAGAAAGACAAGGACTGGCGCCCTTGTAGAGACTATCGACAGTT
The DNA here is from genome assembly GCA_932526605.1 of Nephrotoma flavescens. Classification (NCBI taxonomy): domain Eukaryota; kingdom Metazoa; phylum Arthropoda; class Insecta; order Diptera; family Tipulidae; genus Nephrotoma; species Nephrotoma flavescens. Next base: position 8,545,384 of record OW052223.1, read on the forward strand.
AAACACTGTCACTGTCCCAGATAGATATCCTATCCCCCACATACACACTTTCTCGTTGAAACTCGCCGGCGCCACTATTTTCTCGAAAATAGATTTGGTTAGGGCATATCATCAAATTCCCATGGCTCTCGAGGATATTCATAAAACAGCGATAACTACTCCTTTCGGGCTTTTTGAGTTTACCCGAATGCCATACGGCCTTCGTAACTTAGCCCAGACATTCCAGCGATTCCTTAACGAAGTGTTAAAAGGGCTGGACTTCGTCTACTCTTATATCGACGATATCCTCGTTGCGAGCCGGTCCGAGATGGAACACAGTGAACATCTCGAGTCAGTATTTAAACGTCTCTCCGCATATGGAATCAATATTAAAGCTTCGAAATTTTCGGCGTGAAGTCACTCGACTTCTTGAGCCACACAATTTCGAAAGATGGCATCCTTCCATCGCAAGACAGAGTTGATGTCATTTCAAATTTTCCAGAACCAACATCAATCCGCCAAATACAGCAGTTCGTCGGTATGGTGAACTATTACCACCGCTTTATACCACGGTTAGCCGAACTGTTATCGCCGATTCACAGGCATTTGGCCACTTTACTCAAGAAAGGCAAAAACAAAATAAACTTTTCTTGGCCCGAAGATTACACAGAATCTTTTGACAAGGTCAAGCGTTCTCTTGCCGCTGTCACTCTTTTAGCACACCCATTGAACGACGCGCAGTTCAACATAACTACCGACGCTTCCAATGTAGCAGTTGGAGCTGTCTTACAACAACGCAACAAAGGATGTTGGCAACCATTAGCGTTCTTTTCAAAGAAGCTCTCCCCCGCGGAAATTAAATACTCTACTTTCGATAGAGAACTTCTTGCTATGTATCTAGCAATTAAACACTTTCGCCATTTCGTCGAAGGCCGAAATTTCTCTATATTTACCGACCATAAGCCTCTTAAACAGCTATTGCGTCAAAGTCTGAAAATAATCCCCGGCAATTACGACATCTCGATTACATTGCCCAGTTCACTACCGACATTCATCACATCAAAGGTAAACACAATGTGGTGAGCGACTGTTTGTCTCGTTCTGATGAAACACTTCTCACAGAACTCAGCGTCTTCTCCTTCGGCACGAAGGAACTACTTGTACAGCAACAACGCGACGACGAATTGCAGAAATTGATTTCAGCACAAACACCGAAATCAAGCGTATATCTGCAACGGATCGACTTACCAGACAAGCAGCAAATTTGGTGTGAGACTTCAACAGGTAAAAATCGACCCTACGTTCCTCTCAACATGCGACGGACAATCTTCGATAGTCTACATGGCTTATCACATCCCGGCATCCGTGCTACGCGAAAACTCATAGCTTCAAAATACTTCTGGCCAAGAATGAATACTGATACAAGCAACTGGGCTAAATCTTGTATCCCATGTCAAAAGTCCAAAGTTCACCGCCACACGAAATCAGAACTTGGTAAATTCGAGCTACCAAGTGGCAGGTTTGAACACATCCACATGGACCTGGTTGGTCCACTGCCCCAATCGAATGGCTATCATTATATTTTAACGATAGTCGGCCGATTTACCCGTTCAAAAACCGTAAGTAAGATCTTCTACAATGAGTATATCTGTAGATATGGTGTCTCACTCTTCATCACGACAGACCAAGGAACACAATTCTAATCAAAGTTGTTCACCAAGCTCACGAAGCTCCTAGGTTCCCATCGCATTCGGACAACTGCATACAACCCGAAAGCGAATGGTCTTGTCGAACGGTTCCACAGGCAATTAAAATCCGCCTTAACAGCTCGATGTAATACATCCCATTGGAGTTCAGAACTTCCAACGATCCTATTGGGTATTCGAACCTCCGTCAAGGAAGGCCTCAACTGCACACCAGCAGAGCTAGTATATGGTCAAAACATCAAGGTTCCCGGTGAATTCTTCATCACAGATCAAAATTCGAACCCAAACACAGATACTTCGGATTTCGTGAATCAGCTTCGTACTACCATGAGAGCCTTAGTTCCTACGGACACACGACATCCAACCGAACAGGCAACGTACATTCCCAAAAATCTGGAAACCTGTTCACATGTATTCGTACGTGTGGATAGAGTCAGAGGTCCATTGAGTACACCCTATTCTGGACCGTATTCAGTGACCCGCAAATTGCGCAAATTCTTTGTTGTGGATATAGATGGAAAATCAACAACAATTGGCATCGACAGACTTAAGCCAGCATACGGAATACTTGTGGTAAACCCAGTCGAAAAACGTAGTGTTCCAAAAACCGTTACATTCAATTTAAAACACTACGGTTTTCGATCCAGGAGGGGAGTGATGTAGCGGCTCAAAAACCTTTTCACTTCGTGGCACTCCTCGTAGCAAAACTATTTATACGTCGCGCCGCTTAATTACGAGGCATTGCTCGTTTTGCTGAATATAGTTATTTCGCCACCTACATTCGCGAATCTCGATATTTATAAATTATCGATAAATGTCGAGATTTTAATTTCACGATACGAAATGAGAAACGAAAACAGCAGTCGGGTTTTAGAAGTTAAAGAGACACGGTCTCATATAATAAAATAATAAGTGAAAGTGCCGCGAACAATCGTTCACACAACATTTTGTGAACTAAAACAAAAATCATATTTTATACCGAATAATAAATAAAATATTTTCAATACAAAATACAGTGTGTGTTAATCATTAATACAACTAATAAAACACGGTAACACCGCTCTAACTTTTTTTTTTGATTTTTATCCGCATGCACAAAATGTTGTGTGAACGATTGTTGATATTGTTGATATGTTGATATGAGACCGTGTCTCTTTAACTTCTAAAACCCCGACTGCTGTTTTCGTTTCTCATTTCGTATCGTGAAATTAAAATCTCGATATTTATCGAAATCGAGTGAGTTTAGTACATTTGATTCAACATATTCCATCACGAGATCGGCAATTGCAGGACTTGTAGGTGAACCCATCAGTAAACCAAATAATTGCTTATAAATTTGATTATTAAACGAAAACATAGCGAAAACATAGCAGAAATGTATTGTGTTTTGCTTAAGGCTGTATGGTACTCAGAGAAAAAATCTGTTTTGATGTCGATATTTAAATGCCCAAAAATGTGTCCAAGCTAAACATTTTTTTTTGTTCTTTTCATCCAACGTTCTTTTTCCAACGATATATTATTATATACATACTTGTTTTTGTTTTATTTTGTTATTGTGCTCTTTGTGTATTGTATTGATTGCTATGAAGCTCTGATAGTATTAGCACAAACAAAATAGCAATCAGACCCGTAAACCAATAGTAACTTTATGTGTAAAATCAAATTCTCGATGTCGTTACAAATGGAAAAATATTTCGAGCGGCTGTTAGTAGAAATGCTTAGCTAAAACTCAAACCCTATGTGCTCAATATACATATTTCTCGCTCAATATATTTATTCAATATGCGCGCGACAAAATATTTTTTTTTATTTGTGTGTACAGTATAAAAGAAACAAACGGAAAAATACAAATTCAACCTTTTTTTTTATTTTCGTTTGAAAATATCCTTTCTCTTATTGTATGTTTTATATTTAATAAAACAGAATGTTTTGAAAACTCGCACGTATTATGTATATACTATATATATACTAGATGTATATACATATGTACTATTTAAAATAAAAAGAGTGCACGATCGATAATTTCTTGTCGTTTAGGTATATAAAATTTAAAAAACATGTGATCATGAAAAGAAAGAGGATCTATTTTCGATGTACATATGTATGTATGTACGTATATACATTAATTATGGTTTGGTGTGCTGCATGAAATATAGTTTATAAAAAAGAAACAAATATTTGGAGGAAATGATACGAAACATCAGAAATTTATGAACGAAAGGGAAAAATATTATAATTAAATTGTTTTTAGTGATCGCAGTAAACATTTACATAGATATACATACATATTACATATTTGTGTTTAGTTACATTATGTATATTTTTTATGCCTATCTATACTGATTGGTCGAAATTAAATACATACATTCATTACTTAATTTTTCCTAAGTGTACTATAAGGATGATATAAGGATGAAATTCAATAATATTAAAATTCCTAACAATTTTATAAATGATTTTATTTTTGAGAAAAATAATAAAATCAGCTTAGAGCGGAAAGATGCCTTTGGGAGGATGTACTATGTATTTGAATTTCCATCCAAAAAATTGGTCAAGCATATATAGTACATTTTTGTTAACACTTTCCCCTTATTCCGTATTATCTGAAGCATGGTATATATTTGAATTGTTTCAAATAAAAGCTAGTTATTGATTTTAACCAAATTTGCAAAAACATTAATATTTCGATGTCGGTTGTGATATATAGAATTATGAGTATACACAATATATTTGGAATTTCATTTTTAAACTTCTAACGACAAGTAAAAACCATCCTAATATCGTAGACAGACCCAAAATTTATCGCGATTTTCAGTTATCTAGATTGAAAATAAAATTATAAAAATCGTGATAAACAATTTGTGGTGACCCGATTTTTACGAGTGTGCCTAATTTATCAGGATAGATTGCATTTATCTAGTTATGAAAACTTAATAATTCTGTTTTGAAAAAATCGTGTTCAGACAGACAGGCAGAAATAACTTGATAATCTAGATAACGAAGTTATCTATAGTTTGTGTCTGTCTACGGTATAAGGTTTAAAAATGAAAATAAATAAATTTCGTTTTTTGTTGTTTTCAACCGAGTTACAAGCTTACATTATAAGTACACTGCAATTTTTCAGATACCAACCACCACTTATCATGAAAACTACGCTAAATTTCTCTAGAATAAATGACCACTTTTTTGACAATTTCAAAAATAGACATTTCAATATCGGATATTGGGTATCGCTTTATAATCCTCATCAGAAGTGCAATTTGATTTTTAAGATGTAACTTGGAACTTTAAATCATGGAAACAAATTTATTTAGCCACCCACTTTATTTATTAGGTGTATAACTTAATTTCTACAGATTTTTTTTCACGGTATTTTGTGGTTTTTATAGGATCGGACGCAAGGTTTCAGAACAACGAACGACAAGTCTACGTGAGTTACCATAACCTCTCAGAATAGCAGAGTTTACGATTACAACTGATAAACAGCACATTCGGCACTGCATTCTATACGAATTCCAACAAGGAAAAAATGGTTCTAAGGTACGGGAATCAATTTATAGCGTTCTTGGTGCCGACCTTGTGTCCTATGAAACGTGTAATTATTGGTATAAACGTTTTTCTGATGTAGAAAACCAGGATTATTTACTACCAACTGACGGAGTACCTGAACTGATGGTATCCGGATGGAACTAATATAGATTTTTATAATCGTGAAGAGATGGAAAATTTAAATGACGATAATATATCCGATTTAAACAAAAGTCCTTCGAAATTGCAAACCATTACAAAAAACGCAAATAGTGGTAGTAATACTAGCAATCGTAGTGGTATTAGTTCTTCTACTTTTGGTAATAGAAGTCTAAAACCTTCTTATACATACAAACAATTTAATAAAATAATGTTAAAGCGAGTAATGGCCTTATCCGGTGCTGATCTTTCTATGAGTTCAAGAAACGAATTACAAAACCAAAAACTACGATTTTTAAGTACTAAATACTACAAACTTGTAAAAAATAGGAACCTGATAGACGAACTTGAAGAGAAAAATTTAATTAGCTCTTACCAGAAGGATACATTTTTAAACCGTAACCCAAATTCAATTTTTTGAAATAGATATACTTATAGAGATAAAATTAGAAACCCAAATTTAGGCAGGAAATATCCAGAAGAAATACGGAAGTTTTCTTTAAATTTAAACTTTTATTCTCCGAAGACCTTTGAATATGTTCGAAACCAATTTAAAAATTTGCCTCACTCTCGTATACTTGCTCGTACACTGGTATAAAGTAGTAAATGGGCATCCAGGTTTTACTTCAGAATCTTTTCGAACTCTAAAGTTGCTGGTCCGATCAAAAAAAGAAACAGATAAGGTCGTTATTGGAAATGTATGCTTGGATGATATGTACATTCATCCCAAATACGAGTACGATTTTCACACCAATAAAATATCTGAATACGTCGAGTTCGATGGTTACGACCCAAATGATAATACTTTAGCTACCCGAGTAATTGTTTTTATATTTGTCAGTTGTACTGCTCGTTGGAAAATTCCTCTTGGATATTTCCTTATTAGTAGCTTAACATCTGTATAAAAGAAAAATATAATTGAGTTTCGTTTGCCTTTATTACACGATATTGGGGTTCTAACTATTGGTTGTAACGTTTATTTTCCTAATATAAATCTCGCTTTTAAATTGGTGGTATACCTCAACAATTTTATTTTTTTTTTATCCATGTCTTATGTTCAGACTCGTCAAGAACATTTAACTATTAAAGGTCCTTTATTTGATGGTGACGGCCCTAAAATTTCATGGCACTATTTACAATAACTCCATAGGATTCAATCGAAGAAAGGTTTCCATCTCTCGAATAAATTACGAAATGGCCATATATTTTTTAATTGCCAAAAAATGAAAGTTAATTTAGCAGTTCAGACATTAAGTAATTCCGTAGCAAATTCCGTGTTTCAAATTGCCACAATATGAAGGGTGTAGTGGAACAATAAAACTTATTAGAGTCTTCAATAATTCCTTTGATATTTTAAACAGCAAAAAATTTCAAGTAATTTTAATTTGGTTTTAAATTACGTTAAATCATCAATTGAATATACATATATCAAATTAAAGTTTCTATCCTCTGGTACTAAAGTTACTGATCCTAAAAGCCAAACGGGATTTATTGGAATAATATGTTGTCCTTCTAACATCCAGAATTTCCGTGACACTTATTTAAACACACATCTGTTGAAATATATTTCGTTCTATAAATTAAGTCAAGAGCACATTGAACTATTTTTTTGAGTTGTTCGCTCAAGATTAGGAAGAATTTCGAATCTAACTCTAAACCAATTCATCACTTCATATAAGCGTATTTTCACACGTTCAATTAAGTGACGCCTCGTTAGGTAATTGTATTCCTCAAACAGAAGTTTCTATTTTAAATGTTTCTCCTGAGCATGAACTTTGTTTACTTATCATTAATTTTGGTAAATTGTTTTTTATTTTTAAGTTAGTTTTCATTTAGAATTTACCACTTTCCGCTATGATGTCTTTAATTTGATGGTCGCCATATAAAATATAGAGCAAAATTTGTGTGTGTGCATGTACGTAGAGTAGATGACATAGAGAAAAAGAAAGAAATAACTATTCAATAAGTCTAGTAAAAATGCCGCGTGCGAGAGAACTTCCCATCCCAAGTTGAAGTTGGTCTTCTGAGCCACGCAAGCAACGTGAGATCGAGCGTTTACATGCATCAGTATAACTTGCCTGCTTGCTTGCCCAGTAAATGGCAATTTCTGATCAATTTCTTTGCTCAGTTTGTTCAGTTGCCGGCTGTACCGTTCTGCAGTCACAGTCTGACCAGTTTCTAGAAGTTCGCAATAAAGCACACCCTTCATGTCCCACCAGATACACAGGAGAACCTCCTTTAAGTGGATGTTCTGTTTTTGTGTCGATGTACTGGGTTACCCGGGATCTATTCACAACTTTTTATATTTGGAATTCTAGTAAAAATTATACTTTTCATCACTCGTCACAATTTTCCACAAGAAATTATTTTTTTGTTGCCGGGCTAGGAGTAAAAGGCATGTGTTCATACGTTGACCTAGGTTGTATTCGGTCTACACATGTGGGACCCATTTAGACCGAAATCGCCACTTCTAAACCGATTATACCAATAATCACACGTTTCATAAGACACAACGTCTGCACCGAGAACACTACAAATTGATTCCCGTGCTTTAGAAGCATTTTTTCCTTGTTGGAGTTCGTATAGAATGCAGTGCCGAATGTGCTGTTTATCAGTTGCGTTCGTAAACTCTGCTATTCTGAGAAGTTATGTAACTCACGTAGACTTGTCGTTCGTTGTTCCGAAGCCTTGTGTCCGATCCTGTAGAAACTACAAAATACCGTGAAAATATTTCTAATTTAAATATAATTTTAAGCTCGAAGAAAAAATCTGTAGAAATAAGCTCTTACACCTAATAAATAAAGGGTGGCTAAATAAATTTGTTTCCATGATTTAAAGTTACAACTTAAAAATTGAGTTGTACTTCTGATGAGGATTTTAAAGCTATGCCTATTAACGATATTGAAATGTTTATTTTTGAAATTTTCAAATAAGTGGTCATTTGGGGCGGTTTTCATGATAAGGGGTGTTTGGTATCTGAACAATTGTAGTGTACTTTTAATGTAAGCTTGTAAATCGATTGACAACACAAACAACGAATTATTTATATATTGTCATTGTAAAACCTGATGATGGGTTTCACGCTTAGGGTTAGCAGTTTAAAAATTGAATTGCATGGATATTGTGTATACTCATAATTCTATATACCACAACCGGCATCGAAATATTATTGTTTTTTGCAAATTTGGTTAAAATCAATAACTAGCTTTTATTTTCAACGTCTTAAAATGTGTGCAAAAACTAGTCAAAACAGATCAATTACTACCATGCCTCAGATAATATGGAAAAAAAGAGAAAATGTTAACAAAAATTTGTATGCTTGACTAATTTTTTGAAGGCAAATCTTAACACATAGTACATTGTTCCAAAGACATCTTTCCGGTGTAAGCTGATTTTATTCATTTTCTCAAAAATAAAATCATTTATAAAATTGTTAGGTATTTTAATATTATTGAATTTAGATCATATATCATCCTTATAGTACACTTAGGGAAAATTAAGTAATGAATGTATGTATTTAATTTCGACCAATCAGTATAGATAGGCATATAAAATATACATAGTGTAACCAATGCCTTCTAAACTACTGGCCGCTTACACCAAATGATGACGACACGCTAAGTCGACGTTGTTGTTGCTTTCTCTAGTTGCTTTGTTAGTGTAAATATCCTAAAATTATTATTGCGCAGTCTCGGTATAGACTTAAATTGACGTCATGTGCGAAAAATGAGAGTAGTAAAAGTCCAGTAGTATAGAAGGCATTGGTGTAACCAAACACAAGTTTGTAATACGTATATCTAAACGTTTACTGCGATCACTAAAAAACAATTTAATTATAATATTTTTCCCTTTCCAATTATTTGTTTTTTTTTATAAATTATATTTCATGTGGCACACCAAATCATAATCAATGTAGCTACATACATACATACATCTAAAATAGATCCTCTTGCTTTTCATGATCACATGTTTTTTTAAATCTTATATACAAACGACAAGAAATTATCGATCGTGCACACATGTATATACATCTTGTATGTATATACATAATACGTGCGTTTTAGTTTTCATTTCATTTTCTGTTATTAAATATAAATCATAGGAGAAAGGATACTTTCAAACGAAAATAAAAAAAAAGGTTGAATTCGTATTTTTCCGTTTGTTTCTTTTATACTGTACACACAAATAAAAAAAATTATTTTGACGCGCGCATATTGAATAAATATATTGAGCGAGAAATATGTATATTGAGCACATAGGGTTTGAGTTTTAGCTAAGCATTTCTACTAACAGCCGCTCGAAATATTTTTCCATTTGTAACGACATCGAGAATTTGATTTTACACATAAAGTTACTATTGGTTTACGAGTCTGATTGTTATTTTGTTTGTGGTATTAGTTTTGCGTACATAAACGGGATGAAATTTTATGAACGAGAAACTAAAAGCGATGCAATTGCAAGAAAATAATTCAAATTTCGCTTAGTAGTAAAATATGTATACATAATATGTATACATATTATATAAAAGCCAAACACCATTATGAATTTTTGATATTTTAAATCTCGATATGAAATTTTAAATTTATTTTCAATTTTGTCAAACAGTCGCAAATTAAAGTTTTCGTTTATAATAGTAATATAGGGTATATCCTCTATCCGGTCGCAAGTTAATTATTTGCGACCAGAAATATGGTTACTAGATTTATTTTGCCATGCCAATTCTTACTTTTTTTTAAATTTAAATTTGTTTTGCGATTGTTAAGTAGAAATACATTAAAAGATTGCGACCTCAGAAAATGCGTAGCAGTCTTTTCGTAGATGTCTACTTTACAATCGCAAAACAAATTTAATTTTAAAAAAAATTTGTCAATTGGCATGGCAAAATAAATCTAGTAACCAGATTTCTGGTCGCAAATAATTAACTTGTGACCGGATAGAGGATATACCACATAATATAACTCTGATGATGTAGCGGTTATATGGGAGCTATATTTGTCATAGCTGTGAAATGCAACAAGGCAAGTTTGAATGGGATGCAGTGGAATGGAATCAGCTTGATCAGTACAAATAGACCGAAGTGTCCAGCTTTTATCTATGACAGGAAATTAAACTAGACACCTATAAGTTATTAATAAGCTGGACTAGTAATAATAAATAATACACATTTGTTCTAAGCACGTCTCTAATACTATCGACTACTCCTCAAAACATGATGATAGATTTGGAACTCATATTTGGCCGAATTACACTAGAGAATTACGCTAGAATAGACAGCAAAAATTCACGGTAGCTTATTCTTATTTCAAATCGTATCATAAACTCTCTCGATGAATTTACACAATATAATTGAAATATGAAAAATAAATTAGTGCCCGATTAATTGAATTGGACATAACGACCAATTTAACTTCAGAAGGTTTTATAATAAGATAATTCTTCAAAATCCAACTGTGTTGACAGAACATGCTTGCTACAGAGATTGTCGAAGATCGCTTTGCCCATTATTGTATTGCTCAGTAAGTTTTTCAAAGTACGTCATTAGTGATGAAATAAGAGTTACTGCACTTACTATATTTTCCACTTGGTCAGTTGGCTTTTTAAATATTTACTTGAAAAATAATTCGTGAATCATTGTATATATTTTTATTAAAGCAATATTTTTATTAAAGCAACACTCATTGTGAACTTCAAATCTAATTTAAAACGAGGGAAAGTGCATGGTTAAAAGTCCTTAAAATATAATTTTTTAACAAACCTGGATTTATTTTGATTCTATTTACTCTATGGTGCTGTATTTGTTTAATTAAACACAGCAACCAATTCAATGTAACGGAAACGAGTCGACCGGTCCACCATCTAGGGCCTCCTAGAAGTTCGGCTTAAAAAAGTGCCCATCGAACCAAAATTTAAGTATTAGCAACATACAGTTAGTAACGAAAATGATCATTTTCAATCACACACTGATTTTTGAGAAAAATTTACAAAATATAAGGATTATGGAACTTATTTTGCAGCTTTTATGAATTAGATTTTACAAATTAAACCCAAAAATACAAAATCAAATGTCATTTACCGTTTATAATAAAAACACAAAAAAAAAAATCACGAATTTTTTGCAACGAAAATTATCATACATTTATAGTATGATCCTTGAAATTTTTTAAAATTATTTACATAAATTATGAATGAAAATGTAATGGTTGCGAGTTGTTTGGCCGGTGTCAGAAATCACACTACCAACGAAGATCGTCAAATAGTAATTAATATGAAACGTATTGAAAAATCTATGTGCGAAATTGGAAAATTAGTTAGCTGAAATCATTCTACAGGGGCCCAAATAATATCCAGGGGCGGTATGTTGTCCCAAGTAACATTTGTTAGAGCTATAAGCAGCGGTAAACTCTATTTCAGTTCTAAAATAGATAATATGAGCCTAGTAGTTCCTGAAGGTAAATATTTACAGCTTTCAGCTTTACACAATATTTCTGCTGTTTTAACTTAATGTTTTGTTACGATGTTAGCTCTATTGCTTGTCGAGCATATAGCTTTATTAGTAAGCTCTATAACCACGATTAGAGCGTATCTAGGTTGTTTTGTAGAGCTCGTTGTATTTTAGAATAAAATGTTTCTATTAGCCAAATTTTATCCTGTACACGGTTAAAAATGAAAGGATAAAAATTAGTTTTAGCCCAAGTATGAAATTATTTTGAATAAATTTTATTTAATTTGGAACATAAAATACGTTCTTTTCGTTAACGTAAATATTATTCTCGCTTATTTAATGATTTTCATTCTTATTTTGTTTATTGGTTATCCTTTTTTAAAAACAAATTTTATTCTTTCGTGCTATTCTTTGCACAAATAAAAATGTCTCCTTTAAATGATGAAATTTATCTGTATTTAACCTAAAATATTTTAAATATTTGCAAAATTAATGGCTGTTAACTAAATGGTTCATTTTATTCCAAATTGAATAAAACTCAACAAAATAATTTAATCTTAAAAGTATAAATGAAATATATATGAATCTTTCTTCCATTTTTGGTATAACCAAAGCATGATGTGCAATTTTAATACAAAATTTATATACTAAGAACATCCCACTAATTTGCTGTCAATATCGAGAGAATCATAAAAGTTGATCAATTTATGGGAACTTCACTGTTGATGCCAAATTAAGGTTATTAAGCCAATCATTTGTTGTTGGAATAAGGATTCGTTAATTGAAATGTTGTGTCGCATCTGATTTTGAAACAAGGTATACTGTGCTTTATTCTATTTAAGTCTATAATGCTTTCTCTCTTTCAAACGAATTTAACGATATACAGTGAAAGATTAATTTTAATAATTTGTCATTATTGTATACCTCAACTACAAATGAATCTTTCACTGTGCGCCCTTAAATTAGTTAATGCTATCAGATGACCTAACTTAAAAACTTATAGTTCAAATGGCAGCCTCTGTGTGCCAACAAACATATTTTTTATTAATATTTTTTATCCATAAACTTCCCAGAGAATAATACGATAATCTCAAAAAATGTAACGAACGATTTTCGAAATTAGACGCCTCGAGTAGAACACACGGATAGGTAAATACAGATAAATATGATTGATACTGTATAATACATATGCTGAAATTCTGTAGTTTTAAACTATCCCATTTGAAGCTCAACTTAGGAAAGTAAATAATTTTCGAGAAAATCAAGGTAATAAAACAGCTAGGAAAATAAAATATGGAGGTGAGAACATAATATCGTAAACTACAACATACAACAGGTTCTCAAAGTAATACCATTGTGATATGATTTTGCAGATAGAGCCGTTTTGACGATACAACATTTTTCTCCGCATATAAAACATTAAGAAATTTTAAATTATCATCCCAACTCAAAATTAAAGATGTACTACGAGTGTTACTCAACAATAATATATTTGACAATAGGTAATTTAAGAACGCTTCGTGCTTATTACATAATCATTGTTACGATGGCATTACGGTATCTTTAAAATAAATTACAAATTTCAATCGACGCAACAAAAATTATCATAGGCTTTAAACCTGAAGGAGGCTTTCAATATTATTTTAGTCCTACCCCAAATGAAGGATAATGACATGGGCAAGGTATAACAATGGAATTAGCTTCAATATTTTGATAAAACGCCTGATAATAACTGATATTCATACTTCATTAACTAAAAATTGAAGAGAAAATCATATTTTGTTCTTTTTAGTATACAAATATTTTTGTCATTTTTATTCAATTTTGCATAAAAATCTGAACAAATTATTTAGCTTGAAAAAGATAAATTTGTATGTTTTTCAATACAGGAATCATTCAAAATTGAAAATTGTATGTCTTTTTTTTTTATATTACTTTTGTGGGGAAGAAAGGGGTAGCACTCTTTTTGGAAAAAATATTTTGATTTAGTTTCAGTAATTTCGACTTAAAAATTTAGTTGTCAGGTATCGATCATTTGAAATGGTTCTGCTGTGTATTAAGAGGTAAGTTTTTGTTCCCACATAATTAATGTGATTTTATAATTATAATAATGACTATAATAAGCAACACTTATTTTGTTTTCTCTCAACAGAAACACGTACAGATACATTTATAGCGAGCCCGCACTCAGTTACGCTACCAGAACACGGATAGAAATTGTCTATTATTTGAAAATGTAAGGGTAAATAAATAATACAAATATGTACTTGATAATTTTTTCTAATAAACATTTAAAATATTTAGGCCAGAAACTAGTGAGATGGAACTAAACCACGAGTTAGTAACATGGAATGTAATCAGCTTGATAGTTCACACCACATTTAGGAAAATGCTAGGAATTTCATGAATCCGAAGATTATTACATGCGGATAGGATATAACCATTGTAATTTTCATAAACTTTTGTATATATACATTGCCAATATTTTTAATAAAAAAGTATGTTTTATTATCAAAATTTCTACTTTGTTTTTACTCAAATTTCACTTAAAAAAACGTTGAATTTGGTTTATAAAAAGAATAAAAATTTTCCCTGAATTGTCTAAAATATGGTAATGACTAGAATTTATTTTAATCTTTTAATGACATAAATATTATTCTTTGTGACTTATTTTTAATACGCCAAGCAGAGCAAATTTAGTCATTTTCAAAGAGCAAATTCTATTTTACATTTGAGTGCTTTTGACACTCGGCAAAAGAAAAAAATTATCATTATCCGATAGATGAATTTTATTCTTTTGGACAAAAATTAAATTTGTTAAAACTAGGACAAAATTATTTTAATTTTGAAAGTATAAATCTTATACATTTGGGAAGTATAATTTTAATTCTTAAAAAAGGATGGACGTATAGTTATTCCGCAGAAGGATAGGAAAAGAATGGATTTCATCCTTTTATTTTTAACCGTGTATTAAAGCTATATTACAACTGATTTAGAATTTATAGCTTCTTTCGATAGATGCTTAAATGTAGCATAATTTTACACTACTTTAGCGCTCATAGGTAACAAATAAAATTACAATATCCTTATATGGAGCTTACTTATGTAGTTTAAACTCTTTTAGAGCGCAAAGTTGAACAATAGAATAAAGAGATGCAGAATGCTTCTAAAATAGGACTTAATAACAATAACAAATATTCTCCATTTTAATTAAAATAAAATAAACTAAAAAATGGCTGAATAGTGGATAAATTAATAATAAATATGTGTTGTAGTGTATTCTTGATAAAATGCACTACATAGTATGTAAATAAGTTAAGTGAAATTATGTGAACATTATCAATGCGTGCACGTGGAACTTGTGGATTTGAAAGAGAAGTTTTTGATTTTGTTTTTATATTAATTAATGTATTTTGCTGTGTGTTTTCTTGTAAATGCATTTGTAATATATTATAATCTGTGTACATACCCAGTGCACCAGATTCGGATTTTTATTTAGAATTCTTTTAGAATTTGGAGCAAGAGTAAGAAACGTTTTGTGAATTCTCAAAGTTTTTCAATCTGAATTTTTTGCTACTGGTATATTTAACTATGGCATATTTCTCCGAATATGCCAAAAGTTTCCCCTCTATTTTGTGGTATAAAATTGAGAGTATTTCTGAAAAATCAGAGGGAATATTAAATATTTTTAAAGAAAATCCAAAATTAATTTTTTTGAGTTCTGTGAAAGAATTCCGAATTAATTCAGAATGGTTTTTCGCAGTTGTCAAATCGTTTTTGGAAAGTTTCTATTCCAGGAGCACTTAGTTTTGTATAAGAGATCTGTCCGAATACATCATACAATTTAATTTTGATTATAAAAAAACAAATCGATTTTTATGAAAAATCGTTTTGAATTCGTTCGGAATTTTTCAAGTAATTAAAAAAAAAATCTTTACATTTTCTTTAAAAATGTTTAGAGTTTCTTTATGATTTTTTAGAAATAGTTTTGATTTTATATCATAGAAATTGTGGAAGAAAACTAATGGTGTATGAATGAAAACAAATAGAAATTTTACATACTTCCCTGACAAACCCGTAGTATTTTTATAAAATTCTGAAATAAGAATTGAGAAATTACTCGCACTTAACGACTTATTACGGATTCTGGCGAGTTGGAAGTTTCGCTAGAAATAATTTCCTATACAAAAAAAACAATAAAAAATATGTTTAAGCTTAATTCAAAAACTAAAAATTCATTTAATTATTAATAAAAAACATTAAATCCGTTTTATAATATGATAGATTCGTACACTACTTAAAAACATTTTGTTTTTTTCTGTTTCTGGAGCCTACCCTTCGTATTATAAAACACCTTTTTTATTATAGCTTCAATGTCGTCAATAGTCGCCTGCGGAAATTTTGAAAAAGCCGCGTCTGAAAGATACAATTCAGATTAATATTATATCTCTATTTAATTGGAAACTGTTGATTTTTAAAATAACCTTTGAAAGCTTCAATTAGTTTATAATTCTTTATTTTTATGTTGTTCCCTAGTCCCAGCCATGTGAAACTTTTTGCCACGCCATCAGTCATAATTTGTCTGAAAGAATTTTTCGTGAAGTTGCGCAAATCAGTTCCACCCATTGTTTTGAAAAATTGAATCTAAAAATAATTTTTTATAAATTTTTTCTTAATTTAAAGCTTTATAATTCATTAACAGGGCATCAAAAGTGTCCTCATCCTCTTTTAATTTTTCTTCGAAACCTAGTACAACATCTATTGTACCAATAGGAAGTGAAGGGAACAGTGTTGTCATATTTGTTGATCTTGCTTTATTTTTATTTTCCTGCCGTAAGTAAAATATTTCCTTTGCTAAACGCTTAAGAGTTAACTGCATATCGTCCAACTTCTGTAAAACTAAAATAATTATATTAATATTTAATGGAATAATGAGCCAAATTTAATAGAATTTTATTTTGTTTTTTATTGGTTTTAAATATTAATTTTTTTATGAGCGTGAGGTACTTCATGATATCCTATAGGTATTAAGATGAGTATTTGATTTACATACCTGTATGAAATTCGCCGGCAGGTATAATGATATCAGAAGAGGAATTCACGGTTTCATTACTGGCGGTAATAAGGGTCGTATATGTTTTTTCTTGCGGCGGTCGAATAGGGGATAACTTGTTTGCAGGATAATTTAATAATTGAGTTGACGTGGTTGGAATAACATCCCCTGTAAAGAAACGCACCCCTTTAAATAAATATTAAGCACTTAAGTGCTACAATTCACTAACCTGGTTGCATATATCCGAAAACATTGTAACCTTCTGTATCACCTAACAAATTATTGGTGTTTTGGGTATCTTCCATTTGTGTTACGTTGTCCATTTGATAAAGTTGTGTGAAAATATTTTTTGGTATACTTATTTAAGTATGATGAATGAGAGGTATAAATAAATGCTTGTCTATATCTATGGACAGATTAATGCGTTTTATAATATTTTCATTGCAATCGATTTCCTCCGCATTCTCGTCTAAAATTAGCCCATTTCAATAAAAAATTTGTAGAAAGGTTGAGTTTATGGGTAAATAAAAGTATGGTACTAAATTTGATATGTATTTTAACGTAAACTTAAATTCATCTTCATTTTTCAATATTTTTATAATCTTTGCAGGTTTTCCGTTGACTAAACAAAAATTATTTGGATCCAAATGAGAGAACCAAAATTTACCGGTGTACAGCTTAATAATAAATAATAATAATAATAAATAAATAAATAATAAAAATTTGAGTTAAGTGATGCTGTCCCTCATGGACCATTCGCTTAACATCTTGCAGTTTATTTTCAAATTTAAAAGCATTTATATTTTCTAGGCCATCATATTTTTTAGCATCTAAGTGTAAATGAATTAAGTTATGACAGTTATAGGTTACGTTTTGTGAACCGTACAAAATACCAAACTCTTCTACAAAGCTGTATAACAGCTTCTGCGCACAATTATTATTTATAACGCAATCGGTTGAATGAAGTAAAATTCGCATTGCGCACGCTAATTTCAAAAAATGTGAATATTTTCTATCATCCAATATTCCTTTTAATATAAGTGGTCCAACGTACAATAAGAATAACCTGTATTCTGTAGCTTTCCAAAAGTCCAATTCTTCTATACTACGAAGCTTTCTATTGAATTCTTGTGAAATTTGGCTTTTAATAATCATAATGCGAAAGTTTAGCAAATCACTTTCAGTTTTATTCAATATATTTTTCCCGTGCTTACATTTAACCCATAAATGTAACATCTGTTTCATAACCCCTAAACATACTAGGTGCATGTAATCAAGAGGAAATTGATCGACACATCCGATTCCCAATTTTTCAATATACAATGAGTCCATTAACGTATGATGTTCTTTTTGTTCTCTTTTAGAAAAACTAAAATCTGTACGCAGAGGTGCATTTAAATCTAAGAGACAGAGACGATGATTAATTTTTTGTCCTTTAGTTTGGCATTTATTGCAGCAGTAGAAACCGGTATGCCCTTTTATACCTAATATGAATGCCTTTGCAGGTGTATCACAAATAAAACTGTGAATTTTAATATCGTAGTGGGAATTTCGAAAACTAAATCCAGCATCTAGTAATTTTTTTGTTTCATCAACTAATTGTTTAACAAAATTGTGAGTATTAACTGGCTTTGACAATCCTTTGTAACAACCCACAATATATACATCGGGATATCCAATGATATTTACCAAAATTGGCCAAGTTTCCGATTTTTTGCTGTTTCCATGAAGTGGTAATCCGTCTGTTGCAAATTGAAGAAAAATCTTATTTGATGGAAACTCGGGGTATTTGAGAAAAAAATCCGTTAAACAGTTCTTGAGACCATAATTTATGTAATTTCCATTGTCCAAAGTTTCTACATATGATTCTCGAGGAGTGTCTCTCAATGTCCTAACGTCAGAAGGTAAACTTGGATCAATTTTAACCAAAATGTTAAGCAATTTATTAACTGTGCGTGAAGTAACATTACAGTTAACTGACCATGATGCCAATTCACCACGAATATTAGTTTTGCCTGTGGTTGCAGTAGGGCTATTAAATTCTATTTCCATTCTCGTACTATCTCCAGATTCATTTGAAATTTCAACAAGATGTTTGTTAATTTCATTCAATGGAAGATTTGCCAGGTTACTGCTTAGCGCACTCGTTCTTTCTGAGATTATGCTACGAGTTTCTGTTTGTGAGGGTACGACATTTTCATTTAATGAAATTCGTTGTCGCTTCGCCACACCAAACAAGTCATCCAATTCTTTTTTCACAATCCTTGAAGTATTTTGTCTAGAGGACATGATTTTGATTTGAACGTACAGCACGTAAATAAAAATTGTTTACCATTTATTTTAAGATTATTCTAAATATATTTTCTTATTAATGAACTGATTTCGAACCGAGCCCGAACAAATCCGCTCAAGTTTATCAATTTTTTGTTATTTTCTGAACTCGAAGTTTGCGGGTAAATTAACGCGTTCAAATACTGTTAAAATAATATGCATATATGTACTTTCTATTCAAAATTGCTTGTGCAACTTAAATTTTCATGGCAATGTAACAATAATAACAATAGCAAAATTTTTTAGCTTACCTTTTCTGATCAATTTTTATTTCAATTGGAAAAATTAATATAAAATTTAATATTTCACTGCACTTCACGTTTTCACCTGTGAGGAACAATACTTGTAATGCAAATGAATTTTTTGTTTTTGCGTTATGAAATTCAACAAACAAACGGTAATTTTACCGTTTCTTTTTGATTTGTATGCGTTTGCTTTTGAGAATTCAGAACGAAATCCTAAAATCCTTAGAAAGAAATATACATCGAATTTATACAGAGAACATCAACGAAATTTCCGGTTTTCTAAAATGTGTAATAAAATGAAGTGTAGTAGGGATATCTATTAAAAAAATTCTTTCGGAATTTTTTCTGTCATTTCTGATAGTCCGAATCTGGTACACTGGGTACGTATTTGCCTGAGAATATACATATACTATAAAAATAAATTTTGTACATATTTGCAAGTATTGCAATTGCGACTTGCGACGAAACCAACAAGCAACAACAATGTTGTTGGTTTTGGATTTGAACATGAATGTACATTGTACGCGCTCAGTTATAATTATAAGGTTTTGTTGCGTGTGTTTGGTGTACCATACCATATTTGTGTCTCTTGCTTACGATTTTATTTTCTCAAATTTTGTTTTGCGATCATAAATTTTATTTGTTTTGTTTTAAAACTAATATCCTCTCGTCTCGGAACATTGTTATTGTTGTACTCTAGTACTAGTACGTACATTTGGCTCATAAATTGTTGTACATATACATTTAACTCTGTTTTATTTTGATTACACCAATCCCGGTGAACGAAAAGTCTCTGCTTAAGGGAAAAGGATTCGATTTACGAATTTTATTTTTGTTCTTATTAAAACGTGTGTTCTAGGCTCGAGATTTTTCTAGAATATGTTGTGTTCTTAAATTAAATTAGTTCCTTACTTTAAATAAATTCTATAAATTGAAATTTTGTCGAAAGTCCTGACTTTAAAGAAATAATAAAGTTGTCGGCAAATATAATTCAATTTATTTTATTATTATTATTTTTTAAACATACCGGAAGGTCAGGGAAGATTGTGATTGCAACATTCTTGATCAGGGGGTCTATTTAATTATTTACGCTTTGAGGATAAATTCAATATAATAGAATATGTTAACGATCCAAAGACCTTTTGCCATGGAATGTTGTTTTTCGACGATCTTTCTTGTTGAATTCAGGTTATGTTTTAGTGAAGTGTGTGAATGTTAGATATAAATCAACCCTGCTTTTAGTTGGATGAATTTAAATATAGGTAGCTTAATGACAATACCGAATTTCAATTTAATTGTTTTACAATAGCAACGAAATATTTAGGTCATCATATGTATGATAATGCTGTCGAGTAATTACGAACGTGAAATCCCTCGGTTAGATGGTGTTGGGTGGGAAGATAGGGGAAAATAAGGTTACAAACAGCATATGATGAGATGACCCGTAGATGTGAATTAAATAACCTAACTACTCTATTATGACTGATGCCGAATACATATGATGAGTATTAGTATCCTTTACTACAACCACAGCTAACCCAAATTAATAAACTAACAAAATCTACTCTAGAGTGTGAATTTAATTGTAACTAACATTTTAATATATTTAAGTAGTTAGAAAATGACTTTGCTGCGGTTCGCCCTAGTCGTTTCTGTGACTAACATCCTTTCCCAAATAACCTTATCTGTTAAGGATGCAGGCAGGGCCTGGGCCCGCATGATGCTGAAATATAATTCGCATTCAGATATAATTTGTTATTTGATTGTTGATATTTCAGGATTATGGTAACGTACCTAGGATCGCCGTTATGGCTGGCCTGTACGCCTCAATCATATCATCATATCAAATAAAATAAACTAAAAAATGGCATTTATGTTTAAATATTATTGTTAACACCAATAAAATACGCTTAAATATTTATGACGTACACGTGAAAAATCAAGCAATTTCTATAAAATTATGTTAAACTTATTTAAGAAATTTTATGAAGATGTAAACTTCAATTTTTTATGAAAATTTGAAATTGGCATTTTCAATAAATATTTATTTTATTATTAAATGTTTGAAATTTGAGTGGCCCATTCAAAATGTATGAGGTATCATACTAGAATACACCACAAAAATATAATTGCATACATATTTTACTATTTACAAACCAGAAGTACCAAATATAATGCTATCTTTATTATCGTAATTTTATTAAACCAAAACACCATTAGAAAAATATTACAAAAAAAATGAAATGTCTAAATTCGGCATAATTCGTTTCCTCCGAAATTGTTCAGTTTGCTTTCTCTAAATAAAGAATTTGTTCGACAATTTTTTTTTCTAAACTTAAAGTTATTCAGCTTCAAGAATTTAAGATCTTGTAGAACCGAGTGCTCTATATTAAAAACTGCACATGAACTTATTGTACTATATAGAGCAAAGTACTTCATAAAAGCTGCAAAATCCATGGTTATGGGACTAATAAAAACAAAAAATGTTGCTCTAAGACCGCTACTTTTCGCCCTATATAAACTTTATAATAGTTCTAAGAGCGCTTCCAGAGCTAAAATTAGTGCATGGAGCTCTATAAAGTAGCTTTAAGAGCGCTCTTAAAGCTAAGTTAGAGCAAAATTGTTACTTGGGGTACCATCACTTCGAATCGAAATCGAAAAAAGTCGAATCGAAAAAGTGAAAGTTGTATCATTTTTGCTTTTCGAAAATGATACAACAAACCGCCATTCGACTTTTTTCGAATTTCGATTCGAAGTGATGGTACAACATACCGCCCCAGATTCAACGTCACACAATCGGCTGAAACCGTGTAACATTGGTAACGTTCCAGCGGCCTAAGAATATAAGTTTATTCGAATTTTTATCACTCAATTGCGCAACGACATTTCATATGTGTTTGATAGTATCGTGACACCCGCTTCTGTATATTACCAAATCTATCTCTTGATGTCTTTGTAGCTATTTTGGAAAGCCCTAAGTTAAGTGGCTGAATAATCTGCTGATGATTATTGGTATAATAATTTAAAAATATGATAATAGATGGTGATGATGCTGGACAGTGTCTCGGTGTTATTTTCATCACCGAAAAACTTGAAATTATACAATTGTGGTCTGTCATTCGGTGATCGTATTTTAAAGAATTAATAAGCAAACGATTCAAGGTATTAGTTGACAGAAGTAATTATATAATTACAAGTGTCGTATATACTACAATATATAAATCGTGCTCGTGAATTTAAAATAAAAAAAAAAAAAAAAAATTTAAAGAGAAAAAAAAACGCTACTTATTACGAGCGTGTGTAGTTTGTGCCACGTTATCCGAAACAAATTGAGTACTTTTGGGGGATTGCAGGTAAAGGTACCGGTTTATATGAACGGAACGTTTTTTTGTATAATTGTGATAATCTGTTTATTTCTGGGTTTTATATCATTACCATGTTATTTTCTGGTCCTATAGAGTCACATAAAAATCAAGGTGGTATTCGCTTAGGCGGCATCCCGCTATCGGCTGGCGTCTCCACGATATATTTTTGTTCGATTGTCGGTTCGATTTTATCGCAACGATACTCAAGTACGAGTACAAGTGAATCACGCCGTAAAGATAATTTTGAAAACGGCTCATGAAAACGCAAAACGGTAAATCGAGCAAGATTTTGGATATAATATGCATAACTGTCAATAATCATCATCGTCTATCACGGCCTAAATAAGCTAAGTTTTTTTTATATATTCCTATTTATTATAAATATCATATATACATAATACACATATACAACTTAAATTCTGTGGAGTATATACAAATGTAATAACAAATGTAATTAAAAACTATATATGAATAACTAAATACTTTTATTTATTATACGATTTATTTATTAATTTATTTATAATTATATCAGCTTAATGATGATTTTATTTAATTATTGGTTACTTTTTTTAATGATCATGTTTGTTATAGTTTCATATCTTATAATTTATTAATTATCATATATTTACCATTAGCATATTTATGCAATCTCCATAGGGCCGCGGACCCAACAAAAAAAAAAAAAGAAAAAATTAGTTATAAAATAATCGAATTCTTATTATTATTGTTGTAATTGTGATGTACAAAATACTTAACTAAATTATAGTTTAAATAACCTTTCATATGTACTTGTAACACAAATATTCCGATCGAATTATTCCAATATATTTATCAATTTCATGTTAATTTTTCGTGTGTTTTATTGCTACTGTCACGATACTATCATCTACAATTTGCTTGTTTTCGTTAGGTGTAATAATGTTTCTTGAATTTTCTTATAGTTTAATGTAGTAATATCCCAATTACTATGTCTGAGTAAACTTTATTAGATAGTTAAGGCTAACACGTTGATCAGGGAAGCGTACCAAAAAATAATGTGATGCACGGTATAGCTTGTAGGAAAGGGGTGGCGAGCATGTGGTCTACAACAGCCTTGACCACGCTAATAAAATGACGGTACATACCTCACCTTTGTTTAATTAATTATTTGTTGTTTTAGTATTCCCTTTTTTGCATTGAGTTATTTACAGCTCTTTTGATTAATTTCTCAATCAAATAAATAACGCTAATGAATTACGAATACCTCCTGTTAGTTTCCTGTTTTTTTTAGCGTCTCATTCCATATAAGTATTCACTCACAATATCATCGGTATGAGTAACATGGCAGCACATCAAGGTTACTGCAATTAGTGTTAAGTACTCCACCCACCGACTGAACCTAGTCTCGCAAACGTGCTGCTATCACGTGTTAAAAGGATTGCAGTGACATTCTGCTAACGGAACACATATCTTGCTTTGCAGTGGCGCCAAATGGTAGAATCAATTAGAGTGGCGCTCACTACCAAACCATAAGGTAAGGGGCATCGGTCTAGAAGGTCAATACACCAGCCCAAATGTCAACCTCACCTGCACGTGGTGCTCCCTGCTAATTAACCAACGAGGCTCTGGCGACCGAGTAACGGCGGGATAACCGAACACCGAGAACCTAGTAAATGATGTTCTCTCCACTGACCCACTGCCAATTTCACTGGTTAGATTGGTAGCTGCTTCAATAACCAGTCATTATAATGCAATGAGTTTTCAACAAAAAGGAATTTTTACCCCAGGTGGTACACCAACTGCTCAGTTGGCTAATCCACCCTCTAACGAGGCCGGCTCAAAGGATTCTGGGGTGAGCCAACCATTGCTATTCCCATTCGATCGAAGTTCAAAATTAGCTAGGTCACCACCTAGACAAATAGAGTTCGCAACTCAGCAGGAAATCGAAAATGCTGAACTACGCAGAAGACTGAGTGAAATAGAAAAAGTCGCATCGCAACTTAGCAATGAAATCGCTAAGTTAAAGAAAGAAAACGAGGAGCTAAAGAAGCCCAATCTGACAGAGGTTGTGGAAACTCCTCTTACTTGTTATAACGAAACCAGTACCCTTGCCCGTACTGACGCTGAGTTCCACACAGATGAGGAGGAACTTGCAAGAGAAACTGATTGGATACACAAACAGAAGAAAAGACCAAAGAAAAAACGAAGAGCAGAATTTTCGCCAGAAGTTGAGGAGCTCTCGCAAGCAAAAGTTAATGAAACTGTCAATCCAATGCCTGTACCCCAACATCACCAGCGACAAGAACAACGAAAGGTTGCAATGAAGACCAAAGTACCACCGCCAATTAATGTGGTAGGCATTACTGAGTTTGCGAATATCCAAGCTCTAATGAAATCAGTGTCCACAAACGACTATAGAGTAGTTGCACTAAACAATAATGTTTGGAAGATAAACACAAGAGATCCCGATGCATACAGAGCTTTAGCCACAAAGCTCACTGAAGAAGGTAAAGAGTGGTATACATATGAAGACAAAAATAACCGAAACATTAAGGTTATGGCCAGAGGTCTACATCCCACCTGCAGGAAGGAGGATATAATAGAAGATCTCAAAATGAAAGAACTGCAAATTGAAGACGCAGTCAATATCCTTAAACGAGATAAAGTTGAAAATAGTCAAGGAACCAAGATCGTTAAAAGAGGGCTCCCGCTATTCATGCTCACATTCAACAAAAGCGAAAAAATTGAAAATATATTTAATATCAAAGCAATACTTAATATGAGGGTTAAAATAGAACCACTGAAAAAGAACACGAGATTAATACCTCAATGCAAGAAATGTCAAGCTTATAACCACACCCAAAGATATTGCGGGAGAGATGTTAGGTGTGTAAAATGTGCCGGCAGACACAACGCGAAAGACTGTTCTCTTAGTCGAACCGAACCTGCAAGGTGTATAAACTGTAAAGGACAACACCCAGCCAACTATAGAGGATGCGAAGTAGCGGTACAACTGCAAAGGTTAAGAAATAAAACACGCCAATCGACTCAAAACAGTAATGTTAGAAGAGAAAGGATTCCAACTACAACTAGAGCGCCGACTCAACCAGAGCCCATAGGGCCAGAGAGGAGATCCTACTCTCAGATAACGCAACAAAATACTATTGAAGAAAATCCACTAGAAAGGATATTTCGAAGTATAGAAACGATAAATGCACGCCTAGCAAAACAAGAACGTGGTCTAGAAGCTATATATAAGCGGCTGGATAGACAAGAAGCTACCAATGAGCTTACATCAATGCTATACTAATCAAATGAATAGATCATTTAGAATTGTTATTTGGAACGCGAATGGATTACCACAGCATGTTCCAGAACTAGAAATTTTTCTAAACTTAGAAAAAATAGATATATGTCTTGTCTCGGAAACTCATTTAACAGAAACTTCATTTATTAAAATACGTAACTATCAATGCTACCATGCTATTCATCCAGGAGGAAACGCTAGAGGCGGGTCTACCGTAATTGTTAAAAATAATATTAAACATTACGAAGTGCCCGGCATTGAGGAAGAAATTATGCAGGTTAAAACCATAATAGTTGAATCAATATATAATAGGGAACTCAGTATCTCCTCTATTTACTGTCCCCCACGTCATCAATTAAAAAAAGAAGACTACAGTCGACTTTTTAAATCACTAGGATCAAATTTTATCATAGGCGGTGATTTTAATGCAAAGAACACCTATTGGGGATCTAGACTTACAACCTCTAAAGGGAAAGAGTTATTTAATGCAGCTCGCGAGAACAACTGTGAATTCCTCTCTGGCGATAAACCAACATATTGGCCCGCTGACATACATAAAATTCCAGATCTTCTTGACTTCTTTGTAACAAAAGGAGTTTTAGAGGACTACACATGCATTGAAAATAGTGAAGGACTATCATCTGACCACTCACCTGTGATCATGACACTGAGTACAATGATAATAAAAAAAGATAATTCACCTAAGTTAACAAACAATAAAACCAATTGGGATCTATTTAAGAAATTAGTAGAAGATCGAACAAATCTCGGCGAACCAATTAGAACGAAGGTGCAGTTGGAAGATCAACTAGAAATATTTAATAACATCATCCAACAAGCGGCTTGGGAAAGTTCACCGATTTCTCATACCAACGCTATAATGAAACATAACTATCCTCTTGAAGTCAGAGAGCTACTTAGGGAGAAACGGAAAGCTCGCAAAATCTGGCAGCACTCTCGTGCACCGCAACACAAAACTATTCTAAATTTTTTGTGCAACAAATTAAAACAACTAATAAAAGAAATAAAGAACGAAAGCATAACTAAGCGACTACGAGGTCTTTCTGAATTAAAGGATGACGATTACTCGCTTTGGAAAGCAACGAAGGGACTAAAAAGATCCAAAATGCATGTGCCGCCTATCAAATGCGATGACGGTTCATTGGGCTAAAAGTGACAAACAGAAAGTCTCTCTATTTGCTGCTTATTTAGAAGAGACTTTTCAACCGTTGCCGAGGCAAACAGCAAATGAAAATACAACAGTCGTAAACAAAGCAGATGATCTTGACATAAGGCTTGTGACTTTATTGGAGCTTAAAACTGAAATCAATAGTAACTTAAGTATCAGAAAAGCTCCAGGTTATGATTTAATAACTGGGCAAATTGTGAAAGCCATTCCCGAGAAAGGTTTGCGTAAATTAAATCAAATAATTAATGCAGCTTTCAGATTGAAATATGTTCCACGACAATGGAAGGTGGCCGAAGTAATAATGATAAACCAGGCAAACCAGGAAACGATAAAAAATCATATAGACCGATATCACTACTTCCAATCATATCAAAAATATTTGAAAAACTGTTGCTGAAAAGACTCAAACCTATAATAGAAGAGAGATGCCTAATTCCACCACACCAATTTGGGTTTAGAGAAAACCACTCTACAGTTGAACAAGTTCACAGAATAACGGATGTCATTGAGGATGCACTCGAGAATAAGAAAATATGCTCCAGTATTTTCAGATGTAGCTCAAGCTTTCGACAAAGTTTGGCACCAAGGGCTTGAATTTAAACTGCATCGAGACCTGCCTAAGCAATTTTATCAAATTCTTAAATCGTACATAGCTGATCGACACTTTAGAGTCAAATTTGAAAATGAGTACTCTGAAATAAAAACAATATCAGCAGGTATACCACAAGGTAGCGTACTTGGACCTATTCTGTTTATTCTTTACACGAGAGACTTACCGAATATTGAAGGTACCACAGTAGCAACATTTGCAGACGATACAGCTATTCTAGCAGTTGGAAAAGATATTTCGGAAGCAACAAGCAAACTTCAAAGTGCAGTTAACACGGTGAGCAACTGGACTAAAAAATGGCGCATCTCATTAAATGAAGCCAAATCAGTACACGTCAACTTTACAAATCAAAATGTAAACTGTATTCCCGTGGTTCTCAACTCAAACCAAATTCCATATGCAAATACAGCTAAATACCTTGGCATGACCCTCGATGCTAAGCTAAGATGGAAAGTACACATCAAGAAGAAAAAAGAAGAGTTAAACATCAAATATAGAAAAATGTACTGGCTCATGGGTAGAAACTCTGAGCTCTCAATACACAACAAATTGCTTCTATACAGGCAAATGCTAAAACCAGTATGGACCTATGGTATCCAGCTTTGGGGTTGTGCCAAGAAAACCAATGTACAAATGATACAATGCTTCCAAAATAAAGTGCTACGAGGGATTGTGAACGCCCCATGGTACATTAGGAATGACAACATCCATAGAGACCTGAAGATGGAATACGTCACCGATGAACTAAAGAATCATGCAAGGAAACACGTACAGCGCTTATCTCTACACGAAAATGCAGATATCCGTCGTATGTTGGACACCACTAACGGCGTGAGGAGACTCCAAAGGCAGAAACCTCTGGAGCTGGGCAGTTTGGTTTAGAAGAAAGTATTATAAAATGAGTAACCAATAGGTTACTCATCTTAACCCGAGAACTTAATTTAAGAAAGATAAATTACTAGATGATCTCTGAATCAGTTGTAATATTGTATAAATAAATAAATAAATTTATTAAATAAAAAAAAAAAAAAAAAAAAAAAAAAAAAAAAAAACTACCAAACCATTACACTGCCGTTCCGTTACAAACGGGCAGCGAACAGGGCGAAAAGCAATATTTTCCAACCAGGGCGAGCGAAAGATTTTGGATTTGGTGAGAGAAAATCCAAAATCAAGCGCTCCAAAACTACCTTCAGAAATGGAGAAGGTACTTAATAAAGCTACCGACAAGGACGACGACGAACAATGATCTTCTGATCCAGCACCTTAATTTTGGTCTCAAATTTTATTAAACGCCTCACTGCCGATTCATTTGGCGCATTAGTGCGACCGAAAACTTGACGTCATTGGTGAACTGTTTTTGCAAAACTTTCAGGATTTTTGTAATACGTTTTTACAATAATTAAACGTTGTTGGTTTGAATACTTCTCCATATTCTTAAATCGCGTGGTCTGTATACGTGACAAATGTCAAAAAAAGTCACCGTACAACTCGTATTAACAAAATGGCAGCAAATTTAAATCCGGCGCTCTTGTAGAGACACCCTTTAGATAGTGGCATAGTGGTGCGACAGCGGTTTTTTATTTCTAGCGATATAAAAACCGAACAATTTAATTTTTGTTGTTTTTTCTCTATAAAAATTGCATTTGTATTGTATATCAACATTTTATTGACTGTTATTTCACTTACTCTTATTACACACAATTGTACAGGCTCTGATTGTACCATCAGTATATAACAAAATAAATATAAGGTTGTATGGAGTTATCATTGACAGAGTCTACAGTATGCAAATTCACTGATATTTTCTATCAGGGTATCGATGGTATGCTTGGGTATTTTATATAAACATTTACGCTGATAGAAAATATCAGTGAATTTGCCTAGTCTAGACTCTAGGACCTAGGTGAATGAAGTAACCTTATTTTATTAATTTGTTTCGAAAAATATAAAAAAAAATTAGTACTTAATGTTATCTGTTCTACAAAATTCGTTGACATATGAAAAGTCAAAAATATGTCACATATCATCCTAGAGTCGCTAACAACACAACAATGCGTTTTGATTGTCCAAATTTATTTCGTTAAAAAACAACAACATTTCGTAAATTACGTGAGAGTTTTGGTCGATATGAACGTCTTACTGAGTGTGTAATTGGCAAAATTATGGATCGTTTTGAAAAAACTGGATCAGTGGAAGGTTGTAGACCGGTTCAGCTTGTTCATCTAGTTCCTACTCTTGATGCAGTGCCAGCTGTTACTGAAAGTGTTTGTAATCCAAGCCCATCAGCCAGGCATTGCTCACAAGAACTAAACATTTCACGAATCACGTTACGACGCATTTTGCATGTTGATCTTCATCCATACAAAATTCAACTAATTCAAAAATTGAGGCCATTAGACCATTTAAATCGTCGTCGTTTTGTTATTGGATGCTTCAACGAAATGAAGGTTTTTCATCAAGATTCAAGAATCCCTTTAGCGATGAAGCAAATGAGCTTCATCTTAATGGGTATATGTCAATAAGCAAAATTGTCGAATTTGGGGAGCGAAAAATCCCCATGTTATTCACGAAGCAGAAGTTAATCCTCCAAGAGCCACTGTTTGGTGTGGTTTTTGGGCTTTTGTAGCCCAAATTGAATAAATTGCGTGTCAACGACCTTTGGTTTCAACAAGACGGAGCTACATGTCACGCAAGTGGTGCAACAATCCATTTATTGTTAACAAAATTTGCTGATCGCATAGTTTCAAGAAATTGTCTCTTCCGGATTTAACACCACTTGACTATTTTTTGTGGGGTTATTTAAACAGTAAGATGTATGCTAATCATCCACAAACAATTCAACAACTTAAAAACAACATTTGAGCTGAAATTAAGGTCGTTAATCCGCTTTTATTGGAAAAGGTCATCGAAAATATGATGTTTGGGGCTGTAGACAGGGCTGTAGACGAAGCCGTGGTGGGCGTATAACCAATATTGTTTTTTATACATAAATGGCATTCAAGGTGGTTAACTTGCCTTATCAATAAAATATTTTGCACCTTACTCATATACTTACATACAAGACCTACTACATCACGTTTTAAATTGAAAATCTATTCCTTTTATCTTCGATTTTATTATACAACCAAAGTAAAAAGAGAAAGAAATTCTAAATTTGGGCTGTTGATATAGATATTGGTAGATAATTGGCCTTTCTTTAAGGTTAGGCATCACTGGTTTGATACTTCGGCCAATTTTGGCACACTGTGATACCATGCATTCACGCCACAGCATTAATCCATTCACCTATTCACCCACTCTCACACAACTACAGTATAGCCACCTGCACATTGCAAGCTCCATGTCAACCTGTACATTGACGTGGACGGTGGGTCAGCGCTGAACTCTGCACTCAATCAGAGGGTCTTAATTGTGTTTATTAACATCATCGATTGTAATCGATGATGAAAATTCGATTTTCATCTAGCCGATTTGCATCTAGATGGGATACGAACCCAGTACCTCCCACTCCAATTGTCGAAGCTTTAACCATTGCAGCAGTTGTCCGGTCATCTTTCTTTAAAATGAGTAAACTTTTGGAACATTCGAGCCTTCAAACTTGAAATAATATAAGTTTAGACACATTTCCACTACAAATTAGTCACAGATGTACCAGTAAATAAACAAACAATGACGTAAGAAATTTATTTCGTACATTTTATTTTGACAAGAAAAACAGACACGTATATTCTTATTAAGTTTTGTGACCTTCAGTTATCCTGTTATACGGTTAGGAAATTCGTCGGTTTTTCCAATTTTTAATAATTTTATTTACCGATTACATTGAACTGGTATATTTCCGGTTCTACTAAAGAAATGGTTAAAATTAGTATAACTTTAGAAAGACCATAGATGGTGTTAAATAATTCAATAAACAATTTCATGATAGTACAATTATTTTAAGAGGTTTTGTGAAAAGAATGTAGAGAAATATTTTGACGTCTAGGGGGCACAACTGAATTCTATAAAGGAGTGTGACCCACTGTTCGTAAGGTGAAGGTTGTACCTTTCTAGATATTAACTTTGAATTTGTATAAGACCTAGTTTGGTCGGTACAGCTGTTTCTATATTGAAAGTATTTCAATAATCAGGTATTCCAATTTAAAATAATGTATCGGCTAAACTCATAAATTAATTTTATACTTATTAGTAAAATTTTATAAATAAATTTACTTTAAATTTTAAAAATAAAATATTAATTACTAAGTATAAAAAAATCGAAAATATATAAATTATTTAAAAAGTAACACCGTCTTATAAACAATACAAAAAATTTTCGTGTTATGAATAAACAAAAACAATGACACGTGACTTGCATGTGCAGTAAAGCAATTCGCGCAACACAAATACTACTACCATATCTGCCCGACTACACA
Source organism: Nephrotoma flavescens (assembly GCA_932526605.1). NCBI lineage: Eukaryota > Metazoa > Arthropoda > Insecta > Diptera > Tipulidae > Nephrotoma > Nephrotoma flavescens. The sequence continues at coordinate 8,577,692 of OW052223.1, forward strand.
CATTTTGAAAAAAACGATATACAAAAATAGAAAAAGACGATTCAAGGATTTATTATATATATTTATTATATATATAATTATATACACATATAATATATAATATATATCTATATACAATAAGGCACTAAACGGAAATGTTTTACAAAACGTACTTTTTCTTAAATTATATAACATTATTTATGATTAATTATAGAATTATCACAATAATATTTTAAATTTGAATGTGTTATGTACCTCAAATAAAACAAAAATTCAACATCTGTTTTCTTATTGTAAAACCACCAAACGATAAGTTTCAAATTGTGTCTCCGCTAATTTTTCGATTTATTAGGAATTTTTGAGTAAGCCATCTATATTAGAATGTAGCAACTAATTTTCAGCCGAGAAATTGTACATGACAAAATTATCTTATCGTTTTCAATCGATAAATATAGTGATGTTGATCGTTTTTTAATTATATCTTTGTTATTTTTATGTTAATCTTTATAATCATGAATTAATCCCTCGAAAATATCATTCTGTACATGCCAATATAAAAAACAAACATAATTTGGGTGGAAAAAATTGAATAAAACGATTCGTAAGATGGCAACATTTTTTAAAAATTCGTCAACTTTAAATAATAATTGCGGATTAAATATACAGAATTTTAAAATAATCATGTATTAATTCCTCAAAAATACCTATAGCTTTGCGTTAAAACAAAAATTATGCCATTAGCTAAATTTTTGTAGCCACTAGATGATTTGCGCGTAACCCTTATTTTGATAAAATGAGTACCATACAGCCTTAATTTCGTTCTTAAGGCCCCGATTCAAGGTAACACGTGGTCAATTTTCAAAGCTAAGACACAAAACACTGGTTTATTTTTTCTAGTAGATGGAGCGTACAGTACCATTTTGAAATCTTCATCAAATTTTGTATTTTCGTAATTTTTCATTTTTTATCTTTTGGAGACATGTGCATCGAAAATAAACATAAAACGAATGAATGAAAAAGGTTTTTTTGTCCAAATACCTAATGGTTTAGTTACAACAACAAACATATTTTATATATTGATTTTTGTTAATTTTCAGTTCTTATTATGGGACGTTCGGGTATTTGTTGTTTGTTTTTACAATATTACAATCATAATGAAATAATATAATTTTTTTATAAAGAAATCTTGCACAACGAGAAGCAAAGTAGATGGTCACCTAAACTCAGGAACTGACCTTATTGAGCTCGATTTAACGTAATGATTTAAATTATTAATATTTTGGGTGCATTTTCACATAAGTTTTTTAGTCACTCAAATATCTAAAGACAGATCTAAAGAGAGTGATCGTATCCCTTAGGCGGATATTAAAACTGTATTGCTCATTTTCCACGAATGATTCAATTATTTGTATATATGTAATACATGTAGATGTATGTAATACAGTAGATATACTGGTTCCATTAAATTTTTAACCCAAACATTTCTTATGTTTCTTTTACACTTTCGGTGTTGACTGGAAGTCTGGTAAATTTCAGTCAGTTCTATACATTCCATTGAATGAGTTTTAACTTGCTGGCACCAAAATTTATAGAATTTTCAAAGACTCCAATTCAACATATCTACTTTTCCGAGATGGGGTCGTATCTCGTAATTCAATCATAATTCCGAATTACGAATGAATGGTAATTTTTCAACCGCTCAAGTACAACAAGCCTCTGGATGTCTCTTAACCGTATACTGATGTAACCAGCGCAATGTTCAGATGTTAATTTTAGAATGCCTTCATAAATGTGTAAAAGATAACCCCGATTATTAAAAATCGTGTGTTTTACCGTAGACAGATACAAACTAGATAATCGCGTTATTTAGATTACTAAGTTTTTTCTGCCTGTCGGTCGGTACTCGATTTTTCCAAAACAGAATTATTAAGTTTTCATAACTAGATAAATACAATCTATCCCGATAAATTAGGCACACTTGCAAAAATGGCGTTTCTATTAGTCACCACAATTTGTTTATTACGATAATTATAATTTAATTTTCAATCTAGATAAATGAAAATCGCGATAAATTTTGTGTTTGTCTACGGCATTGCACATCAAGTGAATGACGCGTTATGATAAAAATATCTTCAATCATGGAGAAGATTTACGGAAATTGTTTGCAAATTACGAGTCAACAAAACGCAGCGAATCCTTTAACAGTTTGCAAATAAATATTTGTTTTTTGAAACTAGTTCAGTTGAATAAAAAATTATGCCCATTGTTGGCCAGGCCGATTTCTGGAAAATTTCTAAAGTGAGCGAAACACTTTCCTATATATATATATTTATTTTAACACAAGAACAAGAGCTTGACAACAAGATCGTGGCAGATCTTTGATTTATGTTTTAATTGATACTTAATCGGAAACTATAATATAATAAACAATTTAAATCGTTTTTAAACCCTTTTACCTTCTCGTGTCGCGTGTCTCCCCAAATAAATTGTTAACATTTCATTCTTGTTGGTTCATTTGTATATCGATCTGATGAGCTGGGAAGTATATTGGCACGGTGATTTGTCTCAAGAGAACAACGTTGCGACTTAAAACCCAGATGTCATTAACATATGCTAATGTCAATTGCTCTAGAATATATTGAGCTCACGAATGACGTTTTATAAGAATAAATTGAAAAGCATTTGGCCGATAGGATCATCTTATTTCTTTCTCATACTCACGATGCAATTTTAAATGTTGGCGAAAGTTTATCTTTGCTGTATACCTTGAATTAAGAGTCCTCAGTAATTTGCACATAGATATCAGATGCTGTCGCACGCCTATTGAAAGTTTTTCAATAATCTAAAAAATTACGATTTGGTCGGTAGTCCATAATGGTACTCGTGGCTACTTTGCTGGTCACTATGTTTTCTAAGCCAACCAGTGTTTAACAATGCTACGATATAGATGTTACAATTTAATCGATGTCTTTAGTAAACAAATTGAAATGTAACAAGCTTAAAATATCTAATGGAATTTGAAAATGCCTGAACCAATTCTAATCAACTTCAGTTTTATGGTGGGATTATAAGCCCATTTTAAAATAAACATAGGGTACTTAAATTGATGAGATTGGTTAGGCTGAACGAAACCCTTTATTCATTAATAAACCATTAGTAACCCCACACCCCATTTTAAATGAAGATGCCCATTCGTAAGGAGCGAAATTCCAAATATCCAAGCAGTTCCTATCTTTTGATATAGGATCTTGACTTTTTTATTCCAACATAATCTTCTGACATACTTTTTAAGGGGTATGTGGCTTCTAAAATAATATAATGTTCGGCAATGAAACCAAATTGCTAAAGATTTTCATCCTGTCATTAGAGAATATCATTCGACAGAACAAAGAGTAGCGCAACTCCTTATATTATAAATCAAGTTAGTTCGTTTTCGAAACCGTCCAAAAAATGAGCTTCACATCAGCGTTGTGAACAGGAAAATATCAGTTACTTGAGAGCCACGGCAAATGAGAAGCATGAGAAAGTTCGATTACTTAGAATTGATGATATGATCAAAATATAATCTCTATATAGAGCAAGAATCATCGCATGGATAAATTACATAACCGGATTAAGCAAATTTCATTAAAATTGTTAATGTTTCACCAAAAACTAAACTACAAAGAACCTACAAAGCGCTGATAACGCCATATTTCACTATACGAGTCTGTTGATACGAATCAAATTTTTATGGAAATACCGACTGATTCAACTCTTTAGAATACGAGAGGATTGCGAAGGTAAGATAGCTTATGATAGCCGATAGTTTATATAAGATCTATCCTGAAGTTTACATCTTTTGTCTGTCAAGGTGGCTGTTCTTGATTTATCTGTATATTACTAATTTTATATCAATAAATATTGACCCCCTTGTATTCACTGCTGGCAATCTGGTAATTGCTGTACTTGTTACATTTCCATAAGTAATTTTTTATTACAAAATGTTAATTGATGTTGACTTACCATAGACGAGATTGATTACCAACTTCTGGTGGTTGGTCTCTTCATTTCATGGCCGGTTGAGGACCAACTTAAAATGAGAGATGGAATTCCTCGTTCATTCGTTCCTCGTTCAAATTTCGGGTATTTGCACCTTTTTTTGGATCAATCATTTTTTGGATCATATACACGCCAACGTCGCCAAAACCAATGAGAGGAAATGGAATATGTCGATTGAACATTTAAACACGTCGATAATGTGGTCATAATATTTATGAAACTTTCGACTTGTGTCAGGTTCCAAATTCCTCCAATATGAATTTGATGGATGGATGGATGGATCCTGGCACACCAGGATTGAAGGTTTATTGACAAGTTCTGGAGAATTGGAGTTGCAAATTAAGAAGCCAATATCATTATTATTGATTCACCATTATTTAGAGTGTGCGATTAAGGCTAACGGTTTTACAAATAACCAGATATAGGTACAGGACATGTTTGTAATAATTATAGAATTGACCTAGTTCCAGATGTCTGACTACTCGACATCTGGAACTAGGTAGTTAGAAAATTTGTTATATTTATATAAAACTAGCTGTACCCAGCCCGCTTTGCCGGTCCCATGATTTTAAATGAAAAATTGTTTTTATTTTTTGTAATATTAAATTAAAGTTAAAATGAAATCAAAAATATTTTATTTATATAAAAATTGATTAATTTACTCCAATGCTCTTTGGTATAGAACATATTTTGTTGTTCCTTCAGGTGCGGTCACATATAATGATGATGGTTTCCCACAAGCGAGCGTCTACCATCTAATTGGCAAAGTCAGAAGCATGGATATTCCAAATTTAAACCACAAACTTCAAGTGACTGACCTTGTGATTTGTTAATGGTCATATCAAAAGCTAGACGAATGGGGCATTCTTTTAAAATTAAATGACATATCTGACGGAATTATAATAGGAATGTTTGGGATTAAAACTTTTTCTACTTTGTATTTGCCGGTTAATATGGTTGCTCCAATTAAATATGTAATTCATTTTTTAACAGCAAGTCGGCATTACAAAGTTTTGGTAGGTTAATATTTCGTATTAAAATGATAGTACACCAATTTTTAATTGAAGAATATGTGGTGGTACTCCAGTGGCCCTATTCTGGCTTTCCCAGGGAATAGGGAATTGGGGAAATATTTTGCTGTAATTACAAATTGCAATAATTCCCAAATATTTATTCCCCGTTCCCAAATGTATATTCTGGTAGACTGGGAATAATTTTTGGGGGAAAAATTTTTTGTTTTGTTTTTTATAAACTAAAACGCATGTTGCGACCTTAATACAAGTTTAATTTATTTTTCAAAATATTTTTATTACAAAAAATAATGTTTAAAAATTCGAAAAAGTACGAATTACAATTCCCTAAAAAAATAATTGGGAAAAATTAACGTCAAAACTGCTATAAAATGGAATTATTTTTTCCCAATAAAAAAAATTCCCAAGCGCCAGAATACACTTTGGGGAATAAATAATTCCCAACTGCTAGAAATACGTCACTAATTCCCAATTCCCTATTCCCAGGGAAAACCAGAATAGGGCCACAGGCAAATCTAATAAATTTAAAAATTCTGTAGGATAGTTTACCACTTCGTCTTGATCTATACCACAATCAATTGGTCTGTATGAAAATGTTTCACCAACATTTTTATTTTGAATGACAGTATATCATTAACGTCCTTGTTTTATGATGTCAATATTGGTCGATCACTTAACCAATTATGATTTGATTTTGTTGTACAATATTTGGGTATACTGTTTCAATTAATTTTTCTTTTTAGTCTTTTAAAATACAAAAGTTTTGTGGAAATGGAATTGAACCAGTTGCACAATCAATTTGAATTTTTCCATTTCCAATGTCTAATAATGGTTTTGGAAATGTTATAGCCGATTCTTCGTTTTGCAATTGAAAACGCATATATATTGATAAATTTAAATTTTTAAATGTTTCTCCAGAAATTATATGGTTTTAAACATTCGTTTGATTCACCAGCTGGAGTTGATCGGGTTATAACAGGTACCTATGTTAGTGTCTGTCTAAAATCACCTGATAATTATATTGTTGTACCATCATATATCTTTTGGTTGTTGCATAAATCTTGTAACGTTTTATCTAATGCTTCTAATGATTTTTGATGTGCCATTGTGCATTCATCCCAGATTATTATTTTGCATTGTTGCAATACCTTTCCTGATGTTTTTGGTATGTTACATGTTGGTGTTTAAATTATTTGCATATTTAATGGGAGTTTTAGTACTGAATGAGGTGTTCTATTGCCATCTAATAATGTTCCTGCTATTCCTGAAGAAGCAATTGCTATTGCTATGTATGTTGGTTTGCGATCTTATCAATGTAATTAATAAATCGAAAAAAACTCCCATAGAAGCTGCAACTTCCAGTGGCTTACGACCCATAGAACATATATATAAATTTTTATTACAGTTCATACAGTAGTTTTTGAGTTTATCGACCGAAAATGCTCCTACGGTGGCTGCAACTTCCGGTGGACCATTTTCAGCTAAAAACCATTCTCATGACCCATACAACATATACACCAATTTTTATCAACATTGGTACAGCAGTTCTTAATGTTACAAACACACACGTCATTATTATATACATACATCGAGATTATGGATATAAAATTTGATCGTCTGAAGAAAATGACCGGTAGTTTAATCAAGATTTACAAACCCAAATTAATTTGATTTTTTTGATAGTTTGATAGTTTTTTTGGATCTGGCATCCCCGCCGTCAAATTCAATAGGTTTTTGAAATTTGGAATCTGGGGTATTATTATGCAAACATAAAGTCATTACGTTATTTAAAGTGTTTTGGATTTGTTACGGCCATCGTATCTGAATAGAGATTCAGTCCATTACTTTTCAATTCCCGACTCAATTTTGTTATTTTTGTGTTTTTATTCCAAGTCAATGTATAATTCAACTGTAATATAAAAAGGGGCTCGTCTATTAGAAAACGAACAGAATAAATAACTTGTTGTCATTTGGGTTACTGACCTACACAATTTTAAAAATATTAACCTGGTTAATACCGTAAACGGTTCAATGTATAAATAAATGCATTTGTATTTTATATATGTATAGCAATGTTATATATTACACAGATTTGCATTATATGCTAAATTAAAAAGTGAAAACACACCAAAAACGATATACTTGAGTTCATTTGTGCTGAGAGTTCTAACCGAGAACATCGTGAAGATTTAATTTAAAAAAAACAAAATAAAAAAATTGAAAAAGTTATCATTTGATAAATACTTCCGGATTTTGTTGTACGGGTGCGAATAGCGTACGCCCAAATAATATTGGCCCAACTACTAGTGGAAATCTCATAAGGGTAAGAAAAAAACTGTTTTTTTTTTGGTATAAAACAACCATGTGCTAGTTTTTTGATACAATCGTTTATCAACCTTTTTTTTACTTTAATATATAGATTTTCATACTTCCGTAACATAAGCCCATGAGGTATTGGTTGGCCTCTCAGACTTTGTTTGGTATAAATATCACAAAAATCAAAAAAAAAAATACGAAAATAATTTTTTTGTCGCGAGTACCAAACCAATTTAAGAAATACAGCTGGACAACAAATTATTTCTACTTGGCCTGGTCGAAAAAAAAAGGAATAAAAAAGAAAAGAAAATCCAGAACCGGAAGCTCAGGCTAATCCAGTGTATAGATTAATATCGATTAATGCGATAAATTTTAGTTTAAGTTACTAAGTCCTTGTAAGGAAAATTAGTGAAAAATAGTTGAAAAAAAAAATTTTATTTTATTATAAATTAAAAATCATAAAAAACAAGAAAGAAAAAAAAATATTGAAGCATGTTAGAATTGTGTGTTAAGGAAAATTCTTAAGTCATGAGAATGGAAAATAGTGATATGTTAATTTAGTGTTGGTTTTTTTACAAAAAAAAATAGTGTTATTTTTTTTTTAGGTAGATTTACTTTTTTAGCGCGGACAACCACAAGGAGTACTCTTTGGAAGCATTGTCTGGTGAGTTTTCTCTATTTTTTCTACAACTATATTTTTTCTTGTTTTGGAGCTAAATCTAAATAAATAATTACTTTTTTTCGTCCGTCTCATGAAAAAACAAACTTTTATACATATGTATATGGGTATTTACGGGAATTATATTATACATAATTGTTTATTAAATTATAGTTAAAGAATTTTTTTTTATGTTGCAATTGTTGTATTTTTTTTTTGAGTAATATAAAATTTCAAATATAAACATGAAATAACTTATTTTCATTGATGATGGTGATGATGGTGATGTGGTCTAAGTGGTTGGTGTGTTTGTTTTTTTTTCTTTCGCTCTTGTGTTTAAAAATCACGTACAAATAAAGTTTGCTCTGCCATAAATAGAAGTCCTTGGTGACAAAAAGAGACCCCCCAGCCGATGAGTTGCACCCGAGTATGAGATTACGTGCGTCACTGGGGTTGGCAGTAACAGATTGTCGGTTATAAATGCGAGACACAAATCCTAATGATTGATCTTTTTGTTTTCATTAAAAAGTTGTCAAAATTAGTTTGAGTCGATAATCGTAAATCGTACTGAAGGCTGCCGCATGAAAATTGTCTACGAGCTAAGTGCAACCAAATATAGTGCAACATAACAAAGTTAAAAATGTTTGATATATGTATAATGTAATTGTTGTTGTAATGCACTTGTTGTTGTACCACCGTTTTGAGATCACACATTTTTAACTTTGTTATTTTGCACCTAGCTCGTAGACAATTTTCATATGGCAGCCTTCATTCTGCTTATATAATTAGCCCCTAGTATACAGCTTGAATATAGAAAAAAATATGAACTTGAGGTGTAATTTTAACCAACAAACGATCAGATTTGCTTGTATAAAATTATGTATCGCGATTTACGAGATGTAAATTCAAGGTAAACAAAATAAAATCAATTCCGCGTGAAAATTTTGATAAATGGATTTATTATTCTAAATCACTACATCAACAACAACACATAGTTTAATTTTCAATCCCATCATTTTTGTGTTTATCACCAACTATTGTTATATAGGACATTCATACTACTCCAAATGTACACACATCTGTACAGAATTGCTACGTACATAATATATATGTATTCATAACTCATTAAAATACTTATCTTTTCATTCTCTACCCTACTAGAAGGGAATCGATGAACTCATCGATGAGTTCACCATGACTCATTCAATGAAGTCTCGAATGAACTTTATTCTGTGCCCGGGACTAAAGTCATTTATATATTTAATGAAGTTTTACGTGATCTAATGAAGGATGTCCATAAGTAATTTGCTGTATAACGCATCGATGAATTCATACACGATTTTTGTAAAGAAGTCATTAAGATAGTAATAAGGCAGTTCTTACGGAAATTCATGTAAGTAGTGTGCTATAATCTATTAAGGGGCATTTTGAATGGTTCTTTATGATTTGTGAGTAATATTTTATGTTTTAACTATAAAATAAAACACGTCTTCACTTTGTAAGTCACTTTTAGTTCACGTACACATATTGAATAGCTTTTATTTTCTTATGTTATTAAAATAACATCCCATAATTAAACGAATTGCCCAAGTAAATTAAAATTGTGTGTTTAATCACTTATTCTACAATTTTTACTAGAGTAACATGTTTATACAAGTTAAAAAATTAAATGGTTTCTCTCAGTGAAACTGGATTTTACCGTTAGAAAAGTAATAATAGCCTCTCCACTAATGACTTTTATTAACAAGTTCATTAGTTGATTCAGTAGAACGCCCAATACATAATTTTAATTTCTCACGGAGAGAAAAATAATCGCAACATATCTTTTGACCAGAATTTCATCGAGAAGTTCACTTATGTTGTCATCAATTGCTTGACTTACAAAAAATTCATTCACATACAATTAAATAAAATTTGAAGATTTTTCAATACTAAATCAAAAATTTATGTAATTCGTATGTTTGTGAGAGTTTTTGCGTTACTGTGCTTGAGGCTTGATGAACATTTTCCGGTAGGGTAAGTAGATAAAATACAAATACAATTTACTATTGTATTTATTAGCGATTGAAAGCAAACCATCTCAATTTCATACACACCACTACAAAATATTGTTAGTTTCACAGCTGTTCATCGTAACAATGTACATAGATATACATCGAAACAAGACTGGAAACTAGCTACATCTGTGGTATTCTGGTAAAACTAATTATAAATAAAATCAATAAATTTTACGAGTGGTTCTTTACTTTGCTTTCTTTTTTTTACCAAAGGAATTTGGTTTTTTGCTAATTTTTCGGTTAATATTTACAATTTAGTAAATCGCCACCGTCAATCATCTCAGATTTTTTTTCTGCGTCTTTTGATATATCATAATCTAAGTTTTGTTGACTGATATCGTCGCAATGGTACCAAAACTTTTTCAATTTTTGCGAATATTGTTTACTTTGTAATGCCATAGCGGAAAAACTAGAGGGAAAAATGGAAAAAGCCACCGTCAATTTTCCTAGAAAACTTCAATTAAAATTTTAAGACATAAATGTTGGCGATCGGTTTGTTAGTTTTTATGCTATGGTACCACGAAAAGTCGTGTTTTTGCAAAATACGTGAATCGGGGCCTTAAACTCTCCAATGAGAATATTGTATATTCTTTCGAAGTTTGCGCTGTTTATTTTTACCAATATTTAACCTCCAATAAGCATATTATATTTAAAACAAAATTATGTTACAGCTTAATTTATTTTAATTTCAATTTCAATATCATACAACCATGTGTATTACCAATTTAACCAATTAACCAACATGTGTATCACCAATTTTAACAAACACGGTGTGTTTCAAGGAGAACGGATAAAGACGAACTAAACTCCAAACAAGATAAAAATTTTCCATTTACTTTTTATGCGCACGATATTTATAATTATTAGTGTTGCCGCGCATATAATATATGTAAATAAGTAATATGTGTAACTTATGTAGCTTAAGTGTATTTATTATGTGACGTTGCATAAGTATTACATGAATATTTAACTTAAGTTTGTACATGCCCGCCTCCTTGAAACAGCATGCTTTTCAGCAACATAATCAGTTACTTCAAACAATTTACGTTAAAATTAAAAATAAACAATAATATCAGACTATCATAGGTGAAACTAAATGCAGATATTAATTTGATATTATGCCCGTTCAAAATAAAGCATTCATATATGTACATGTAATAGTTTCTTTAATTTCACTGGATTTCAAAATTTTAATTTAACTATTTTAGTATAGTATTAGTTGACCAATAGGTTCACGAATTCCATTAATTGAAACCAATTATACTTAATAATGGATGACGTCGTGATAATTCATAAAATTATCACAACTAATTATTAGTGGCTTGGAACACTTTAAAACTAATTATAGTATTATCAATGGGAAAAGGACATACACGATTAATAGCTCTCTTGAAGATTCCAGTTGAAGTTTGAACATCCACAACTCTTACTTTACTGTCAGGACCAGAAAAAACTTTAGTGATTCTGCCTAACTTCCAGCATAAAGGTGGCAGATTATCGTCCTGTAGTAATACTAAAGTACCAATCTTAACATTTGGTTGCTCAACAGACCATTTATAACGATGTTGCAACTCGTTTAAATATTCTTTAGACCAACGACGCCAGAATTGTTGTAGCATAAATTGAATTTTTTGATATTTTTTCAATCGATCGAATTTCAAATGAACCAATGATGGATCTGGAAGAGCAACTAATGGTTGACCCACTAAAAAATGACCGGGTGTCAAGCAATTTAAATCAGCTTGGTCGCTAGACAATGGCCGTGAATTCATGCAGGCTTCAATTTGCACAATTAAAGTACTCAGCTGCTCGTTAGTGCATGCAGTATTGCCAATTGTTCGCTTTATATGGTATTTTGCTGTCTTAACGGCAGCTTCCCAAAGACCGCCAAAATGCGGGGATCGGGAAGGTATATTATGCCATTGCATGCCTTGATCAGTACAATATTTATTAACAATCTCTTGATGAGGATTCGACATTACCAGTTTTTTCAATTCCATTAATTCTGACTTTGCACCTACGAAACTTGTAGCATTATCGGAGTATATGTCACTAGCAAGTCCTCTACGACCGACGAAACGTCGTAGAGCTGCAATAAATTATGACGTAGTTAAGCTTTCAACCAATTCTAAGTGTGCCGCCTTTTTTGAAAAACAAATAAAGACAGCAATATATGCTTTTGAAATAACTCTTTTATTATAAACATGTCGAAGGTTAAAAGGTCCGCACAAATCAACACCAACAGCAGAGAATGGCCTTCCGGGATTGACACGATGCTCTGGCAAATTACCCATTACTTGACTTTGTATTTGTCGTTGTAGTATTTAATATTTGTGGCTTACCACTGATGAGGGCTCACAAATAGATTTAAATGGTTTTTGTTTTACAACTGAGCTGTTTATTAAGTTTTCTTTGATATTTATACATTAATTTTGTTTACTTAAGCATAATTAACAATTATAATTTTTTATCTATCTTATAAATTATTATATGTATGTAATGCATGCAAATACAATAATTGCTTATCAATCAGTATATTACATGTGAGTTATCGTGTTACACACATTATATTTAATTGTAGAAAGAGAAATATAAAAATGCTTAGAATAAGCAAAATTACTAAATTTGAAAATATCATGTCATTTACGTTGTTGAGTATAAACATTCTCCCGGGCCTAGCTTTCTAAGTTATAGGCTTCGTTCGGTGGAGGTCTCCTTTTGGTTCGGCATTTGTAAATAATAAAGGCGATTATGCTAAACGCAATAATTGCATAGAGAAGAAAATAATGATGAATGTCATGGTGTGATACTGGGAGCTGCTCTTCTTGTATCTGTTGTATTCGCTTGTGCAGCTCAGTTATGTCATCCGCTAAGGTTGAGTTTTCCAATTGAATTGAGTAGTTTGTACGCCTATCCATCCACTTCATTGATAGGTTGACTTTCGGTAGATATGACGAGTCAATTACGGTTTCCTTGTAGATTTTATAACTTTTTAGAAAAATTGACCCTTCTTTTAAAGTGCATCCGCCTTTAAGAGAAATTATTCCATTGCGTGGTAGTGATACTGCTACGAAATCTCCATCACAGGCTATAGTAGCCTGCCGCTCCTGGTCAATTGAGAAAATCCACTTATTGTTTCTCAACTTTATCCATGTATCTCTTGGATTTTGCGATATCCTTTTTACAATGTGGCAGTTGAATGGTTGTTGTGAAGCCAATAAGTCTAATTCACATATAGAATTGTTGTTGTATGCGGAATGAATGGGATGTAGCAGCATACAAATATACTCACTGTTGCTATGCTTGCAATGGTTGAACTCGTCCCTTGTCATCATGTAATATTCGTCACGATGTATGGAGGTAACCAAATAGTCCATTGATGCTTGAATGAAGACGCCTTCGATTGTAGGAAGAGGTATAGGTTTAAATCCTTGATATTTCGCCGTGTTCATCAATGGAATTTTTAATTCAAAAATTAAATATTGACCACTTAATTTTCCTCTGCATGATATGATTTGATACAGGCTCAATAATTCATAGTTTTCATTTTGCAAGGGCAGCAGAACGTCTGGAGGCATATGCTGTTTTATATCTTGAAGTGCCTTGTTAAGTTGATTTGGTGGTAGGATTGAAGTGCTCACTGCTTTGTTGTTTGAATTTAAAAGGACATCAATTAGTTTTTGCTGAGTGTCTTCGAAGTCGAGCATCAGAAGAAGTGCATGAAGGGTTAAAGACGTCAATTTTTGACTGTTATTGATGTCACCTAATGCAGAACTTATTTGTCGTGTAATAGCTTGCCAATGACGTCTATTTTCTTCATCAGTTCGTTTTAAGATGTTTAAAGTTGCGTCAGCAATCGATGTTTGGTTCTTGGCTATCATTAAAAGGTGTTGTTGATTTAATTTAACCTTTTGTATTTCCTCTTCATAGTGCTTCGCATCCCGATCATCTAAAACTCCAAATAGGTCACTTGCCAAATTGCCCACGATATTTAAGATCCCACGTTTTCTTCTCCTTTCTCTGTAGTGAAGTATTGCGTTCTTGTCCTCGATTTCAGTTAGAATATGCATGAGCTGAGTGTTGATTACAGAGCATATCTGATGATTGTCTTCAGCTGTTTCCATGCAAAGTTGATCCATGTTCCTTGCCAGACTTCTGTATGCCATCAAATCTGAATAGTAGGATATGAGGTTGAAGTAAACTACTATTTTCCACTGCTGATTGGTGAATCGGAGATTTCCCAAATTTTCTAGATACAGCCCAGATTGGTGACTAAGAGTGGTGATGTTGTACATCAGCAGTTCGGTCGATGACACTGGACTCGGCAGCGTAGTGATCGCCACTAAACATAGTAGAAGTAATGGTAGAACTATGAGATTGGTGGCTTTAGGAACCTTGGTACGGGAGTCATTTGCTGACTTATTTTGCGACTTCTCGGTGTCGAAAGGTAGGACAGTTACTTTGGTAATGGGTCTTTTGAATATGGAACCATTCCCACTCTTTACTGTGACTACCCTAGTCAAACCATCGCTGCCAGGATGTAGATCAATGATCCTTCCCAAAGGCCAGTTTGTTGGCGGTAAGTTGTTGTCTTTTATTAAAACAATGTCGTCTACTTTAACCATTGGTTGTTTGCTGGTCCATTTAGTTCTTTGTTGTAGTTCGGTAAGGTAGTCATTTGACCAGCGTTTCCAAAAACCTTGAACCATTTTTTGTAGTAATCTCCACCGATGATTGACAGGAATGTTTTCATTCAGCATATTCGATTCTGGGATAGTTATTAGTGAATCACCAACTAAAAAATGTGCCGGTGTTAATATCAACGCATTTGGATCAGATGAAATTGGTGTAAGTGGCCTTGAATTGAGGCATGCTTCTATTTGTGATGTAACCGTTGATAACTCTTCATATGTGAGGGTTGTGTCTCCAATTACCCGTTTTAGATGGAACTTTAGAGATTTCACTGCTGCTTCCCAAAGTCCTCCAAAGTGTGGTGCAGACGGTGGTATGAAGTGCCACTCAATCCCATTGTCAGCTAGCATTTCCTGGAGGTCAAGATTTGCTTGTTGTAGAGCTTGTTGTTTATCCTTTTCAATCAGTTCTCGGGCTCCAACAAAATTGGTTCCATTATCGCTGTAAATCCGTTTGCAAAGACCTCTTCGAGCCATAAATCTCTTAAAGGCCGCGATAAAGGCTGCACTGGTCATATCGCTGACAACCTCTATGTGCACTGCTTTGGTAGCAAGGCATACAAATATTGCTATGTATCCTTTGTATGACTTATTCCCACGTCCTTTAGAAACTCTTACTGAGATTGGTCCGGCGTAGTCAACGCCTGTGTTAGTAAATGGACGTGATGGCACGACTCGTTCTTTGGGTAAGCTTGCCATTAGTTGGTGTCTTGTTGAAGCATTGAACCGAATACACGTAATGCATTTTGCTATCTCCGTACGTATGTTGCTTCTGCCGTTCGTGATCCAATATTTGTTTCTAAGATATGACAGAGTTAACTGAGTCCCCCCATGCAATGTTTTAACATGAGCATCTTTGATTAGTAGCTTTGTGAATCTATGTTTTGGAGGCAGTATCTTTGGATGACGGGTATCATAGCTCAGGTTACAATTAGTTATTCTTCCTCCTACTCTTAGTATTTTATGTTCATCAGTAAATGGATTAAGCGAGAGGAGCTTGCTTTTTCTTGATATTGAGCCTTCTTTGTTAATCTGCATGATTTCGTTCTGGAACTCCGCATGTTGAATTATTCTGACTAGTTCGTTGTAGGATTCATTAAGTTCTTCAGCAGAAAGTAAAGTTGGCGATCCGCTAACCTGTTTTTTCAAACATTTTTTTATAAATCGTCGACAGAAGCCGACAACGCGAATTATTTTGTTCATGTTTGAAAATCGTTCTATAATCTGTGCAAACGGATTGACTGCAGTTGTTGATGTTGCAAGTGTAACCAATTGTTTAGTTTCCAAAGTAGCTTCCTCTTGAGTAGTAGTTTGTTGTGGCCAACATTCGGTTGGAAATTGTAGCCAATCTGGACCCGTCCACCATAAATTGTTGTTCTTTAGTTCTTTCGGACTGGTCCCTCTTGATGCGCAGTCTGCTGGATTGTCGGTTGATCCAACATGATGCCATTGTGCTGGACTCGAGTATGTTTGAATTTCCGATATTCGGTTGGCCACGAAAGTTTTATATTTATGAGGACGCCCTCGAATCCAACATAAACTGATCATTGAGTCGGTCCAAAAGAACGAAGTTGTTTCCGGAATTTGCATTGCTTCTTTAATTTGGTGCATTAGTTTAGTGAGCAGCAACGCTCCACAAAGCTCAAGACGAGGTAGTGAAAGTAAGTTTTTAATCGGTGCAACCTTTGTTTTTGATGCGAGAAGACTCACTATAGTAATGCCTTCTGAATTTGTAGATTTGATGTAAACGGCAGCAGCATAGGCCTTTTCTGAGGCGTCGCAGAAGCCATGAAGTTCTGTTATATTGTTATACTCAAAATGGATCCAACGTGGAATAGATATTTCTTCCAGGAGAGGTAAAGAATTTTTAAATTCCTGCCATTTTGTTGATATGTGTGACGGAAGTTCTTCGTCCCAAGATAGGCCTGCTAGCCAAATTTCTTGCATCATCAGTTTAGCTACAACTGTTATGGGTGCCAGCCAGCCTAATGGATCAAAAAGTTTTGCACTATCCGAAAGTAGGTTTCGTTTGGTAGGCTTGCCAGGCGCGGATTGAGTGACAATGAAACCGAATGTATCTGTTGCTGGATTCCAGTGTAGTCCAAGAGTTTTAATTGTGTCATCAAGCTTGAATTCCAATCGATTTTGATTCCTTAGATGCACTGGTATGGATTTCAAGAGGACTGTGCTGTTTGTTGCCCATTTTCTTAACGTAAATCCACCGCAATTCAGTAAATCAATGGTTTGTTTTTGGCTGAGTAAGGCTTCTTCCAGTGTGTTTTGTCCAGAAATTAGGTCATCCACGTAGAAATCATTTAAAACTACGTTGGACGCTATAGGATAGTTTGGTTGTTCATCGATGGCCAGCTGTCGTAGTGACTTCACCGCTAAATAAGTTGCTGCTGCTGTTCCATATGTGACAGTAGTCAACTTAAACTCCTGAATTTCTTGTTGCGGAGACTCTCTCCATAAAATACGTTGATAGTTCTGGTCATCTTCATCAACGGCGGTTTGTCTGAACATTTTTTCGATGTCAGCCGTATGGACGTATTTATGCTTCCGCCACCTTAACAATATGGATAATAAATCCTGTTGAAGAGTAGGGCCCGTCAACATTACGTCGTTTAACGATATTCCAGTTGTGGTTTTGGCAGAGCCATCGAAAACTACCCTCAATTTTGTAGTTGTGCTCGAATCCTTCAGAACTGCATGATGCGGCAGGTAATAGTAACCAGTCTCAGTAACTGTTTCAGCAACTTTCATGTGTCCCAAAGCGATATATTCATCCAAGAACTTCTTGTATTGAGTGCTAAGATTTGGATTTTTAGCAAGTCGTTTTTCTACTTGTATCAAACGCGCCATGGCAACCCTTTTTGAGCATCCCAGTGGGTTGGCAGAATATAACTCAATGTCAAAAGGAATCTTGACTACGTAGCGGCCAGATTTGAGACGTTTGTGACTGGTCGCGAATATTTTTTCACACTCTAGTTCTTCTTTGGTGAATGCTCGTTTACGTGGCACCTCCTCTATTTCCCAGAAGCTTCTCAATTGTTTATCTATATCAACTGCTCTTGTTGTCATTGATTGTATTACTGTTGAATTGTGACAATCGACTGAGGCACGGCCTAAGAATATCCAACCTAGTTTGGTTTGTTGGGCTATCGGTTCGTCAGATGATGCCTTTGCTATATTACTCATTAAAATTTCTCCATAATAGTCCGCGCCCAATAATAAGTCGATTGGGCCAGGACTGTAAAATGTTGGATCAGCCCACATTAGATTTTTGGTGTGTTTCCAGTTACATGGGTCTAGAGGCTGCTCTGGCATATCCCGCGTTATGTTTTTGAATACTAATGCTTTTATGGCTAAGCTAAATTTGGATGGAAATCTTGGCTTCAAGGTAAATTCGACTTTTGAGTTCGCCACTCCTGCTTCGGTTTTTGCCATGCCTGTGACTTCTGCATACGCTGCGGTTTTTGATAATTTTAATCTCTGGCAGGCTTCTTCTGTAATGAAGGTTGCTTGAGACCCAGGATCTATTAGCACACGAATCAGTTCATTGCGAGCACCAGAAACCGCATTCACTAAGGCGGTTCCCAGTAAGATGCATTTGCGATTCCATGCATGTGTTACTTGTACGTTTGTATTAGCTGGTTTTATATTTTCTGATGCAGATCGCATACTATTGTTACTATGCAGTAGGCTGTGATGTGCACCTTTGCATAACTCACAACTTTTATTGCAAGGGAGTTTGTGTTCTGGAAGCAAGCATCGTCGGCACACTGGTTTATAATATACTGCCTTACTTCTTTCGATTTGTGGTAAATTTTGGAACTTTTTACATTCTGGTAGATTGTGCTCTCCCCAGCAAAGGCTACATTTATCGGGTTTTCTGGCTACTGCAACATTTACAGTCTTAATAGATGAATTTGTTTGTTGGTTTACTTCCTTTTTTTTATACAATTTATCTCGGGATAGTGCTCCCAAAGATTGAAACCTTACTTGTAGAAAGGCTAGAAAATCTTTCATGGTTTGAATTTCCTTCGGGTTCTTCAACGACGTCTCGTATAATCGATGAGTTTCCCTGTCCAATTTTCTTATTAGGATGTTCAACAAGATAGCATCCCAAGAATCTGTATTGATTCCTTGGTTCTTGATGGCATGCAAACATTCCAGTGCATTATCATGTAATAGTTTTAGACCATGAGCGGATTCTGAACTTAAATTTGGTAGTTCTAAAATTGTGTTGATGTAAGTATTGATCAGAAGCCTTTTATCCTCGTATCTGGAGCATAAAATATTCCAAGCTGTAGAATAGTTTTCTTGCGATATATTGAGGTGGTTAATGAGCTTGGCTGGATCTCCTCCTATTACTGATAATAGGTAATGCATCTTTTCTTCACTGGATAAGTCATCATTGCAATGGATAGTCTTGTTGAAAAGATTTTGGAAGCTTGTCCATTGTTTGTAATCCCCATAGAAGTGTGGTATTTCAATCCTGGGAAGCTTGATGCTGGATCTTTTTTGACTTTGTTTCGAAGAATCTTTGTTGGCAACGTTTTCTATTTGACCTTGAAGATAGATGATTGTAAATTCATAATCTTGCTGTAGGTTCTCGTATGTTTCTTGGCTAAAGTATTCGTTGTCAAGCTCTCCATCAATCGCATTTCCAATAATCTCTTCATGATTGTTGGTAAGAGATATCCATAAATCGGTTAGTAGTTTGATCTTCAACTCGTAATACGTCCTTGAGTGCTGCACCGCATCCTTGATTTGATGTATGGTGTTAATATTTGTTTGAAATATTTTAGCTTTGGCGTGTTGGCAATCCGTATCCCGATCATCTCCTGCTGTATTTTTTCTGGCTTCTAGTAGTATTTGTTTTGTTTCTTCGAACGCTTGTTTGACTTGATCGAAGAAATGTTGTTTAACATACGGATGAACCTCTGGAAGAGTGACTACTAATGAAGCATCGGTGGTTGAAAATTTATCGAAGAGTAGCTGCAAGTCTTTGGTCAGTAGCTGCAAGTCTTTTGGTGTGTCTTTGGTCACAATATTGTTTGGTTTTTCTGGCAGCTCCATCTTTTTTGATGTTTGTTTTTAATTGGTTAATTAATTTACCGGTTTGTGTTTGTTCACACAAAGCTTTTACGGTATCCATGTTTTTTTTTTTAGATTAATTTTATATACGTTTTTATGTTGTATGTTGTGTAAGCGCTGTATCTCTAAGCGCTGTTCTTTTTAGCTCGAAGGACCAATGTTCTTGTCGTTGTAGTATTTAATATTTGTGGCTTACCACTGATGAGGGCTCACAAATAGATTTAAATGGTTTTTGTTTTACAACTGAGCTGTTTATTAAGTTTTCTTTGATATTTATACATTAATTTTGTTTACTTAAGCATAATTAACAATTATAATTTTTTATCTATCTTATAAATTATTATATGTATGTAATGCATGCAAATACAATAATTGCTTATCAATCAGTATATTACATGTGAGTTATCGTGTTACACACATTATATTTAATTGTAGAAAAAGAAATATAAAAATTCTTAGAAAGAGAAATATAAAAATGCTTAGAATAAGCAAAATTACTAAATTTGAAAATATCATGTCATTTACGTTGTTGAGTATAAACAGTATTATTGGTTGAACACGAAAACATGTAATACATTCCTTTATTATTTTTCGACACAAATTTCGTCCATTGGTTATCCAATACTTTGTACGCATATTATACAACAAGCTTTGAGGCCCACAGTGTAGTAATCGAATATATTCACTTGTTGCCAGTAATCTAGAGAATCTATGAAATCCTGGCAATAATATTTGGTGTTGTGCTTCGAAGGGTATATTAGCATTTTGCATTCGACCACCCACCCACTCGAAAAAACCCATGTATATCAATGAACGGTCTAAGTGAACGTAACTTATTTCTTTGTGATACAACCCCTGCACGGTTTAATTCCTTTATCTCTTGCCTATATACAATGCTTTGAATATATTTAATTAGACTCGTATTCGCATCTTGCATCTCCGATGCTTCTATTGCTCCGCAACAACGTACTTTCAAAGGCTTACGACAATTTTTTAGGAAGCGTTGACAATATGCAACGACACGAATTAGTTTAGTATATGAAGAATAGCGATTGTATATGTCCCATTCAACTTCGATAGCTAACGCAACTTCACATTTACGAAGCTCTAAATTTTCATGATTTATTTGAACGTTGGGTCGTATCGGCCATTCGTTCATATTGCGATACAAAAATGTCGGGCCGTTCCACCAACTATTATTATTTTTAAAAGATCACGTGGTAGTGAACCTCTTGAGATAACGTCCGCGGGATTCACATCCGTTGGTACATAATACCAATTCGAAAGATTACCCAATTCCTGTATCTGAGTGATTCGATTTGCTACGAAGGTTTGATATTTCGATGGCACGTTTTCAATTCGATGCAACGTGATAATGGAATCACTCCAGTAGTAAAGCTTATTAAAACTTATCTCCATTGATGATTTTACTTTATCCATTACTTGCGCTAAGAGAAGTGCCGCACAAAGCTCAAGGCGTGCAATTGTCTGACCATTTAAAGGAGCAACCCTTGATTTAGCACATTGAAGTTTAACCTCCACCGTTCCTTCTTCATTTACTGAACGGATATAAATTACACAACCATAGCCAAGATTGGAGGCATCTCCAAAGCCATGAAGCTCGATTTCTATTGCTTTGGATACAAGTATCAAACGAGGGATTAACACATTATTCTCCTTTATCAGTTGACGTTTAAATTTATTCCAATCAGCAAGCAGCTCACCATTCAATTCATCATCCCATTTCAGATTGGGTACTGACCATAATTTTTGCATAAAGCATTTTGCCATAAATATTACAGGAGCGCACATTCCTAATGGATCAAAACATTTTGCGATGTCCGACATAACAGATCGTTTGGAAGTAATTGCGGTTTCACATAGTGTTATGTATTACCAGTGTAGCACTGTATATTTAAACTCTATGTAACTTGCCTTAGTATATAAACATATATAATTATTAATATTTATTATGAATTCTTTATTGATTGTATAATATTTTTATATAATGTACATACTTCTTACTTCTTATTTTGTATTAGTAAACCTATATTATTTACATAATGTTATATACTTCTCAAAAGCTATATAAGGGTTTGGAATTTTGAAAACGAGGAAGTATTTTTTGGAAATTAAAATAAATATATCGGACAAGAGTAATGTCCAGTAATTAAAATTTAAATGTTAAATAATAATTTGAATTTAATAAAATGTTAACTCAATAAATTTTAAAAGAACTTTATTGTAAAACTAAATAAAATTTACAAGGTGTACAACAAAAAATTGGTGGCAGCGGTGGGATTTTTGCTCAACAAACCGAGCAAAATCTTAAATCATTCATCTTGTAAATTTCGTTTCTAAAATTATAAATATTAAATATAAAATCGAAATAAAATCTTAATTGTGAGTGGTAATCGGCAACCTCATGTTTGCTAACAAATAATTTCTAAAAACGGTTTTGTGAATGTGAAAGGTGGTGTAATGTGAAACCCCTTAATATAAAAGTGAACCTTGCTATGATAAAAATAAGTTATGTTACCAAATATAGCCTACTGAATTAACTGAATTATAAAATGCTCAGTAGTTTTAAGTGAAAACTATCGTAAAATATAAGTACGTAACCGTAAAAATATGTGTAACTGTTCAAAATATTTCGCTGAAATAAAAATGTGCTCAGTGAATCATAAGTTTTTGTAAGTTGCAATGCAATTGTACGTACGGTGCATCAAAACCGATCAAATATAACGTTGTATTTAAACAACATCAGTTATCCAAAAAATATTCACATGTAATTCTAAAATATTAAAATTATCAACTTAACGTAACTGGCGACGTTATACATTTCGCCATTTCATCTATTTAACAACACGATTCATCATCATAAAAAAAAGGGATTTGATCAAATCGTATCCACATCTTTAAATCTCAACTTCATCAGTATTATATGGACTATACATTATCAACGCGATTGAAAAATTATCATTCATTGGAATCAACATACATCGCTTCAATTCATATAATTGATCCAGATCATCCAAATCAACTATAATTAAAACCATCAGGTCATAATTTCAACAATCTTAATATAAACGTCATCAATTCTGCAACAAACAAGGCTATCAAACAATTAATTTTTATAAG
The DNA here is from genome assembly GCA_932526605.1 of Nephrotoma flavescens. Taxonomy (NCBI): domain Eukaryota; kingdom Metazoa; phylum Arthropoda; class Insecta; order Diptera; family Tipulidae; genus Nephrotoma; species Nephrotoma flavescens. The sequence goes on from OW052223.1 coordinate 8,600,706, forward strand.
GATTATGTCATTAAATGGACCAGCAGTACATCATTAATGTAATAATTATATTCATTACTGCAATATAATAATTATTCAAGGTTAGTGTTCAAATCTTTATTTCTCTCAAATTTAATTAAAAAATTTATTACCATACATAGAGTATGAATGAAAATTTGGAATTTTGGTTGTTTGTTCTGTTTTTATTATTTTATTGCCTTTAAATTTTACTATCCGCCTACAAATATATATATTTATTATAGTTAATATTTATTATCTCTCGTTCAATGTCATTGGAAAATATAAATCAAATAGCCAATATTAACGAATTAAAATTACGCACGCGTGTTATAAATAAAAAGCGACGATCATTGTCTCTAAATTCGGGCGAACAATTAAAAACTCTTGAATCCATAGATACAAAATCAATTCTTTCTGACGGCGTGAAAAATCACTTCAAAAATATGTCTAAATAAAACGTTGAAGTAGCTCTTAAATTAATTCCCGATTTTGATGGTAACTCTGATCGATTGCATAAATTTCTCTCCTGTTGTGACGTAGTTCATAAGCAATTAGCAGCTACCGAAAGTGAAAATTTTTTAAACTTGCTTAAAACCAAACTTTTTTCTAAAGCTTGAATTGAAGAATAAATTTCAGTACTCGCGGTCTAGTGAACAACTACAAATTGAATTGATAAATATTCATCAACAACGAAATGAAAGCGTAAACGAATATGCCGGTCGAGTCGAAAAATTGTTATCAGAACTGAACGAGGTGTACATAGACCAAGAAGGAGAAAAAGCATCTACCACTATCTTAAATTTAAATTTTAAAACGGCTCTCAAAGCATTTCAAGAGGGTCTTAACGAGTCTATAAAAATTATTATTAAAGCTTGTCGATTCAAGAAACTCCAGGATGCAATAAATCAAGCGTGTGAAGAGGAGTTAATTATTAATAGTCGAAGCCACATTAGTTTTAATCAAACAAGTACTCGTGTTAGATGTCAACTTTGTAAGAAGAACGGTCACACTGCTGAAGGATGTTACAATTTACACAAATTCACACCAAACTCTAATCATATCAGTAGAACTCTTCCTACTTACAACAATGTGTCAAATAAAATAAGCTAAGTTAAACCTATGTCTTCAAATATACGTGTTGCTCAAGGACGTGTTATTTGCGCTTATTGCAAAATACCTGGACATGATATAAATTCATGTCGGAAACGTCAATACGTAACCTCACGAAACAATATTTACCAATCTACTTTGAGAAATGAAAAATCACCTTCTTCGGGAAATGGTCTAGGGTCCGATCCAACAAACTCAACGAACACTCCTGTTCGGATCCAAGAAATTCCAAAGTAGCGTGTTCGAAATCAAACAATAATCTTCTCGCAACTGAATCGAAACTCAATTTTCCTGTTGATTCTAAATTAGATCTTAACTCAAATTCTTCTTATACTAATTCTTCTAATTCTATGCTAGAATCAAACGGTAATCCATATTCGTTAAAATCAAATCTTTATTCAATTTATTTCAGTTCCGATAATTACGATAAAAAATACGTTCAGTTAGACTTAGATATATTAATATCAAAGTCTTATTTTTTTCTGGTAGCTGGTGCTGATATCAGTATAGTTAAACGAGATTTCATCAAGGAAAATACATTATGTTATCCCGATCAGAAGTGTAAGGTGAAAGGCATTACTACAGAAACAATTGAAACCTTAGCAAGATGTGAGGCTAACATAACCATTTCAAATTCATTAATTATCCCACATTCATTTCAAATTGTTTCTAACTCTTTCCCTATTCCTTGCGCTGGTATTATTGGAAAGGATTTCCTATCCAAACATAAATGTAAGATTGATTACTCTAATTACAATCTTGAAATTCCATCCAAAAATGAAATAATTGTATTAAAACTTACTACGAATTCTTATGTATCATTGCCAGCTCGAGCTGAAAAAACGTTTACAATTCATCTAAATATTCCTAACAATAGAGATTTCTTTTGTCAGTCTCGTGAAATTTTAAGTGGAGTTCATATTGCCAACTCAATTGTAAATTCTAAAAATAATTTAACTACTCTAAGTCTTGTTAATACCAACGATTACGACGTGAAAATAGAAAACTTAGATTTATCGCTACTGAATAATTACGTACTTGAATGGTTATGTACTTAATTATACTGCCTTTATTAAACTCCACTATAAAACATTATATACTATAAAAAATGCTGACATAGTGTCTACATTAGTATAATGAACAAATTTAAATTCAGTACTGTACACCGGAAACACCGTAGAAAATGCTCTGTCTAACCTAAATGAATTAACTTAATAAAAATCATTTGCTGAGTCGGCATTTCCCATGACAGTGACTTGTACATATAGTTCTATTAATTATATCTAGAGTAATATTACATTAATGCACAATCAGCTTTCTATCTAGGTCGACCCTAGTTGTTCAGTTGAACATGCTGCGCGCGCCAATGAAGATCGCGGAAGCGGTTGTGGTGGGACGCTTGGTGCTGATCGATATGGTTGACTTCGTTTCCAGAGAATGACTGCAATCACCATGATAATGATAACGGTCCCAAATGTTAAATGAGTCATCGTGTAATGGTGTATGTGATGACTATTGATGGTTTCCTGATTTTTTTGAAGTTCTATTTGTTCTTCGAGCTCGTGGGTGTCTATTGTCGTTAAAGGTGCTGTGGGAGTAGACATCGTCCTTTGCTGTCCCTGATGTTGATGGCTGATGTTGCGTAAAAACGGCTCTATTTGACTCATACTGGCTGTTGCCAGGAATGATAGGTGGATCTTAGTTACTTCTCTTTCGATGGAGGAGATTTGCAATGTTTCATCCTTAATGATACATCCCGGGCTCATAGAGATCCTTCCAGTACCTTGAAGATTGAGTGGCGTGAGATGTGAATCACAAATCAAGTCAAATGTAACCTTTGATGAATTTGATTTGGTGACATAAATCCATTGGTTTGATTTATGTAACGGTATCCAATGATTGGTAGGAGTAAGACTTTGCACGATGCAACTGGAATGCAGGTTTTGTTTTCGTAATAGCAGGTTGATCTCACATTGAGACACAGTTGAATGTTTTGTGTAAATGGGTGAGATGTGGCACACATACAATCCCTCGGATATAGGTATAAGCACTGATTAAAAGCGTCTTTGTTGATTGGTGCATAATGTTCCCGGTGATGATCAACCAACAGGTATTCGGATGATGGTATTATCGAAGTGTGAAGATTTGTTGTAGGTATGGGTACCGATATGAGTGCAAACAATTGGTAGAAATGTATCTTTACCAACGGGATGCGAGCGCGTATAATGATGTTATTGCTGGTAATTCGAGATTCGGTTTTTAATATTTGATACAGCTTCAATAGATCCCCTTGCTTCCTGCCCGGCAAAGATATTACTGGGGACAGATGTTCCCTGATCTGATTAACTTCGTCTTGAAGGCGTAATGGACTCAATAGAGATCGATGAAGGGTATTGTGCTGGGTGTTGAGCATTACTTCGAGAATATTCTGTTGTGTGTCTTGCATTAATTTCAATATTAACATCAGCTGAAGAATGCCAGTTACTATAATATCTTTCTGATTCATCTTTGTATTGTATTCCTGAAGATGTTTCAAGTCCAAATCCACTTGATACTGATGTTCTTCTAGCTTGTTCAGATGAGTGATCGTGTAATTATTATTTTGCTTAAATAAACGTATGGTGTTATCTATAATCGACGTTTGGTTCTTTGCCAATTGTAGGAGATGTTGCTCATTCTGCTCGATTAAACCAAAGTGCTGTTCGTAATGTTCCGCTTCTCGTTGAGACAAGATGCCAAATGTGTCACTTAAGAGGATCCCAATTGTGTCTCCAACTCCTCGCTTGCGATGCCTTTTCGATTTGGTTTCAAGTAGTTTGTTTTCTTCTTTGATGTTGTCAAACTGCAGTTGGAGTTGCTTGACAATGATATCGCAATGTATCGATTGTATGTTGTTACATGCTCTTGAAAGTAACTGGAGGCTTTTCTCTGCTTTTGCGACTTCATCCCAGTAACTCTTCAAGTTGTAGCGTATGATGAGATTCCAATGTGCAGCAAGTAACTGAACCTCTCCTACATTATCGAAATATATGCCTCCTGCATCTTCTAACTCATGCATCTGCAACTTGGTTGGGTGAGTGTTAACAAATAACGTATTAGTTAAAAGGGATAATACGGTGAGTATCGTTACTGTGGCCTTTGGTACGCGGCATGATCTTCGTAAAGTAGGCTTGCTTTCATCTTCATTTGATGGGCTCTCACTTTCATCTTCGACGCCTGGTAGAGGACACAATTTTGCAGTAGGACGTCTAACTTCTCCTTTGTGAGTAGAAACCGTAGCTGCTCTTACGAGATCATCTTTACCAGGGTGAATTTCCTTGATTCGGCCCCTTGCCCACATCAAAGGAGGTAAGTTATCTTCTTTTGTCAGTACTAAGTCCCCCATATTTATGTTTGGGTGTTTGATCTTCCACTTAGTGCGGTGTTGAAGCTGGGATAAATATTCTTGGTGCCACTTTTTCCAGAACTGTTGGTGGCTTTGATTTACTAACTCCCATCTGGTTAATATGCCGGGGTTTTTATCTACTACATCGTTCTCCGGTGGAGCCAGTAAAGCGTCACCAGTTAAAAAATGGCCGGAAGTTAGAAGATCAACATTATCTGCATCGTTGGATATAGGACACAGAGGACGTGAATTGAGACATGCTTCGATCATGCATAGCGTGGTGGATAATTCCTCATATGTGAACGTTTGATTTCCAACGACTCGGCATAGATGATGTTTCAATGATTTCACTGCCGCTTCCCATAATCCTCCGAAATGTCGACCGCTTGGAGGTATAAAATGCCACGTAATGCTCTGCGTTGAAAAATGATCCTGGATAATCTTCTCCCACTGCCGTTGGTTTTGGATTAGAAGTTTGTTTGCCTTCACGAAGTTCGTACCGTTATCACTGTATATGTGGGCGATATTCCCTCGGCGCGATGAAAATCTTTTGAATGCTGCCAGGAAGGTGTTTGCAGTTAAATCCGAGACCACTTCGAGATGAACTGCCTTTGTTGAAAGACATACAAAGACAGCAATGTATCCCTTGTAGGCCTTATTTCCTCTGCCTTTTGCGATTCGTATATTCAATGGACCGGCATAATCGACACCCGTGTGTGTGAATGGCCGCGACGGGGTACTCGACCTCTTGGTAGATTGCCCATGAGTTGTTCCGTCCGTTTACTTTGAAATCGGAAACAGACAATGCATTTTTGAATGTGATTCCTTACTCCTTGAGCTCCCCTGATTATCCAGAACGTTTTCCGGATAAACGCCAACGTTAATGCATTAGTGCCATGAAGCGTAGATGCATGTGCCCACTTGATAACTAGGCTGGTCAGGTGTGATTTAGCTGGTAGGATTAGCGGGTGTTTCTCTCCGAATGGTAGGTCCGAATTTTTTAGTCTGCCTCCTACTCTTATAAGGCCGTCGATGTCTATAAACGGAGTCAGGGAGGCGATGGTGCTCTTCTTCTTAATTGACTGTTGATCCCTTAATGCTGATATTTCGTATGCAAAGAAAACACTTTGAACTGCTCTTACGATTGTGGTTAACGCTGTCCGTAGGTCTATTGCTCGTATTTCTCCGGCACACGTTGGTTTCTTCCTGATCTTGGATATGAATCGGAGAAGATGGGCAATAACCCGTAGGAGTTTTAAATAATCTGATTTGTGGTCGATCAGCTTGATTATGGTGTTCTCAGATGTCGCGTCCTTATTGAGTACGTGGAAAACAGTTGTGGCCCGTTTCAGATCGATACTCGTGTCAAACTTATTCGTGGTTTCATTTACTACCGGTTCCATTATTATTTCAGGTCCGGTCCACCATTGTTCCAGAGTACTTAATTTTGATAATGAAATGCCACGGGATGCATGGTCCGCTGGGTTTTGTGTTGAGGTGATGTGCTTCCATTCCCCGATTTTAGTATTGTTTTGAATTTCTGATACCCGATTCGAGACAAATGTTTTCCATTTGGTGGCTGGCTTTTGTAGCCAAGCCAACACAATGAAAGAGTCCGTCCATGCATAAATATTTGCCGGTTGCAGTTCTAGAGTTTGAACCACTTGGCTAATTAAACGTGACAGAAGAAGTGCTCCGCAAAGTTCCAGGCGTGGTAAAGTTTGCTTAACTCGAGTAGGTGCTACCTTGGTTTTGGCAGTCAGTAGCCGTGTGATGATTGTATTGTCTGACAATTCGATTCGACTGTATATGACCGCTGCATATGCCCTTTCAGACGCATCGCAGAACCCGTGTAAATATAGATTTTGTGTGCCTGATGATACTGTTCCTATCCAGCGTGGAATGGATAGGGTTTCAAGGTGTACGAGTTCGTTTCGCAGCTTTACCCATTTTGCTGTAATTTCTTTAGGAACTTTGTCATCCCAGTTTATTTCCGTGACCCACAGATCTTGTAATATAAGTTTGGATGTAATTGTAATGGGTGCCAACCATCCTAATGGATCAAATTGTCTTGCAATTTCTGAGGCTAGCTCTCTCTTGGTAAGTTCAGTTGTTGATGATATTTGGTTTACCTTGAACCTGAAGCAGTCTGATATCGAGTTCCAATGGATTCCTAACGTTTTAATAGTTTCATCTTCGGCCAACTCCATGTTTCCAATTAGTTTATTTGACCCTGGTATGGACTGCAATAGTTTTGGGTGGCTGCTCGACCACTTGCTCAGTTGAAATTGACCTTTTTGAAGTATTGTGATTAACTGCTTTTGTAGAAGTAGTGCATCGTGTAGGTTATCAGCTCCGGTTAGAACGTCGTCGACATAACAGTCTTCTATTAAGACCTTCCTGGCCAGTGGGCAGTGTTCACCTTCATCCATTGCTAACTGATGTAGTGTTCTTATTGCCAAGAACGGCGCCGCTGATGTGCCATAGGTAACGGTAGTCAAATTGTACTCCCGTAATGGTTGATTTGGAGTTTCCCTCCATAGTATCCTTTGATAATCTTGATGTTCCTTTGCTACTTTGATTTGTCGATACATTTTGATTATGTCGGCTGCGAATACTATTTTGTGTATTCTCCACCGTAGAATAAGTGACCATAAATTATTTTGCAGAGCAGCTCCGACATGCAGCGTATCATTCAAGCTCCAACCCGATGTTGACTTCATTGAAGCGTCAAATACAACGCGAAACTTTTTTTCCCTTGAATTATCCTTAAATATTGCATGATGTGGAATGTAAAATTGTCCCTTGCAATCGGGTGATGGTGTCATGTGCCCCATTTGAAGATATTCTCTCATGAATTCGATATATAATTGTTGTAGTCTTTCATTTTTTTGCAATCTTTTCTCAATTTGCAAAAACCGTTGCGTGGCTCTTTGTTTTGACGCACCAAGGATGCTGGTATCATTTTCCTTGAATGGTAAGGTAACCACGTAGCGTCCATTTGGATTCCGCTTAACCGCTTGTCGATAAATGGTTTCACACTGTTCGTCAGATTTGGTCAGTAGAGATTCAATCGGTACCTCTTCTAACTCCCAAAACTTGTGTAGCTCTTGAGCTTGTGCTAATTCCTCCTTGCTACTGAAGTTAACCATTAGAGTCCTGGGTTGAATGGTTGTTGCCGGACCTACTATCAGCCAACCCAAACTTGTTTTCATTGCATTTGGATTTCCTCGAATGATCTGAGATTCTGATATGTCTGCATAGACGTCTGCTCCTAACAAGATGTCTATCGGAGCCGGACAATCTTATTGCAGATCCGCCAATATTATATTTTCCCAGCGAGAATCGTTAAACGTATGCTTCTATTTGTAGCTTAAACACCGATGGAAAATGTGGTTGAATTTCCAGTTGTACCATAGAGCTACAGGTGTTATTCGTATTGCCTCCAATTCCGACCAAACTAGTTTGTATGTTTTTCTGATGTAATCCCACCTGTTTACATGCAGTTTCAGTAATCAACGATACCTGGGATCCTAGATCGATTAATGCCCGTAGCGTCACTGTTGTATTTGTGGAGGTTTTGGTTATCACTTTAGCCGTTGAGAGCAGAGTCGTGGTATTTCCATCGATTGCATTGATGGATACCTTTTTGGCATCATTATTGTAGGTGTGCAGTAGTTGATGATGTTTGTTGTTGCATATTGAACATGATTCTGTTTTGAGACATGCTTCTGTTGAGCTGTGTGATAGGCAGTTGGTACACATTTTTTGCCTATTGATGAAATCTATTCTCCGGTTTGGGGTAATTTGTTTAAAATGAACACAATTTAAAATCTTGTGCCCCCTTTTTTCGCAGTATTTACAGCCTTCGCTATTGCAACCTGATTTTTCCGGGCCTTCTGGTTTTTCCGGACCTTCTTGATTTACCAAAATTTTTCTGTGTGACTCAACCTTGAATTGTTTGCTGGAGATGTGATTTGCACTTTGCAGGGCTTCAAGCACATTCATTCTCTCCATTAATAGATGTAAGAATTGGTCCATCGTGGGATAGTCACGACTACCATGAAGAGATTCCTCATAGTGCTTCAGACTGTTGTAATCCAATTTTTTGATGTTAATATGAATGAGGATGGTGCTCCATTCATCTATGTTGTAGCCCAGGTTTCGCAACGCTTCTATACACTCCTTTAGTGTATCATGCATTTTCCTAATGTCCTTAGCTGCATTAAGTTGAACTTTTGGAATGTTCAATACGGTGTCAATATATTCTACTACGATTTTTCGTTTATTGTCGTACCGCTCCATAATGATGTCGTACGCAGTTTTGTAGTTTTCTGCTTGTAATGTTAGGTGCCCTATTAAGGTTGATGGTTCACCTTTTAAGCTTTCCTTAAAGTAGCTTAATTTTTCAAAATCTGATACATGGCTGTTATCATGTACCAGATTGTTGAACGTGTTGATGAATGATGTCCAAATTTTGAAGTTGCCGTCGAATGTTGGAATTTGGATTCGAGGTAGTTTCGGCATACTTCTTGTGCCTTGCTGATTTTTTGACTGATTTTGCCTTATTTTTGATGCTAGTTTTAATTTGATGGTTTCGAATTGTTTTATGACTGTGCCATAGTAGTCATCTATGAAATAAGGCAACGTAGTTTCTTCATCCTCTGCTGCTTCGATGTATATTTCTTCATGCAGCTTTTCGATTTCTGCCTTCTTGGAGGATATTGCTTCGATTTTGATGTTCATTAACTCGGCGTTTTCAGGCTCGTTTTCCAATGCACTATTTGCTTCCCGTACCATGGCGTGGAATTGCCTCATTTTGAATTGTTGTGCTTTATAGCGCTTCGCCTGCGTTTCGTCTAGTTTCTCGTTACCGGTTGTTTTGTTACCGCCACTTGAACTAAACCCAGGTATGCTTGATGAGGTATTCGTCTCTCTCGCTAGTGATTTCCTAAGTGTTTCTAACTCCTTTCTGAAGTTTTGCACTAGTGGTGCCACTGCTTCTCGAGATTTCCAATAATCATGTGTTGGAAAGTTGTCTTTATACTGACTTATTATATGTTCATCAGTATCAACGAATTCTTCATACATATCCTCTAACCGTCCTATTTTGCGGTCGATGTATGTACTTGTCTTCCTGTTGATGGAATCCTTCTTGTAGTTGGTCCAAAGGGTTTGTATCTCCTTGAACCTCTGCTGTTGTTCCTTGCATAGGTTATCCATTATGTCACCGCCTGGTTGATGTTTTATGAATCACTTTGATGGTAGTTGATGGTATATGTGCACTTAATTATTTCGTGGACTATATTTAATTTTTTCGAACTTGGATGTTGTTTTGCTCGAAGGACCAATGAATAATTACGTACTTGAATGGTGATGTACTTAATTATACTGCCTTTATTAAACTCCACTATAAAACATTATATACTATAAAAAATGCTGACATAGTGTCTACATTAGTATAATGAACAAATTTAAATTCAGTACTGTACACCGGAAACACCGTAGAAAATGCTCTGTCTAACCTAAATGAATTAACTTAATAAAAATCATTTGCTGAGTCGGCATTTCCCATGACAGTGACTTGTACATATAGTTCTATTAATTATATCTAGAGTAATATTACATTAATGCACAATCAGCTTTCTATCTAGGTCGACCCTAGTTGTTCAGTTGAACATCAACCCTGATAATACTAAAATAATACAATTAACTGATGATGCTGAAATAGACAAAATCATTCAAGAATTTCATTCAAGTCTTGTCGGAGGCCATCAAGGAGTATTTCGAACCGCCGAAAGACTGAAACGATATTATTATTTCAAAAATTTATATTCGAGAATTAGAAAAAGTATACGCTCTTGTGAGTTATGCCAAAAAAATAAATGTAACAAACTAAATAAAGTACCTATATATTATTTTCTTGGGTTTTATTCTTGATTATTGTAATGTTTTCACGGCGTTGAACCCACTTTTGTTTCACTTCAAGTTAATAAAACATAATTTTTATTTACAATTTTATTCTTAATTAATTACCGACGTTTCGAAATGGTATCCATTTCATTTTCAAGGTGACTAAAAATTACAAGAGAAAAAAACAACAGTAATCACAGATATACAAAAATATAACAAAAAGGTTATTATAAAATTAATTAATAAAAATTAATTAAATTAATTAATAAATTAATTTATTTTATAATAACCTTTTTGTTATATTTTTGTATATCTGTGATTACTGTTGTTTTTTTCTCTTGTAATTTTTAGTCACCTTGAAAATGAAATGGATACCATTTCGAAACGTCGGTAATTAATTAAGAATAAAATTGTAAATAAAAATTATGTTTTATTAACTTGAAGTGAAACAAAAGTGGGTTCAACGCCGTGAAAACATTACAATAATAAATAAAGTACCGATGCAAATCACTTCTACTTCTTCAGCTCCTTTTGAAAAAATATTTTTAGACATTGTGGGTCCCCTACCTATATCGTATCAAGACAATAAATATATCCTAACTGCTCAAGATGATTTGACTAAATTTTCCATGGCTTTTCCGATACCTAATCAAGAAGCAAATACCATAGCACGCGTATTTGTCGAGAAGTTAATATGTATCTTTGGCGTTCCCCAACAAATACTTTCAGATCAAGGAGCGAATTTCATGAGTGAAATATTTGCTACTGTGTGCAAATTGTTAAAAATCAAAAAATTAAATTCAACTGCTTATCACCTAGAAACAAATGGGGCTTTGGAGCGTTCTCACCGTACATGGACTGAATATCTGAGAATTTATACTCAGGCCGATGATCAAATTTAGGACACTTGGCTTCCATTTGCTATTTTCACCTTTAATACTACACCACACACAGCAACGAAATTTATGCCATACGAATTACTGTTCGGATTTAAACCAACTATACCTATTTCTTTAATGCGCGAGCCTGAAATGGTTTATAATTACGATGACTACATGTTTGAAGTGAAAAATCGTTACCAGTCAGAAAGAAAAATCTAAAGCTAATTATGATTCCAAGACCGAAGTTAAAAACCTTAATATTATGGTGATTTTGTTTTACTGAAAAATGAATTGGACCTTTCGAAATCAAAGAAATTAATTCCCCTGTAAATACCACTTTACTTATCAACAATAAATTAAAAATGGTTCACAACAATCGAATTAAACTATTCCAAATCTAAATTCGTAATGTTAATAGATAAATAATTTTCATGTTGTGACTTTGAGATTAATCAAATGCTTGAATATTAACCTAACTCTAATTATTATATTTATTATTATATTTACAATTCATTATATATGTATTCTGAATAAAATGAAATAAAAAAATACAAAAAAAAATTTTAACTTATCATATAAAAAAACACAAATTTAATAAAACAAAATTATACTTAATAAACACATTTTTATTAATCACTTGTTTTTGTTTCGCAGAATATTTTTCAAAAAGTTTAAAAAATCACTCGATCGATTTCGACTTGTTAGGTCATCATCAAATTATAAAATTTTAAGAAGAATGTTTATAAAGTTGTAATATTGAAAGTTATAAATAAGTTATATATATATACATTAATCATAAATTATAAAATTTTAATGTACCAAAATAAAATGAAAAATTGTTAAGTACATATTGTTATTGTAATGTTTATAGACAACTCTTATCTGTTTGTATATAATGGTTGTACTTTTATAATAAACGTTTAATAAACTAAAACAACAAAAACTGTATAAAATACCAATAAAATTGATTGTTGTGCATGTGTGTAAATTAAATTTCGGTGAAGTTTCCCAGACTAGTTTCAAAAAAAAAAAAAAAAAAAAAAAAAGAGACCAAATAAAAAACTCATAAATCCAACGGAAAATTGGAAAAACACGAACCACAATAAAACCTCACGAAAAGCTAAGGTAGAATAGAGACTCTTTCGTACCGTGCAGTTGGGTGTATATCTACGAGTACTTTATCCTCTATTTGGAAGAACAAAATTGGCATACCAACCACAGGCCAGAACCTGACAGAATCGTAAGCAGAATCAAATGGTACAAAGCTGACGGGTGGCTGCTGTACGTAACCAAATAATCCGGATTGTAGCTAGGTATCCAGGAAGATTGTCATCAGAGGACGGTTACTTCATAACGGGACATTAATTGGTAAAAATATACGCGTTGTAAGTTAATTTTTTTTTGCTGTTAACATTTAAATAGATTTTTGTTGCAATTTAATTATAATATCTGGAAGTGATCTGGTGACGATTGATTAATCACAATTTCCGCACCTAATTCAATCGCGGGTTAAAGTATGTTTTTCTAAGGCTTGGTTCCGAATCGCAATGATGTGGTAACGGGGTAAATTCTGATGGGGTGTTAAAGCGCGCAGTGATGTAAAAATATTTAACTTTCTATTTGAGTAAAGTAGTTCATTTTTGTTTGAATTATATTATTTTTTTGTGGCACATAAATGGAGTTAATTTTTGTACAATGGCCGTTGTATACGCGGGTTAACGGAACCCTCCCGACCGGTTTGCGCTACCTGTAGAAAAAAAAAACTTATGTGCAACCTCGCGGTACAACTGACCCAGGTCATCCAGTTACAATCTACTGAATTGTATTAGTAAAAATTTTTTGTTATATAGTAGAAAAAAGCAAACTATAAATAAAAATAAAAGGAGGAAAAAAAATAAGCAATAAAGATAATCTACGGATCGCGCAGGTAAGCGATGAGTCATAGGTTGAGTAACAAAATTCAAGGTAAATTATTGCGTACGTGAGAATAGAAAAGGGCGGGGTCTGTAATTGGTGAGAACCGGATTTCTCTCTGTTCGTTAAGGATATTTTGGTTAAGAAATATTGATTTTCGAATTTCGTAAGATTCTAAGGTATCTAAACGTCTGCCTTTGGGTTGTATATGTAATATGTCTAAATTGTTCAAGCTAGCTGTATGATTTTCTGAAGTTAAATGGTTATGGAAAGTTGATTGATTGCAACCAGATAAATGTTCTTTAGCTCTAACTCCAAAATTGCGCCCAGTCTGACCAATATAGGAGAAACTACAATCATTGCAATTAATCCTATAAACGCCAGATTTGGAAAGGCGATCAACTCTAGGTTTATTGTTAAAAATCATTTTCTTTATTGTGTTATTATTATAAAAAGCAAAACTAATATTGGTATAATTGGACACGATGTTGCTAATCCGTTGGCTCGTTTTTCCTATATACTCTAAGCGACGCCAATTTTCCCGCGTTGGACTGTCCGGTGGATAAATACCCGTTAGAGTTTTACGCTTTAGCTTTTTATTTAATAACTTTAATATAGTCCTAGTTGCATATCCGTTATTTGTTGCTATTTGAAGGATTATGTTAACCTCAGTGTTATAATTTGAATTTGACAGAGGGATGTTTATTAGTCTATCTATGAGTGAGTGGAAAGCTGACATTTTAATATTATGGGGATGGTTTGAAGAACTAGGGATAACAGCGTCTGTATACGTGGGTTTCCGATAAATTTTGAAGTCTAAAGTAGAATTAATCCTGGTTATTGTTATATCTAGAAAATTAATACATTTATTTTCTTTTTTTTCTAACGTAAAATCAATGGTGGGATATTGAGAATTTAACCAAGTAAGGAAAGAGTCTAACAGTCTATCAGTTCCATTCCATAGACATAATATGTCATCAACATATCTATACCAAAAGATTATATGACGAAAATAGGGATTGTTATTTGATATGATCACTTGTTCGAAGAAATTCATGAAAATTTCAGCCAACAAAGGTGACAGAGGGGAGCCCATGGGTAGACCATCAGCGAATTTGAAATATTTATTATCAAAACAGAAATAATTTTGTTTAATACAAGTCTCAAAAACTAACTTCAGTTCACGACGTAAGCTCTCATCTACAACATCCCTATCTAAGTAATTACAAACTATTTGGGACAAAGTATTAATTGGAATAGAAGTGAAAAGACTGGCAACGTCAAATGAAACTAGTTTTGAATGTAACGGAATGTCGACGTCTTGAATTTTGTTAATCAATTCTACCGAGTTCTTAACCGAGTAAGCCGAAAAGAAATTAGTATGACAATTGAAAAAATTTATGAAACCCTTACATAGCTTGTAGGCAGGAGCATTGCAATACGCTACTATTGGTCTAATCGGAATGCCTTCCTTATGGATTTTTGGTAAACCATAAAGGATCGGGGCAGATGGATTCATGACAGAGTACTTCCAACCAGTTCCATCAAATAACTTCTGGCATTGGTTGATACACTTACTAACCGAAGTCTTAAAAGACTTAGTTGGATCTCTGCCAAGCTCTATTGCTTTACTTTCTGTAATAAAATCAGAAATTTTATTGCAGTAATCGACTTTTGTGAGCACGGTAATTGTATTGCCTTTATCCGCTTTACACGCTATAAGGTCATGGTCACGTAGTTTTTTCTTTATCGCACCAATCACTTTGAAGTTAGTATTATTAGAAGCAGCAGAAGAAGAGAATGGTGGAGTAGAAGAGTTATCAATGCCTTTCTTTATTTGTAACGCACACACTGATTTTATTTGGGTTATCTGGCCAGATAAGGCTGTTTCGGCATCTACAGCCAGATTTTCGAATGATCGAAGGTCGATTTTGTTTGGCGTAGGGGCAAAATTCACTCCGTTGCTAAGCATTTGCACCTCTGTATCACGGAAAACGACTGAGGACAAGTTCTTAAAACGTGGATGAAATTGGAAATCAGACGAACCACTATTACCTCTACGGTTAAATGGATAAGCCTTATCTCGCAACACATCCAGTTTAGCTTTTTGTTTCACATATTGAATATGTGAAATTTCAGCTACCTCTGCACGAACTTTTCTGTCCAGCCAATCGAACTCAACTTTTATTGCTTATTTTTTTCCCTTCTTTTATTTTTATTTATATTTTGCTTTTTTCTACTATATAACAAAAAATTTTTACTAATACAATTCAGTAGATACTCCTGATGATGACCTAACAAGTCGAAATCGATCGAGTGATTTTTTAAACTTTTTGAAAAATATTCTGCGAAACAAAAACAAGTGATTAATAAAAATGTGTTTATTAAGTATAAGTGTGTTTCGCCAAGTGCCTACGGCAAATAGCGTAAAAAGTAAAACAAAATTATGTATAGCTATTAGTTAAATTTTTAAGTTATATAAGTTGTTAAATAATTAATAGAATTATTTAAATCTTAGGGGAAAGGTGTTATGTATTACCAGTGTAGCACTGTATATTTAAACTCTATGTAACTTGCCTTAGTATATAAACATATATAATTATTAATATTTATTATGAATTCTTTATTGCCTGTATAATATTTTTATATAATGTACATACTTCTTACTTCTTATTTTGTATTAGTAAACCTATTATTTACATAATGTTATATACTTCTCAAAAGCTATATAAGGGTTTGGAATTTTGAAAACGAGGAAGTATTTTTTGGAAATTAAAATAAATATATCGGACAAGAGTAATGTCCAGTAATTAAAATTTAAATGTTAAATAATAATTTGAATTTAATAAAATGTTAACTCAATAAATTTTAAAAGAACTTTATTGTAAAACTAAATAAAATTTACAAGGTGTACAACATAGATTCCAACTATCATAATCAATGTGAAATTCATCCTGCTTGCTATCCCAACGAATGCCCAAAATTGTCACCAAATTGTTCATTGTCGTTTCATTTATTATATTACTTGACGATAATTCACTTACATTAGACTCAAGGTTTGTGCCCCAGTAAGGACATCATCCATATAGAAGTCTCGCTTCAACACAGTTGCTGCATTCGTTGTATTGTTACCCTCTTCGACAGCGAGTTGAAACAAACACTTAACTGCAAGCTAGGCGGCCGATGCAGTACCATATATTACAGTACATAAACGATAACACTTAATATCTTCCCTTTTGGATTCCCGAAACCAGATACGATGCAAATCTTTAAATTTATTTTTCAACCGTACCTGTCGATACATCTTGGCGATGTCTCCTGTGAATACTACAGGATGTTTCCTAAATCGCATAATGATTGCTAATAAATCTTGTTGCAAATTTGGCCCAACCATGAGGCAATCATTCAATGAGATTTCCGAAGAAGTTTTATGAGAAGAATTGAAGACAACCCTCAATTTAGTTGTGGTACTTCTATCATTTGTCACACAATGGTGCGGAATATAATATTTGATACTGCTTGTCTTTTCATGTGTCCGATCCATATGTCCCATGCACATATACTCTTTCATGAAATCGATGTATTGCTTTTTTATATTTGGCTCCTTATCCAATTTCCTTTCTAACCAAAGAAACCGTTTCATTGCAGAAGAGCTTGAATTTCCTAATTGATCAATGCCTTATTTGCAAGGCAAAGCAACAATAAATCTACCTTCATTATCTCGCGTAAAATTGTTCATGAAATGTTCCTCGCAATTTTTCTCTTCTATCGAGTAATTGTTTTTTGGTTCAAGATTTTCTAGCTTCCAAAATAATTGAATTCTTTTATCAAGATCATATAATGCATCTGCATCATTTTTTTTGTAAATACCTCAAACCTGTTTTTACACGGTGTTTTTTTACACGATTTTAATTACACGATCAACTAATTATCGTGTTAAAAAAAAGCCATTTTAATTACACGGTAAACCAATACTCGTGTTAAAAAAACACGCAATTTATTTTAAAAATGTTTAAAATAAATTTAGTACATATTTAGTACTCCTCTTTAGTTTCTGATTATTTTACAGTGGTATTATGCACATACATACACATATTTATTATATAATTGGGGGATTCCCATTTCATAGTTTATTAATTCTTTTTAACCATATTGCGGCGTTCGTATTTCGCAGTTTGTATTCAGTTGTTGAACGATGAACATCGAAAGATAATTTAATTCTTTATTTAATAAATTGTTACAACTTTTTTAACGTAATACAAAATAAAATATCTTAAAATTGATTTTATAAATCCCTTGCAAATTGTGTTTTCATGTGAGTTTTATAACGTTGTCAACTAAGTTTTATAATTTTACGTTTATTAACTGTATTTTTATAGTGAAATTGAAACTCAGGTAAGTCCAAATTTTAAAATATAATTTATGTAGGTAAGAAAATAATTTCAAATATTTCGTTAATCCTCTACAGAAATGACGGATAAGCCATCAAAACGTAAAACTATTTCTTTAGAAACGAAGATGGAAATTTTAGACCATCTTGCTCAAGGTAAAGGTTCCACATCGGTTGCTAAAATTTTTAAATTACACGAGGCAACCATTCGGACCATTAAAAAAAATGAAGATGCTATTCGACGTTCCGTGTCGTCTGGTACCAAATTCACCAATAGATGGGATTACCATTAAGGAAAAAGCTTTAAGAATTTACTCAAAATTAAAGGAAATGGAACCATCAACGTCTTCTCAATTAATCCACGAAGAAAAAAATAAATTTGCTGCAAGTAACGGATGGTTACAGGGATTTTTGAAAAGACATGCGATACATAATGTGAAAATTAAAGGCGAAGTAGCTTCCGCGGATACTGCAGCAGCTAAGGAATATCCTTTAAAACTTGAGAAAATCATTGAAGACGACGAATATACGACTGACCAAGTATTTAATGCAGACGAGACTGGCCTTTTTTGGAAGAAGATGCCCAAAAGAACGTTTATTGCCAAATCAGAAAAAGTTGCTTCTGGTTTCAAGGTTGCTAAAGACCGCATCACGTTCCTATTCTGCTGTAACGCATCAGGAGATTGCATGCTAAAACCGTTGCTTGTCAATCGGTCACTTCGGCCAAGAGCATTGAAAGTTGTAAATCTAAAAAATCTACCAGTTCATTGGATGGCAAACAAAAAAGCATGGGTTACGATATCAGTGTTCAATGAGTGGTTCAATTCGTGCTTTGTTCCTGAGGTTAAACGTTATTTAGAGAAAAAAATTTACCTTTTAAAGCCCTCCTGTTGATAGATAATGCACCCGGACATAACATCGTTTCAGATCATCCGAATATTAAAATTGTTTTTATGCCTCCTAACACCACATCTTTAATTCAACCACTGGACCAGGGTATAATTGCTACATTTAAAGTGTATTACGTACGACGCTCATATCAATACATTTTGAATAAAATGGAAAATGATGAAACGGTAACTGTTATTGATGCCTGGAAACAGTTTTCTATTATGGACTGCATAAATCATTCAGCTTTAGCACTATCTGAAATAAAGCCATCGACTTTAAATGGTTGTTGGAAGAATATTTGGCCAAAATGTGTGAAAAACAAAGATACTGCTTCATCAAATAGAACTGAGGTGTATGAAGAAATCATCTCATTGGCCCAAACAGTTGGCGGTGAAGGTTTTAATAATTTATCCATGAACGACATAAATGAAATAATTGTCGATAAACCTCTAAGCGACGAGGAGTTATTAGAAATCGTACAGGAGCAAGTTGACCTGAAATCAAGCAGTGATGAGGACGAACCATCACCATTGGGAATTAATTCAATCCTTGAAGGTCTTCAATTAGCCAATAAATTAAGAGATCATTTTATGTCGAATGATCCAATGATAGATCGAGCTCTTAAATTTCAATCCGATTTAAATAATTGTATGGCTCAATACAAAAAATTGTATAATGAGCTGTCCAAAAAAGGGGCACAGCGACATATTACTGAATTTGCCTATAAAATTCATCAAACTGCATCTAAAAATATTGGTGAAAATGTCTCTGATGTAGCAGATGGTCAATTGCCGTTAAATGCAAATGAAAGTGCTATACAAACTATTTCAGATGATGAAAGTGATATTGAACCAATTCCGCACAAACGAACGCGAGTGCTATCGGAAAGCGACTCGGAATAAAATTAATAAACATAGAAATTAATTTTAACAAACAAACGAAACAAAAAAGTTCCTGAACATATTGTGATTATGATTTTTTTCTTTTTTTAAAAATCTGAAGTCTCATTAATTATTTATTTTAGTTTTTAGTTTTTAGAAGACTGTGAAATGTGATTTTTTTGTTACGTAATATGCACTGAAATAAAATAAGTATGAATGCATTATTGTGCATAATAAAACCAAATTTATAGTTCGAATGTGTATTTTTTGTACATATTGTTTTTTTTATTATGTAAATTTATTAATGATTAAAAGTTTGAAGTCAAAGAACAAATAAAACTACTGGTTTTAAATAAATACGTATGTTTATCTTTTTTTACACGATTTTTTTTTACACGATATTCTCTGGAACCTATCCACCGTGTAAAAACAGGTTTAGGTGTACTCGTAAAAGCTGCAATTTGCTGTTCTTGGTCTAACACCGACTCATTATTGATTTGAAAATTATTAATTATAATACCGGAAACCTTTGATGAAAAGTTTACCTTTCCCGCGACTGCATAACCAAATATGGTATTAAAGAATGGAGGTAGCTCCTTCGGTATATTTTGGCTACCAGGCAGCATAATCTCATTATAAATTTCTGAGCCCACGATCATATCAATAGGCGATGATTTGATAAAAGCTGGATCCGCTAAATGGATATGCGAGGAAATCCTTCCTTTTTCAAATGTCACAGATATCGATGGTAAGTCATTTGTAATTTTAGACATTATTAGGAATCGTAGATTAGTGGTATAATCACTGCACTGAGACGAAATTGTGATATTTGTACAAAATTTAACCTCACTTGTTGAAGAATTGATTCCCGAAATTGAAGTGAATGCATTTGACTTCTTAGCACGCAAAATCTGAACTATTCGCTCTATGACGAAATTAGCTTGCGAACCGCTATCAATTAATACTCTACATGGAATACGAAAACCTTTTTGAATACTTGCCCATACAACAGCTGTAGGCAATAAAACTTCAGAATAATCTGACGATGACTGGTTAACCATTGCAGTGCTAACCGAAGTTGCTTCTATTTTGTGGACTGTATCTTGTTCTTTTCTTATTTGAGCCGAAGTTGCGTTGATTGAAGTATTTGAAGTTTGTGATGACCCTATATCGCTCTTTGAATGTCCGAAATGCAATAATACATGATGCCGAAGTGGACACAAATTACACGTGGAAGCCATACAGTCCATCACTTTATGATTTTCAATTAGACAGTTTGTGCACAAATTATGCTTTTTTCGAAACTAAAACGTTCTTTCGGTGTGATGCTAGGTTTTCTAAAATTGACACACTGATTTAATAAATGAGCACCTTTGCAGTATTGACATATTTCTGATGTGTTCGAAACGAATATTTTTTGTGGTTTTGGTGGATGATTTATTAACTTACTAGAGTGCCCTTGATTCGATTGTAATGGCATTGACAATTTTAATGAGCGTAAAATTTTAATTCTATGTTGAATAAATTCTACAAATTCCTCATAATTGATGTTCTTTTTCTTAGCGTATTCTTTGAGTATTTCAATTTTTGAAGCATTATCTAATCGCTCAATTAAATGATGACGTTGAAAAGGAGAGAACACATTCGATGTATTTAAAGTTCTTAATGCTAGAAAATTAGTATTGAACGTGTCTAGAAAAGTTTGTAAAGATGTAGCCGATCCTTCTTGAGGTTTCTTTATTTCATATAGACACCGTAAATGCATATCTTGAATGTTAGATTCGTCATCATAAAAATCAACTAAAACTTTCCACACAACAGTGTAGTTTTCTTTCGATATTGGATACGACTGAATTAACCGAAACGCACGACCATCCCGAATACAAGATATCAAATAACAAAACTTTGTTTCCACATCGATTGCATTATTTTCGTGAATCATTTTGTTATAGATTGCTTTGAAATTTAACCAACTTGTTTCTTCACCATCGAACTTTGGTAACGAAATTTGTGGCAGCTTAATTTTATTATTAATTATTTGCGATCGATCAGTTTCTGAATCCTTCGTTTGCTGCGATAACTCTAATTCTTCAATATTACTACGTAATAGCACTTCGAATTTATAATAATTTTCCTCAAATTCCTCTCTATATTTAAAATGCGGATCGTCATCATCAACAAAAGTTTCTATTGTTGATTGAACTTCATCAAATTTTAAAATAATACCCTGTATACGCGACAGAATTGTTTTACATTCAATAATTGTATTAATGGAACTTTCAAGCACTTTCTTATTATGGAACGTATTTTGCGGTTTCAAACCACCGCGACGTTTCACTAACTTTTTAAATTCTTCGGTATCCATTATTAACTATTTAAAATAAAAATATCCAACTAACGACACTGAATATTTAATAAATTTAATCAAACTTTTGATCGACCAACACTATCAATTTAATCAATTTACACAAACGTACATCCACAAACGTACATGAGCACTTAACTCTCAATTTTATGTTATATTTATATAAATTGGCAATCAAATTAATACCTGAATTTCTAATCTGGACATCGCCTTCATTAACACAGAAATCCAAACAGCAGACAGGATGATCAGCTACAGTATAAATATCCTTCAATTGATGGTAGAAAACTCAATCTTGAAATTGTTCCGTTCCCAGCGTTCACCAAATATATCGATGTAAATTAATTGATTTCCGATTCGATTTTTGTAAATTAATTGAAATTTATTATATACGTTAATATCCGGGTCGAATGACCATAACCTTAAACTCTCCAATGAGAATATTGTATATTCTTTCGAAGTTTGCGCTGTTTATTTTTACCAATATTTAACCTCCAATGAGCATATTACATTTAAAACAAAATTATGTTACAGCTTAATTTATTTTAATTTCAATTTAAATATCATACAACCATGTGTATTAAAAATTCGAACCAACATGTGTATCACCAATTTTAACAAACATGTGTTTTTAGGAGAACGGATAAAGACGAACAAAACTCCAAACTATTAGTGTTGCCGCGCATACAATATAAATAAGTAACATGTGTAGCTTAAGTGTATTTATTATGTGATGTTGCATAAGTATTACATGAATATTTAATTTAAGTTTGTACATCGTATTTTCTTTAAAATCTAAAGAGTTTTTTATAAAAGTTGAAGATTTTCCAACTGTTTTATTCAAAATTTGTGAAAGAAAGGTCGAAAGATTATATAACGTTGTTCCAATAGAACTTACAATTGGCCTAAAAGATGTATTTAGTTTATGTATTTTAGGTAATCCATAAATTTTTGCTAAAACACCATTATAACATCTTAGATGTTTTCCTTCACTTATTGTAATATTGTTATTTTTTTGACAAAAAGTGACCATTTTGTTCAATTTATTCTGAAATCTGAATAGAAGAATTAGTGTCTTTATTGATTTCTCGACATGTTTTATTATCTTTGAGTAAATCCAACATTTTATTCAGATAATCTCTTTGATTTACCAAAACAGTAGTATTACCTTTATCAGCTCTTGTAACTAAAATTACAGGATGGTCTTTTAAAAATTGTTTTGTGGACAAAACATCTTTGACATATTCTTTTTCATCATTAGACAACAACCTTTTGTGATTGGAATGAATTTTAAAATTAGGTAAAATGTTAACTAATTCATTTCGAATTTGTGGCTTATCAAGATTTATGTCTGTATTTTCTAAAAGTGCACCTTCAACATTCGCAATAATCTGTTTATAAGGTATGTATTTTGCGGATGTGTTTTTAACTATTACTTAACGTATTTTTAGTACCTACACATTATATTTCCTGATGATGAACATAAATTTTGTTCGAAACACGTCGTTGTAAAATAAAAATATAAATATACAAATAAAAGGGCTATATATCAGAAAAGAGGTTTATTTAATAATTAATATGTTATATAATTTATATGTTATCAAATGCTTTTTTCAAAAAGAATTCCGATTTAACTAAGACCCATTAAAATTACAACCTGTCATTTTTTACATACACAATTGCGTATGGTTTGCGTTAAAAAAAATTTATGGCCGGAAAAGGGTTATATTCAAAATTCAAGTTGATTTTCGCCAGTTTAATAAATTACAAAATAGTTTTTATTTTCAAAATAATATCCAATATTTGTTCTTACATAATAAAATTTATCAAAAAAAACTTTGCTTTTTTTGTATTGCTAACTTCGTTTTTTTATTAAAAAAACGAAAATTTTCTTATACGAGTAGATTTTTCTAATTTTTTTAATTGTAATATATTTAATGTTAAATAATATATTTTAATTGAGTGATTATCGAAAAATTAATAAACTTATCTTTATTTTTGTTTAATCTCAGGGAAAAAAGTTTATTACGTCTTGCATATAAAAATTTTTAATAGAAAGGTGATTCCCGACCTGACTATCGCAATTAAATTACATAAATATTTTTTGCGCTGTGTGTAATTTAATTATTTTTTTTTTTTTTAAATGGATAGTAAAATTAATTTACTTAAAACGAACAAAGGAAGCATAAAAATTGAAATAAACGGGTACATTTATATCAAAAATCGTAAAAATAAAACAACGATAAACTGGGAATGTGAAAAAAGAAAAGAAAGATGTACTGGACGGGTAACCACAACGATCTGTGATAATAAAATAAAATCAGCGACGAGACCTCATAACCATGATCCAGAAGCCTCAGCTTCACGAATTTGTTTAAGTAATGGATTCCTAAAAGTTAGCGCAAAAAAAAACAGAAAAAACAAGTTGTAAAATTATTACAGAAACTGTGGTACAATGTAAAGAATCATGTCGAACATATCTACCATAAAAAGAAGCTCAAAAAAATTTAATCGCGTTAGAAGAAAATCAAATAAAAGTGAACCGCGCAACTTAAGTGAAATTAATATTCTACAAGTATTGCAAAATGTTGATGGAGAATTTTTCGTTATCTTAGGAACACTTTCAAATGTTCGACATTTATCTAGACAACTATTTACAATCCATGGGATGATTGGTACCAAGGATAATAATGAAATTGTGCCATTTCGAAAAAGCATCCATACAGGCATTCAAAATATTTCTCCCGAGTGATAAATTTAAGGGTTGCTTTTTCCACTTCGTAAAACCCTTATGGAGAAGGATTCAAAAGGAGAAGCTGGACAAAAAAATATTTAATAGAAGAGAAGTTTTCACTAGCAGTGCGAAAGCTTAAGGTGTTGGCATTCATTCTTTCTTCGGATACTCCGAAATATTTCCAAACATTATTCAGCGTAGACCCGGATGTTACAAAAATATTGGTATTTTTCGAAGAAAATTATGTAAATGAAAAAATAAATTCGAAAGGTATATTGAAAGCGCCAGCATTTGCACCCTCATTTTGGTCGGTTCACGAGAACACAATGTTAAATTTACCTCGAACACAAAATAAATTAGAATCTTGGCATAGACGATTAGGATGTTTAATTGGGAAATCTCACACTGGACTATATAATTTAATAAGCAATTTAAAAATTGAGCAGACAGTCGTCAATAATACAAAAAATTCGATCTTCAGCGGCGAACCTAAAAAAAAATGAAGTATGTTAGACGGGAAATAAAATTAAAAAATATTTTAAATAACATGGAGGCATATAGCAATGCAAATGAGTATTTAGAATGCATTGCAAAAAATTTAAATTTATATTGAAAATGTAGATTATTATGTAACTAAGTGAATTTATTTATTTATTTAAAAATTAAGCGATTGAAATATTTTTAATTTTATTTTATGCTTTTATATAACTTTTATATTTTGAATTTGATTATTGAAATTAGAAAAGTTCGAATGGTGAAATTTGATTGAACGGTTACTTATAGATGAATAAAAACAATTCAACATCTTACATTAATTAACAAACAACAACATCTTATATTAAGGCGTATCTACACACTGTTTAATGTGCAGAAATATTATCCTTAAGCCGCCGCTACGCAAATGAAAACTGTCGACCAATGTGATATTACAATAGAATTTGACTGAATACACGATGTGATCTAATTGGTTTTTCGAAAAGTTTCCTTTGATCTTTTTATAAAAAATCGCCTATTGAGCGAATGTATACCAATGTCGGGCCAATACGATGACGTGTTCTCAAAATCTGCAATAACAGCCACAATTTTCTAACAAATAGACTTTGAAATATTCACAGGTATTCGGGATTTTGTTCCCGGGAGATTTTGGACCTCGGGATTTTGTTATCTCGGGGTTTTGTACCCTCGGGATTTTGTACCCTCGGGATTTTGTATCCTCGGGAATTTATTACTTCGGGAGTTTTATAAACCTTCGGGATTTTGAATCTTCGGGATTATAAATATCGGGATTTTGTCCCTCTCCCATTGTAGAGGTTAACGGCTTCGATAACTCTCATGGGTACGCGGGAGGTCGCTACGCCCCCCTCCCCGCTCCGAGGGACTTTAGAAATAAATTTCGGGGGACGTAGGAGCCGGGATCAGCAAACATGTCACACTTTGTGCCGCACGTAGAAGCGGATTATATAGAAGCTATTAATGACACCTACTCTAGTAGGTAGTTATAAAAAATATTTAATATTCAATTTTGATTTTTTAGCTATAAAAAACAAAATTTAATATTTAATATTTTTAAAAAAATCCCGACTTTTGTCGGGATTTTTAAAGTTTCAGCAAAATCAGGATTTTGAAAGTCGGGATTTTGAAATTCAGGAGAACGAGCCCAACCCGAACCCAGTTCCCGAAATCAAAATCCCGAATTTAAAAATCCCGACTTTCCAAATCCCGACTTTCAAAATCCCGACTTTCATAATTACCACTGTCAAAATCCCGACTTGCAAAATCCCAACTTTCAAAATTCCGATGCTCAAAAGACCCGATTTTCAAAAGCCCGATTTTAAAAAGTCCGATTTTTTAATTTTTTTTTATGTATTCGGGCGCCCGTGGGTCAGCATTTTGAAATGCAATAATTGTAGGGATACCATCGTATTCCCGAAAATTGTATTACCAAAATGATGTTTTTGACTAGATCAAAAACTTACTAGTAGGCAGTTTCTCAAATTCCAAATTGCCCAAAATAAATAGCTCGAAAAATATCAAAAATCACGTTTCGTAAATTTTAGATTATTCGGGCGAAAAATTTAATCTCAAAAAAAAATCCAAAATTTTCATTTAATTTTATATTTATTTAAGACTGTTAAATAAAAATAAGAAAATGAAATATAAGTCTACATAATAGTAATATATATCTTATATTTTAAAAATATATCTTACGAATATTTATCTAATGATTTAATTTTTTCGAATCTTTCGAAAATAGAACCAAATGAGTCGGAATCTGCGCGCACAGATTTCGACTCATTTGGTTTTATTTTCGGCAAATTTTGGGATTTTTAATTCGTTATTTTTATTTTTTTGAGATTTTGTTTTCGAGCAATTTTTTTCTTGGTAAATATATTTTTAGTATTATGAGTTTTGAGATTTTTATTGTTTGGATTATTATTTTCGGGATGGCATTTTGGGATATTTTTTTTCGCTAATAAAATTTTTGGCCTTTCGATACCAACCCTAATTGTAGAGGGTAACGGTTTCGATAAGGGATCGGCTCAAAATCCCGAATCACAAAATCCCGAATTGCAATATCCCGACAAAAAAAATCCCGATTTTCAAAATCCCGAATTTATGAATCCCGACTCTCAAAATCCCGACTTTTAAAATCCCGACTTTCAAAATCCCGACTTTAAAAATCCCGACTTTCAAAATCCCGACTTTTCAAATACCGACTTTGCTGAAATTTTAAAAATCCCGAACAAAATCGGGATTTTTTTAAAAATATTAAATATTAAATTTTGTGTTTTTATCTTCATTTCTATTAAGAATTGGATTTGTATAA
Source organism: Nephrotoma flavescens (assembly GCA_932526605.1). Taxonomy (NCBI): domain Eukaryota; kingdom Metazoa; phylum Arthropoda; class Insecta; order Diptera; family Tipulidae; genus Nephrotoma; species Nephrotoma flavescens. The sequence continues at coordinate 8,627,997 of OW052223.1, forward strand.
AAATAAATTTTTGGTCGTTCTGAAAAGAACGTTTGGGTTTTTGATGAAATGTTTAATTATAAAATAAATAAAATTAAGCGTTATTATTGTAACTTAATAGAATGAGCAATATTTTTTAAATAATTAATCTTATCAGTATTGTTTCTATTTACAATAACATTTAAAATTCTGCTGTTTTTTCCACATTTTTTTTTTTAGTGGGATGCGTTCACCAGCTTTCCATTTTTCAATGCGTGTTTTGCATATTATCATCTCCTTTGCCAATTCTTCGATTAACTTATAGACCCCAACATGAGGTCTTCCGATTACTATTTTTAGTCGGTTGTGCCAAACCTCAACTGAATTTTGTGTTCTAGGAAAATTACCATCCTGGTTCTGGGAAACAGTCCAGAACTTTGGACTGTATTGGGGTCTTCCTTGGTATCCATGAACACACCTTATATAAGTTGTTTGGAACCATTTGGCAATTCGCTTGGCGTCTGGATCAAATTCTTCAAAATACTCGGAAACTTCTTCAGAGGGTACGAAGGCTAAGCTTTTTAACATTAGAATTTGCGTGTTAAAAGGTTTATTGTTTCCATATTTAATCTGAAGGTGTTCTTTTCTCCATAATATTTGTCCGAAATGGAAAAGGCATCCTTTGTATTCAGCCAACGGAAAATATATTTTAGCTGCAGCTACGCTTGCCTTTTCAAAATCTGACACAATTCTCTTTGGATTTAACGAGATGTTCCAATCACAAGAAATTTTACAAATCTCATAGAACATCTCCAAGTAAGCTTCTGTTGATTTTGAGCTCATTATACAAAATAATAATGGTATGATGTGGTCATCGATTTTACCATGGATTGAGAATAACTGTCTCATTATAGATGGTACAACTTCGAATGTACCGTCCATAAGCCAGCATTCAGCCTCTGCTAGCAACTTCAAAGATGTTTTTGTTCCTAATAAAATATTTTTATTTCCTCCAAAATCTTTCTCCGACAACACAAAGAGCTCTTCGTCAATAAACTTTAATGTTTCCGGAATGGAAATTTCATTTAAACTTTCCGGCTCTTTCAGTGTTGTGGTCCTCACACGAGCAATTTTTAGTTTTTGTGCTCTGTTTGAAGGTAAATATAATCTGCAATCGGGGTCGCATTCAACAATACTTTCTCTTATTATTTATGAAGGTCGCAACCCTGGTACTTCTGCCAACTTTTTTACTGTTTCATCTGCCTTAAAAATATCTGTTTCTGAAGCCTCCGGAGCGTGATTATGATCTGGTTCCTTTTTTAGTTCATATTTTCCTTCTTTTAGTGTTGTGGTGGCTCTTCCTTTACACAATAGGTTCTTCCGTTGATAGCAACACCATCGATAAATTTGATTCTCATCCTTCTTTTCGAGATGGTATGCGTAACCATCAATAATCAGTTTGTCTTTATTTTGGTTCGTTTTGACCAATGAGACATTCATTTTGCTCCTTTTATTATTTGTTTTTATTTTTTTTGTTTTATTTTTATTTGTTATAGACCTGTTATTTAATATTTTTTTATAATTTTAAAAATTAAAATTTATTCACTGATTTAATAAAATTTATTTTATCAAAATTGGAACCCACAGACTGTATCGATAATACGGTTTACAAAATACTAATGTCAGAAAATTAAAATCACTCCATATTTATAAAAGAACTTAAATCTGCTAGTTTCAGGTAGATTTTTGTGAGTCATCATGTCATTTTGGCTACACATGTTGTCAACCCCAAAACACAAATGACGCACTAGTAACCACAATGGTGCAGATTCTTATTTTTATTTTTTTATTGCTTATCATAATTTCCCAACATATTTAACAATTATGATGATTTAGTTAGTCGTAAAAAATATTTAAATTTAAAATTGCTTGAAAAGGCTTCTTCTACTATTACGTCATCTGTTACGGTTATACTAAAACATCTGGTGCATTTAAATCCTTTTTAATTTTTTAGAAAATATTACTTACATAATATTATGGTGCAATTATTTTTCTTTTTAGAAGGTGTCATTAATAGATTCTATATAATCCGCTCCTACGTGCGGCACGCAGTGCGACATGTTTGCTGATCCCGGCTCCTACGTCCCCCGAAGTTAATTTCTGAAGCCCCTCGGCGTGCCCGTGAGAGTTATCAAAGCCGTTAGCCTCTACAATTATGGCATTTCAAAATGTTGTATTAACAAAATATTACTATTTTTATTAATTTAATAGAGAAATTATTGTTGAATGGGACTACAATTGTAGATTATATTTGCCTTTACATTGCACTCATTACAAAACGACTTTAAAAGCCCGTTTTTTTGTAAAATATGAATTCGGGCGCCCGCGGGTCGGCCGACCTGCCCACGGGCGCGAATTCAAATTTTTTTTTTTTTTTTAATTCGGGAAAATCGGGATTTTGAAAATCGGGATTTTGAAAATCAGGATTTTGGAAATCGGGATTATGGAAATCGGGATTTTGAAAGTCGGAATTTTGAAAGTCGGGATTTTGAGAGTCGGGATTGTTAAATTCGAGATTTTGATTTCGGGATTTTGAAATTCGGGAAATCGAGCCCAACCCTTTCGGTAACTCTCACGAGCACGCGAGGGAGAACGCAGTGACCCCGTCCTCCGAGGGACTTTAGATTTGAACTTCGGGAAGGCGTAGGAGCCAGGATCAGCAAATATGTCGCAGTGTGTGCCGCACGTAGGAGCGGATTATATAGAACCTATTAATGATACCTATAAAAATATTAAATATTAAATTTTTATTTCTTACCTATTTTTAAGGTTTCAGCAACATCGCGACTTCGAAAATCTAGATTTTGAAAGTCGAGATTTTAAAAGTAATAATTTTGTATGTCGGGATTTTGAGAGTCGGGATTTTAAAATTCGGGATTTTGAAAGTTGGGATTTTTTTTTTGTCGGGATTTTGATAATTCGGGTTTTTGTGATTCGGGATTTTGATCCGATCCCGAATCCACTTTACCCTAACGATTAAAATGTAACAATGCCATGACAAATCTGTCATATATTTATAAAAAATATTTATTTTATATTTTCAGTGGTAAATCAGCGTTACGAACCGGAGGTGCAGAATCCTGGAGGATTTATCGGTAGTAATATCCTCATAAGGTGTAACATTCCATCATTTGTCAAAGAATATGTAACAGTTACATCATGGCTGCAGGAGCCATCATTTAATATCTACCCATCGTTGGAAAGTGGTAAGTCGTTTTTGTACTTGTAACATTATATCATCCTCTTAACCGATCAGTGTTCCCCTTCATTTTTACACTGTCTCGTATATGCATTTTAATATATAAAATGCTTTGAGTGAGTTTTTCTACAAGTAAAAGACAAAAAGATGGGTGGTTGGTTGAATGGCTGGTTGATGAAAATGAATTAACAAAAACATATAAAATAAGAGAAAATATTAAAGGAAAATTTACTGGAAACTGTACATTGTTTTACTTTTTTCTGTATTATATGAATAGTTTAACGAATGGAAAATAGAATGAAAATTAAGCATAACAGCAATAACAATATGATGTGGAAAACATATAAAATGGTTAAAGTAGATATATGTGTTGAATCTTGACTGCGTACATACATTTTTAAACGAGCTCCTATACACAAGAGAAATGACTATTACTTTTGCAGAAAGGGAGAAGAATGTAAATTATTTTAAAGTATATACAGAGAATAAAATTACGGCACAGAGTGTTATCGATCGTTCCCATACACAAATCTTGCCTTAGACTAAAAACCCTATTCAATTTCCACAAAGTTCTTAAAATATTTTGTAAACCTCTTGAAAACGCGCCTTCACTGGAACCAACATAAATTAAGTGGTATACACATTATACAGAGTATACATAAAAAAAAAGCCGTAAAATAAAAATTTAAAGGGAAATGGAGTTTTCTTTTATGTATTATTTTTTTTTTTCGTAACTGGTTGTCGTTTAATTTTCAGGTCACTGAAGCAAACATAACGAAAAAGAATGTTTTTTCTCCGTAAGCCTAGATCATTTTTCACAAATCCAGATTCCTTGGCATAAAAGGAACGTGAATCTTTCAACAGAATAATTCCTTAAAAAGTTTAAGTTAAAGATAACAAGTATTTTTTTTATTTTTTTTTTTTTTATTTTAAAGATTTTCTTTAACTACAATTAAAAAATTTATAATATTTCCAATGTACTTTCTGAACTAGCGAATTTTAAAAAATTACGAAAAAATTTAACATTTTACTGTAAATTTGCCACTAAGCACAAAACCATAATTTGTAAAATTTAACATATAAATTAAGTTTTAAGAATATTTAGAAATATTAAAAATAAAATGGAACCGAAAGGTTGTACCCTACCAAATAATCCAATGTAATTCTAGTATCAGATTCAAATTTGATGAACCAAGTATAGACAACGCACTATCTGTTCGGGTTGGGTTACAAAAATAAATCCTTTACTCCCCATACCAACTTTACTCCATTTGTATACGCGGTGTATGTGGCAAAAAATTAGAAAAAAAAACGAAAAATTTGTGTGTCACACATAAACCAGAAATCTAATAAAAATTAAGAGAACCCACACAAAGAAAATGAAAAACCATCCCTGCACATTTATCAACCAGTAAAACATGGAAAAATGTAGGGAAAAATAAAAATCTTTTTAGAGAGTATATTATAACAATAACAACAACAGCAGTAGTATAAGAATATAAAGGATAAATTGTGAAAAGCGAATATACATTCAAAAAACAAAAATGAAAAACTAAGGATGAGTTTTCTTTGTACTTTTCCCAAAAAAAAATTCGTGAAATGAGAGAATTTTTTTACTGTTTCCATCATGTAGTGGGTGGTTTAGTGAGGTGAGCTCAATTTAAAACAGCAACAAAACAAATATATATATATATATATATATATATATATATATATATATATATATATATATATATATATATATATATATATATATATATATATATATATATATATATATATATATATATATATATATATATATATATATATATATATATATATATATATATATATATATATATTCTGATTCAAAAATGCTTGTCAATGTGTTTATATAAATTTTCCTATATTATGTCAATTTAATTTGATATTTTCTTAAACGAAAAATCTCTTTTATAACATTCAATCGATTTTCCTATATAAATAAGAAAAAAAAATTCAACTCTTTTTTCCAAATAATTGAAAATAAATCAATTTTGGTTTGGTTTATGGATGGATCACACAAAATAATGGCGTGCTTGGTTCACTTCTGTACCTATGTATGTATGTGTAAGTTATGTTTTGTCGGTTCTCCGGTTTTCCTTATAAATACTTAGGTATATACTTTTCATTTTATTTAATTTTGCTTTTTTTTTTGTTGTCATTTTTGCTTCAGTGAACTGAAAATTAAACGACATCAGCACAGAAATGTGAAAAATCTATTTTCCTTTAAATTTCGTTTTACGAGTGTTTTTTTTTGTTCTGTGTACCACTCAATATACGTTGGTTACAGTCAAGGCAAGTAACAATAGGGTTTCGATTTCAAGAGATTTGTTTAATTAATATGCGGGTAGTAAGATATCATGGTTTAAGGCAGTGTTTCTTAAAATTGAATTTAACTAAGGATCGTCTACCTTGTTAGCACATCAGGTAGTGTCTCTTCTTTAGTCTCGAATGGCAGTCCACCAGATTTTGAACCTATTAATTCTGCTTTGTTTAAAATGTTTTATTTTTACGATATTGATCAATAATTGTAAAATCCGTAGGAAAAAAAAGTCTTTAAAAAAATCGAGAAAGCTCGCGGGACCATCAGGCAAATTTGCAAAAAATATCGAAAAATTTTGTGTCTTAAATTGGACGGAATATCTCTTTAATGTAGCTTAAATCATCACATTGACCTAAAATGACACAAGGAATAAAGTGCAGAAAGCGTAGTTTTTCTCTGGAAGCCAAGGAATCATTCAACTTTTTTAGTATTGGCGAAATATTTAAAATTTATCAAGTGGGTCGAAAAATTATATAAAAATCAATGAAATTCACAGCCCGGAGTTCATTTTCGGGAACTTGCCACTTACCGATTTTTTTCTCATTAAGCTTTAATTTAGCTACTAGTGTAAACGTTTCAAAATCATTTAGCCCTGACCCGAGACATTTTTTAGCTTTGGCGGAAAAATTTAAAATTTATCTAGCGGGTCGAAAAATTATATGAAAATCAATGAAAGCCCCAGCCCAGAGTCCATTTTCGGAAACTTGTCACAAAACATTTTTTTTTCTGCTCTACCATAAATTTAGCCACTAGTGTTTACATTTCAAAATCATGTAGGCCTGATCCGAGACATTTTTAGCATTGGCGAAATATTTAAAATTTATCAAGTGGGTCGAAAAATTATATAAAAATCAATGAAATTCACAGCCCGGAGTTCATTTTCGGGAACTTGCCACTGAACAATTATTTCCATTTAAATTTAAGTTAGCTACTAGTGTATACATTCCAAAATCATGTAGCCCTGATCCGAGACATTTTTAGTATTGGCGAAATAATTTTAGTTTTATCGAGCGGGTCGAAAAATTATATAAATATCAATGAAATTCCCGGCCCAGAGTTCATTTTCGGGAACTTGCCACTGAAAAAATTTTTCTCATTAAGCTTAAATTTAGCTATTACTGTATACATTTCAAAATCATGTAGCCCTGATCCAAAACATTTTTATTATTGACGAAATAATTTTAAGTTTATCTAGCGAGTCGAAAAACTATATAAAAATCAATGAAATTCCCAACCCAGAGTTCATTTTCGGGAACTTGTCACTTAACGATTTTTTCTCATTAAGCTTTAATTTAGCTACTAGTGTAAACGTTTCAAAATCATAGCGGGTCGAAAAATTATATGAAAATCAATGAAAGTCCCAGCCCAGAGTCCATTTTCGGAAACTTGTCACAAAACAATTTTTTTTCTGCTCTACCTTAAATTTAGCCACTATTGTTTACATTTCAAAATCATGTAGGCTTGATCCGAGACATTCTTAGTAATGGCGAAATATTTTAATTTATCAAGTGGGTCGAAAAATTATATAAAAATCAATGAAAGTCCCAGCCCAGAGTCCATTTTCGGGAACTTGTCACAAAACGATTTTTTTCTGATAAAGCTGAATTTAGCTACTAGTGTATACATTTCAAAATCGTGTAGCCCTGATCCGAGACATTTTTAGTATTGGCGAAATAATTTTAAATTTATCGAGCGAGAGTTCATTTTCAGGAACTTGCCACGCAACAAATTTTTTCTTACATTGAGTGTAATTTTCCATTACTTTGTGCAACTAAAAATTTTACAGTTTTTTGTTATTTGATAATTTTTCGTTTTTTCATTAAAATTGTTAAAAATTCTTGGCTGGGCTAACTCCACACAAGATAAAATTGGTTATTGATATGTCCTGATTAAAAAAAAAATATTTTCTGGGATAGAATTCTGGGATCGTTTCACATACGTTTCATTGACCTAAAATAAGACAGAGAACGAAGTGCAGAAAAGCGTGGTTTTCTCTGAGAGCCAAGCAATCATTCAACTTGAAGATCAAAAAATGATATTAAAAAAAAAAACACAATTTTGAAAAACTGTAAACGCGATTATTAATTCTTCTCTAAAATATTAATTAAGTGGTAATAATTAATAATTACTATAATAATAATTTAATTGCTTTGCAAAACAAAATTATAAGATTTTTTGATAAGCGTAACAATCGTGGGGTATCGTCATAATTTATTTGGACTCGTGACGAACACAAGTAATTCAGTGGCTATCGAAACGAATGTGTAAACGACGGACATGAATAACCTACTTTGTCTTGTAAATACCATATATTTCTTTCATTAATTGAGTTTGGAAATGGATTTTGTGCTGCGCGAATTACAACTATTACACAAAATTACAACAGAGTCCATTGCAATATTCAGCCCTCATAGATGATTGCAGGAGTATATTATGTTAAAATCAAGAATGAAAATTTTGTGTATATTATTTTTTGTTACGATTTTTATTCAAATTATTTCGAGTATATGCATACATAAAGTGAAAACTTATAGAAATTTTTCCTGCTCCTTGCATATATGTTATATTTTTAGGAATGCAGTATGTATACATATATTATTTTACATACAACTGCTGGCATTTCTATTTTATGTAAGTATAGCATAATGATGATGCGATGAGGATGATGATGATGACGGTGCATAAATTATGAAGCATTATTAAAAGTAAAAGGGAAAAATGAAAAATGTTGTATGGTGCAAAACTGGAAATGAATTCAAGTATAGGCGATACACCTTTCAATAGTAAAGTATATACATTTTTTATGCTGAATTAAATAAAAATAACAGCAAGATACCGTAACGTGTAAAATTGAATGGAGTAAGGGGATTGAAAAAGCGGAATTTATTTATTTTATTTATTTATTTATTTATATTTACTACAATTTAGCAAATTACACAATCCGTTTTGAGCTTTAAGCTCATTTATAATGGAATGCGTAATTAAATCTTCCCAAATTCGACTTGTTGGCTTCTTGTCGATTTTTTGTTACTTTCCGCTATCTGTTATTTTAATTTTTACTGTATAATCCTGAAACTTCGGGTATGTTAAGACGCTGGGAATAAATTGATTGGCCCCCATTAGTACCTTATTACATAAATGATTTCTGCACCTTTCAGCATTTCGAGCATTTTCAGAGTATTCGTTCATCACAAAGATATACTCTTAGAGACATTTTCGTATTAAATATATTAAATAAAATAAAAAAAAAAAAATAATAATAATAATAATTCTATTTCCCATGTGTCGCATAAATTTGTTTTGCGCGCACTGTGGCCTTTTTGTGGATCCACTGAAGTTTGTATTCTGTATCCATTTCTTACATATCGTCGGTTTGGTGCAACAGTGGCATAACAAAAATACATTCTGAACAGTAAAATAATTTTTTTTTCTGTTCCACTATCGGATCTTAATTTTTAAAATTCTTTAATATTTTGTAAACTTTCTTAGGATCGGTTCCTACAACTACAGAGAGTTTGTTTTGATACAAAATAATAAAAATATGAATTATTGGGTATCGTTTGATTCGAATATCTTATAAATGAGTGAAATTTGAGACGATATGTATTATGGTTTATTGGAGTAAACCAATGATTTAAAATAACACCCAAAAGAAAAAGTTAAATATGAGTCATTCCAATAAAATGAGTTATTGAAGCCTTGACTTTCGCGTCAAGCAGTCGTTTGTTTTTTTCTCATTTTAGATTTTTTAATAATTTTTATTTCAGTACACGAAATGGGAAAAACAAATAATTTGAACAGGCCTTTTAAGAGCGTCAGTTTTTTTTTTCTACACAAAATTTTGTAAGCCAAAAATAAACAAATAAATTTATATCGCATGTTGGTTAAATTAGTGGTAATTGAAGGAGGATTGCGACTTTTTTTGGGCAGAGATAGTTTTAAACAAATGTATTACAAAATTCAAAATATTTTCGTAAATCAAGAATATAATTTAAATGATATACTCGAATCTCATAAAGAGGCTTATAAAAGCCACGATCCATACCATTTGCTTATAAGAATAAATTAAAAATAAAAGCTTGATCGATTGAGTGAAATTTGGGCCATGCGTAAAATTGATCAGTCAGACTGGGGAACTCCATTAGTAGTAGTTCTAAAAAAAAATCAGAAGACTAGTGTTAGGTGCTGACGGGTCAATCACAGTGGATCAATTTTCTGGGCATGGCTCTACAAACGGACAAACATAGGTTATTTAAATTAAAAGTGGATTAGGAGGCAAGTAAATTACTTGTTTGGTCTACGCATAAGACTGAATCGGAGCACTTTAAAGCTGTGATATTAGCAGACTTCTTTTTTAAGAAAAATGTAATCTCTTCCAGAATAAAATAAACTATTATGGGGGGTTATACTATACCAAATTCATTCCAAAAAATTCCATCATATTGAAACTTTAGCATGATAAATTCGAACAAAATAGTTTGAAATAATGAATGCCAGAAAGCATGTGAAACGATAAAGCATAATGTCAGATAGGGTGCTGGTTCATTTTAATCCCGAACTCCCTACTGTACTGACAACTGACGCATCTCTGGCAGGCATAGCAGCTTGTGTCGCTCATCGCATGGTGAGTAGGGAAGAAAGGTCTATGATCGACAAAGAAGCGCTCGCAATTTTTTTGAGGGGTAAACAAGTTTTAAAAATATTTGTTTCGTTGCACTTTCACTATGCGAACAGATCATAAGCCTCTATTGGCAATTTTCGGAAGAATAAAGGAATACCCAGTATGTTTGCCAGTCGCTTGCAGCACTGGACATCGTTTTTAATAAATTTTAATTATACCGTTAAATACATTCAAAAGTAGAGTCAGTTATGCGGATGAAAACATGAATTGACTTCGAAAAATTTAGCGAAATTTTACTTCACGTAGTGCATGCAACTCATATAGGTATTGTTAAGAAAAAGTATGAAAAGTACCAGAAGTACCAAACATTAACTAAATAATTAGTTAATATCAGGAAACTGTAAATATATTTTATCTTATTAAAAAAAATTCAAATTTTAAAATTTTATTGTTTATCGGAATTATTTTTACGAAAACGTATCACATTCCTCACTCAATTCTCAAAAAAAAAAAAAAAAAAAATCATTTTTCCCGAAATTTTACAGAAAATTTTGAAAATGCAGATTAAATTGAAACATAAATTTCTAAACTAATTCGAATAAAAAAAAATTTCCCGTACCACTGAACATTCAACAAATGTTCGTAAAAATATCGCTCCAAATTGTACCAAAATGAGCAAACGTCGGAGGGTTATGAGATTGTTTCAAAATATGCAAGATCAAAGGTTAATTTCCATTTAGGTAAATCTGTTGCCGAAAAAGAAAGTTTTTGACTTGTGGTATTCACTAGAATTTTGCCATCAAAAATACTAAATTTAGAGAACGAACCTGAATTATATAAAATTTTGCAAATTAAGTCAAAATATTCTGGAGATTTAAAAAATAAACAATCAAGATTAATGCGCTAAAACCAGAAACCTGAAGTAAAAATTCCTCAATAAATGCTCTTGATAAAGCGTCTGGTACAACCATCTACGATGCAGTATATCGTAAAGTCGAAAACCTGAAGCTTCAAACTCCATCGTGCCAACCTGCCTGTGAGCTTTTTTCGTCACATAAGTCATTTAATGCTGGCATGATCGGAACTTCTACACGCTTAATACGAAAGGTTTATTAAAATTAGATGGATCTGTGAGTAATAATTTCACTTTTTCAAATACATCCTGAGCTTTCGTTGTCCAAATAAATTTGTTATGCGTTTTAGTTAAATCCGTAAAATCAATTTTCGCTCTGCAACTTTTAAGTTTTGGTATTGGACCGCGATGCCATTATATTTCTCGAATAGTTCTGGTCCTATTCGATACCTGTGTGTCGAAGCATGCGATTCTAACAAGGCTCTCGTGGTCATATGTGGCCCAATTATAGCTCAAAAAATACTCACAATTTTTGGTCTGCAACTTTTAAGTTTTGGTATTGGTATTGGACCGCGATACCGTTATCTTTTTCGAATAATTCTGGTTCTAATCTATACCTGTGCATCGACGCATGCGATTCTAACAAGGCTCTCATGGTCATATATGACCCAATTATAGCTCAATAAATATTCATCCATTTTTACTCTGTGACTTTTAAGTTTTGATATTGGCCCGCGATGCTATTATATTTTTCGAATAGTTCTGTTCATAATCTATACCTGTGCGTCGGGACATGCGATTCTAACAAGGCTCTCATGGTCATATATGGCCCAATTATAGCTCAACAAATATTCATCCATTTTTACTATGTGACTTTTAAGTTTTGGTATTAGCCCGCGATGCTATTATATTTTTCGAATAGTTCTGTTCATAATCTATACCTGTGCTCCGGGACATGCGATTCTAACAAGGCTCTTATGGTCATATATGGCCCAATTATAGCTCAATAAATACTCAACAATTTTTGGTCTGCAACTTTTAAGTTTTGGTATTGGTCCGCGATGCCATTATATTTTTCGAACAGTTATGGTCTTAATCTGTATCAGTGCGTCGGGACATGCGATTCTAATAAGGCTCTCATGGTCATATTTGGCCCAATTATAGCTCAATAAATACACATCAATTTTAATTCTGAAGCTTTTAAGTTTTTCTATTGGCCCGCGATGCCATTATGTTTTTCGAATAGTTCTGATCCTATTCGATACCTGTGCGTCGAAGCATGCGATTCTAACAAGGCTCTCATGGTCATATATGGCCCAATTATAGCTCAATAAATACTCAACAATTTTTGGTCTGCAACTTTTAAGTTTTGGTATTGGATCCCGATGCCATTCTATTTCTCGAATAGTTTTGGTCCTAAACTGTACCTGTGCGCCGGGGCATGCAAATCTAACAAAAATCTCTTGGTCATATATGGCCCAATTGTAGCTCAATAAATACTCATCAATTTTTACTCCACACCTTTTAAGTTTTGGTATTGGCCCGCGATGCCATTATATTTTTCGAATAGATCCGGTCCTACTCTATACCCGTGTGTCGGACATGCGATTCTAATAAGGCTCTCATGGTCATATATGGCCCAATTACAGCTCAATAAATATTTATCAATTTCTACTCTGTAACTTTTAAGTTTTGGTATTGGTATTGGCGACCGCGATACCGTTATCTTTTTCGAATAATTCTGGTTCTAATCTATATCTGTGCGTCAGGCATACGATTCTAAAAAGGCGGAATAAAACCTTAACTTACAACCTTAGAAAACCATCCGAAAGTATTGGTTACTAGTGGAATGTTTTGAGATGTTGTCCAGAAGCTGAAAATTACTTATATGGCCGCAGAACATCAAAAAATTCTAGTGAAAATGCTAGTACATGAATTTTCCACAAATTTTTTATATAGTCTCAGTATGACCTAGGCTGTTAGAAAACCAACCGAAAGTATTGGTTACTAGTGGAACTTTTTGAGATATTGGCCAGAAACTGAAAATAATTTATATGGCCGCAGAAAATCAAAGAACTCTTGAGAAAGTTCTAGTTAATGAATTTTCCCCAAATTTTCCATATAGTCTCAGTATGACCTAAGCTATTAGAAAGTTAACCAAAAGTATTGGTTACTAGTGGAAGTTTTTGAGATATTGGCCAAAAACTGAAAATAACTTATATGGCCGCAGAAAATCAAAAAATTCTTGTGAAAATTCTAGTTAAAGAATTTTCCACAAATTTTCCATATAGTCTCGGTATAATTCAGGCTATTAGAATAAAAACTATTAGAAAATTAACCGAAAGTATTGGTTACTAATGGAAGTTTTTGTGATATTGTCCAGAAACTGAAAAATAATTATATGGCCGCAGAAAATCAAAAAATTCTAGTGAAAATTCTAGTTGATGAATTTTCCACAAATTTTCGATATAGCCTCAGTATGACCTAAGCTATTAGAAAATTAACCGAAAGTAGTGGTTACTACTGGAAGTTTTTGAAATATTGGCCAAAAACTGAAAATAACGTATATGGCCGCAGAAAATCAAAAAATTCTAGTGAAAATTCTAGTTAATGAATTTTCCCCAAATTTTTTATATAGTCTTAGTAAGACCTAGGCTGCTAGAAAACCAACCGAAAGTATTGGTTACTAGTGGAACTTTTTGAGATATTGGTCAGAAACTGAAAATAATTTATATGGCCGCAGAAAATCAAAAAATTCTAGTGAAAATGCTGGTTAATGAATTTTCCCCAAATTTTCCATATAGTCTCAATATAACCTAAGCTATTAGAAAACTAACCAAAAGTATTGGTTACTAGTAAAAGTTTTTGAGATATTGGCAAAAAACTGAAAATAACTTATATGGCCGCAGAAAATCAAAAAATTCTTGTGAAAATGCTGGTTAATGAATTTTCCCCAAATTTTCGATATAGTCTCAATATAACCTAAGCTATTAGAAAACTAACCAAAAGTATTGGTTACTAGTAAAAGTTTTTGAGATATTGGCAAAAAACTGAAAATAACTTATATGGCCGCAGAAAATCAAAAAATTCTTGTGAAAATTCTAGTTAATGAATTTTCCACAAATTTTCGATATAGTCTCCAAAAATAATCTAAGCTATTCGAAAACTAACCGAAACTATTGGTTACTAGTGGAAGTTTTTGAGATATTGTCCAGAAGCTGAAAATTACTTATATGGCCGCAGAAAATCAAAAAATTCTAGTGAAAGTTGTAGTACATGGATTTTCCCCAAATTTTCCATATAGTCTCAATATGACCTAAGCTATTAGAAAATTAACCGAAAGTATTGGTTACTAGTGGAACTTTTTGAGATATTGGCCAGAAACTGAAAATAATTTATATGGCCGCAGAAAATCAAAAAACTCTTGTGAAAGTTCTAGTTAATGAATTTTCCCCAAATTTTCCATATAGTCTCAGTATGACCTAAGCTATTAGAAAGTTAGCCGAAAGTATTAGTTACTAGTGGAAGTTTTTTAGATATTGGCCAAAAACTGAAAATAACTTATATGGCCGCAGAAAATCAAAAAATTCTTGTGAAAATTCTAGTTAATGAATTTTCCACAAATTTTCGATATAGTCTCGGTATAATCTAAGCTATTAGAAAACCAACCGAAAGTATTGGTTACTAGTCGAACTTTTTGAGATATTGGCCAAAAACTGAAAATAACGTATATGGCCGCAGAAAATCAAAAAATTCTTGTGAAAATTCTAGTACATGAATTTTCCCCAAATTTTTTAAATAGTCGTAGTATGACCTAGGCTATTAGAAAATTAACCGAAAGTATTGGTTACTAGTGGAAGTTTTTGTGATATTGTCCAGAAACTGAAAATTACTTATATGGCCGCAGAAAATCAAAAAATTCTTGTGAAAATTCTAGTTAATGAATTTTCCACAAATTTTCGATATAGTCTCGGTATAACATAAGCTATTCGAAAACTAACCGAAACTATTGGTTACTAGTGGATGTTTTTGAGATATTGTCCAGAAGCTGAAAATTACTTATATGGCCGCAGAAAATCAAAAAATTCTAGTGAAAGTTGTAGTACATGGATTTCCCCAAATTTTCCATATAGTCTCAGTATGACCTAAGCTATTAGAAAACCAACCAGTGGAACTTTTTGAGATATTGGCCAGAAACTGAAAATAATTTATATGGCCGCAGAAAATCAAAAAACTCTTGTGAAAGTTCTAGTTAATGAATTTTCCCCAAATTTTCCATATAGTCTCAGTATAACCTAAGCTATTAGAAAACTAACCAAAAGTATTGGTTACTAGTGGAAGTTTTTTAGATATTGGCCAAAAACTGAAAATAACTTATATGGCCGCAGAAAATCAAAAAATTCTTGTGAAAGTTCTAGTTAATGAATTTTCCACAAATTTTCGATATAGTCTCGGTATAATCTAAGCTATTTGAAAACTAACCGAAACTATTGGTTACTAGTGGAAGTTTTTGAGATAATGTCCAGAAGCTGAAAATTACTTATATGGCCGCAGAAAATCAACAAATTCTAGTGAAAGTTGTAGTACATGGATTTTCCCCAAATTTTCCATATAGTCTCAGTATGACCTAAGCTATTAGAAAACCAACCGAAAGTATTGGTTACTAGTGGAACTTTTTGAGATATTGGCCAGAAACTGAAAATAATTTATATGGCCGCAGAAAATCAAAAAACTCTTGTGAAAGTTCTAGTTAATGAATTTTCCCCAAATTTTCCATATAGTCTCAGTATGACCTAAGCTATTAGAAAACTAACCAAAAGTATTAGTTACTAGTGGAAGTTTTTTAGATATTGGCCAAAAACTGAAAATAACTTATATGGCCGCAGAAAATCAAAAAATTCTTGTGAAAATTCTAGTTAATGAATTTTCCACAAATTTTCGATATAGTCTCGGTATAATCTAAGCTAATAGAAAACCAACCGAAAGTATCGGTTACTACTGGAAGTTTTTGAGATATTGGCCAGAAACTGAAAATAATTTATATGGCCGCAGAAAATCAAAAAACTCTTGTGAAAGTTCTAGTACATGAATTTTCCCCAAATTTTCCATATCGTCTCAGTATGACCTAAGCTATTAGAAAGTTAACCAAAAGTATTGGTTACTAGTGGAAGTTTTTTAGATATTGGCCAAAAACTGAAAATAACTTATATGGCCGCAGAAAATCAAAAAATTCTTGTGAAAATTCTAGATAATGAATTTTCCACAAATTTTCGATATAGTCTCGGTATAATCTAAGCTATTAGAAAAAAAACCGAAACTATTGGTTACTAGTAGAAGTTTATGAGATATTGGCCAAAAACTGAAAATAACGTATATGGCCGCAGAAAATCAAAAAATTCTAGTGAAAATTCTAGTCTATGAATTTTCCCCAAATTTTTTATATAGTCTCAGTATGATCTAGGCTGTTAGAAAACTAACCAAAAGTATTGCTTACTAGTAGAAGTTTTTGAGATATTGGCCAGAAACTGAAAATAATTTATATGGCCGCAGAAAATAAAAAAATTCTTGTGAAAATGCTAGTTAATGAATTTTCCCCAAACTTTCGATATAGTTTTAGTATGACCTAAGCTATTAGAAAGTTAACCAAAAGTATTGGTTACTAGTGGAAGTTTTTGAGATATTGGCCAAAAACTGAAAATAACTTATATGGCCGCAGAAAATCAAAAAATTCTTGTGAAAATTCTAGTACATGAATTTTTCCCAAATTTTCCACATATTCTCAGTATGACCTAAGCTATTAGAAAATTAACCGTAAGTATTGGTTACTAGTGGAAGTTTTTGAGATATTTGCCAGAAACTGAAAATAACTTATATGGCGAAGAAAATCAAAAAATTCTTGTGAAAATGCTAGTCCATGAATTTTCCCCAAATTTTCCATATAGTCTTTGTATGATCTAAGGTATTAGAATAAAAACTGAAATCATTGGTTACCAGTGGAAGTTTTTGAGATATTGTCCAGAAGCTGAAAATAACGTATATGGCAGCAGAAAATCAAAAAATTCTAGTTAATGAATTTTCCCCAAATTTTCCATATAGTCTCAGTATGACCTAAGCTATTAGAAAGTTAGCCGAAAGTATTAGTTACTAGTGGAAGTTTTTGAGATATTGGCCAAAAACTGAAAATAACGTATATGCCGCAGAAAATCAAAAAATTCTAGTGAAAATTCTAGTACATGAATTTTCCCCAAATTTTCCATATAGTCTTAGTATGACTTAAGCTATTAGAAAACCAACCGAAAGTAGTGGTTACTAGTGGAAGTTTTTGAGATATTGGCCAAAAACTGAAAATAACTTATATGGCCACAGAAAATCAAAAAAGTCTAGTTCATAAATTTTCCCCAAATTTTCCATATAGTCTTAGTATAGCCTAAGCTATTAGAAAAACAACCAAAATCATTGGTTTCTAGTGGAAGAAATGCCGGAAAGACGGAATATTGTTAAATTTCAACATTTCATATACCGAGTTCTTTTACTTCGGTGATCAATCAATTTGCCATTTTAAGGATCACTTGTAACATTTTATTCCGCTGAGATATTTTATTTAGTGAAAAAATATATACATAATGAATAAAAAATTTCCGCTGATAATTACATTACAAAATAAATTCTCATTAGTGGTAGTGCTGCCACTTGCGGCGAGTAGCGTAATCTCTTATTTTCCGCTGTCAAAATTCCGCTATCTTATACAGCATTTACAAATGAGGAAAAATGGAAATAATTTTCCGGAATATCCCGTAGAATGTAAAATAATTTTTTTTGAGTTTATTTTCTGATCTGATTTTTTCACTGATGTAAAATTTTTTACAATAAAAAACCAAAAATTGAACAAGTGTTAGTGACACTCAAAATCAAAATACATATAATTGAATAAAATGAGTGAAAAGACTTTTTAACTAACATTATGAGAAGTGATTTGTGGGAAAGTTTTTTTACCGAAATATGAGTAATATTTTATTCTGGGCCAATAACATGCCATTATTAAAGATTTGGGCAAGGTTACTCTATAAAGGCCAGATAGGTCTATCAATGAGGAATAATTTGTACATTAAAGATTTTTCCGAACGGATTGACGTTGTCACAGTTGATGGAATACAGTTGATAAGTTGAAGTATGCATATAACAGAAACTTTCTCAGTATATCAATTCACCAAATTGGTTCAGTAATTCAGGTCAACCTCCTGTGTGCTAAAAATCTTTGTTGTTGTTATTTTTACCCTACGCAAAACTTGGTAAAGTAAAAAAATTGAAAATTATGTTTTTGGTGTGGTGTGGGTATATTGCCTCGAATAGATTAAGAAATACACAGGCACTTAAAATCTTCAATTACATTATGATATAAATCTTCTATCAGTGTATACAATATCTATGTATATACGAGTATATATTGAAAAGGCCGAGTGTCATTTTCTTTTCATTGATATATATATTAAATTTATTTACAAGATTTATATAAGATAAGAATTTCTTTCAAACATTTTCCATATTATTCAATTTTTATATTTTCATAACGTTTTCATATTGCTTTATGAAAACCAATCTGTATATGGTTTTTGTTTAGCGAAATGAGATGCAAATAATGATAAGCCCGCAATATACATTTATTATGTTGTTGCTATTTCAAAGAATTTTCCGTTTGAGGAAATGATGAAAGATTTTTTTTTTTTTTTTTTTGTAGATTGCAAGTGATTTAACTTAATTGTTAGATACTCACAAAACAAAATGTTCTTTTCTTTTGCTTATAGATGGAAAATATCACATGTTGCCAACTGGGGAACTTTTAATCATTAATATTACGCGAACAGATGCTCAAAAAACGTACAGGTGTCGTACACACCATCAGTTAACGCAAAGTTCGGTTGTCAGTGGAAATGCTGGGCGAATACAGTTAACTGAAATGCGGGAATTGGTTCCGCCAATATTGAATGAAAAATCATTAATTATCACAGCGCGCCTTGATGATCCGATTGTAATCGCATGTGTTGCGTATGCCAATCCAAAGCCTACATATCGGTGAGTACAATATGCATGATAGTGCCCCGGCACGACCACCCAAATCTCATCTTGTGTTGAATATTTCAGTATTATAACGAAACAAAATCCACACATATACACAGAAAATTAGGAAAAGTTTACAAAATGAAAATCTAGTTTTTGTATATGCAAATTTTATATTCACCGAGTATCCTACCGACCTCACATCCAGACACGTACACAATTTGCCCCCACAAATGCAAAATAATAATAAAAGCAATTTTATGGGAAAACATAAAATTTGAATCTTCTTTCGAACGAAAAATGAAAATAAATTAAAACAAACAAACCACAAAAATTAATTTGGGAAATCTATGTACTCGTATGTATATATAAATATGTATATAGATATATAGTTGAAAAACATAAACATATAGTAAAAATTAAAAAATGTAGAACTAAATCTCGTTATATATTCGAGAAAATTCGTGCGTGTGCACTGTACATATACATGAGTATAGGAATTTTGAATTTTCCACATATTATATCCTATATGCTCATTGGTCGGAAAATAATTTTTTTTTTTTTTTTAAATCGAGATAATATTGTTATAGTTTTGAAGTTAATGTAAATTTGAAACCCCCATGTACCGTAAACTACACACATATGTATATAGTTGTGTGTATAAGGCGTTTTGTTTTATTTAAAATGAAATTCGACTATCTGTCTATATATAAATAAATTAAAGAACTTTAATTGGGTCGAAGTTCTGGAATGCTAAACCTAGTATTCGATAATTCACAACTATATTCGTAGTTACATAATTAGCCGAAATAATTCATAAAATCGTCCTTTATATCTTTTTTGCTGTCTACTAACACAATTGTGTGGGTATGGCAAAAGTACCATGTCAAAAATTTATTTTTGTATGTGTTTTGAACCCACTTACATATTTGATGTATTCCTTTCAAACTTATTCTCGTTCGAAAAAAAACACTATAACTATACCCGCAATTGTGATAGTTGTACTTCAAATCAAGCGAAATTTTTTATCAAAAACGCCATTACATACAATGATTTTTTATTCACACATTTGTGTGGTTTGGACTTTAATTTTTTTTGGTTGAAAAAGGGATATAACTCTTGCTAGCCATTATACATTCCACCAGTTCCTCAAACCACCTATACGTTCCACACATCTTCCTTCGTTCCATGAGCCATGATATGACTAACAATCTCGTTCACACGCAGCTGCCACAATTTCTCTTCAGCAATTCCCCTCGCCTAAACAAATTCCGAAGCATCTGCATGTTGTCAATTTGATCAGAATCTTTTTCAGATTTTCAAAAGAATGTATTTCACATTGCTAAAATTTACTGATTCGTCTTTGATAAATCTTCGATAATATCCAGGTAATTCAAAAAATTACTTTCGGGTTTCTGGGTAATTTTGCCTGACCTTCATCGGTTGAACGGGCGGTTTTTTCTTGAGATTTTCTGTTCATCGAAATTTGATGGAAAACTGACTTCAGATTCAGTGTGGAGAAGAATACTGAATTATATAAATTGTGCTGTATTTCCTCAATAGGTATTGGAAATTTGTCGTCTATCGCAGTCGGGTGACGGTCTCTTTATCGTAAACAATTTATCGTGTTTCAATTGTACGTGAACATTTAATCGTAGAACAGTATTTCGTGGACACAATTTACCGTGGACACAATTTATCGTGGGACAATTTATCGTAGAACAGTTTTTCGTGGGCAATTTATCGTAGAAAGGTTTTATGCGTGGTATCAAAAAATTAGTGGGATTCTTTAATGATTTTTGGAAGAAGTTCTGGAATATGGCCATGTGTAACGGAACTCGGTAGTTTCTTAACCGATTATGATGGGATTGGGTATGTTGGATGGAAATGGGATTATTGAATGATTTTTGGAAGAAGTTCTGGAATATGGCCATGTGGGACGGAACTCGGTAGTTTCTTAACTGATTATGATGGGATTTGGTATGTTGGATGGAAATGGGATTATTGAATGATTTTGGGAAGAAGTTCTGGAATATGGCCATGTGGGACGGAACTCGGTAGTTTCTTAACCGATTATGACGGGATTGGGTATGTTGGATGGAAATGGGATTATTGGATGATTTTTTGAAAAAGTTCTGGAATATGGTCATGTGGGACGGAACTCGGTAGTTTCTTAACCGATTATGATGGGATTGGGTATGTTAGATGGAAATGGGATTATTGAATGATTTTTGGAAAAAGTTCTGGGATATTGCCATGTGGGACGGAACTCGGTAGTTTCTTAACCGATTATGATGAGATTACGTACGTTGGATGGAAATGAGATTATTGAATGATTTTTGAAAGAAGTTCTGGAATATGGCCATGTGGGACGGAACTCGGTAGTTTCTTAACCGATTATGATGGGATTGGGTATGTTAGATGGAAATGGAATTATTGAATGATTTTTGGAAGAAGTTCTAGAATATGGCCATGTGGGACGGAACTCGGTAGTTTCTTAACCGGTTAAAGATCCCGGCTCCTACGCCCCCCGAAATTAAAATCTAAAGAGCCCCGCAGGGCTACGGGGAGGAGTGTAGGTGTCATTAATAGATTCTATATAATCCGCTCCTACGTGCGGCACGCAGTGCGACATGTTTGAAGATCCCGCCTCCTACGCCCCCCAAAATTAAAATCTAAAGAGCCCCGCAGGGCTACGGGGAGGAGCGTAGGTGTCATTAATAGATTCTATATAATCCGCTCCTACGTGCGGCACGCAGTGCGACATGTTTGAAGATCACGGCTCCTACACATGTTTGAAGATCCCTGCTCCTACGCCCCCCGAAATTAAAATCTAAAGAGCCCCGCAGGGGCTTTTTAGTTATAAACAATTCCGCTCTTGGTCAAAGTGGCACTACCGTCGCTTAGACTGTCAAACAAATTTGACTGCGATATTAAAGCTGTTCCAAACTGTTATACGATAAATTGTCCACGATAAACTGTTCTACGATAAATTGTTCCACGATAAATTGATTCCACGATAAATTGTTTCTACGATAAATTGTTCTACGATAAATTGTTGTACGATAAATTGCTTACGATAAATTCTGTGTTCACAAGTCAAAAGTGCTAAAGTCGACTTAAGTATAAACTCATATTTTATATTTTCCCAAACTTATCACGAAAAATTCATTAAAAATTCTATAACATTTGGAATTATAACAGTATGATAATTTCAAATTTTACTGACTTTTAAATGAATTTTTCGTGATAAGTTTAGGAAAATATAAAATATGAGTTTATACTTAAGTCGACTTTAGCACTTTTGACTTGTGACCACAGAATTGTTCACGATAAACTGACAGTAAATCGTCGCAGTCTCATTTATTTTTCTATATATATAGTACGGTAGGCAGTGTAGTCAATTTCACCCTCTCAGGGCTAGATTAAGCATAATTTAAGCTTAGGTTTATTTTAGCACCCTAGCGTTGAGGATATATTCGGTTGCAAAGCGAATATAATAATAAGATCTGCTTCTTTTAATACATGACCTGATCCCGTTCGGTCCATATTTCAAGAAACAACGCAAAGCCAATAGATTTCAAATCAAAATTTAAATAAAAATTTCAATAAAATTTTACATGTTGAATTTACAATTTGTGAAATTATATATAGGTTTCAAATCCCTGTTAAGTAAATTTTCTGATATTATCGGCCATGTTTATTTTGACAACAACAACATTTTCTTACAAATACAACAAACTTACAACTTTTTCTGCTGTAAAGGCTAGGCCTTTGGCTAAAAAGGCTATATCATTATTTTTTTCTCTTTTCAGATGGTACATTCGGAGAAATGGCCGCGATGAATCAATCGACAACATCCTTATGTCCGGACATGGATATGTTCGTGATCATACAACACTGGTTATAACGTCGGTTAAAATGTCAGACGAAGGAACATATTTTTGTACAGTGACAAATGACGTTGGTAGTGAAACGCTCGAAGTTCAGTTAATTATTACAGCCCCATTGAATGTACATATTCAGCCCAATCGGCAAATGGTAGATTTAGGCAAAATGGCAACGTTATCGTGCATTACAAGTGGAATGCCTCAAACTAGTATATGGTGGCTTCGTGATGGTCAACCACTACGGACCGGCTCTCGAGTGCGACTATTATCGAAAGATCATGTCCGTATCACGGCCGTAAACAAAGAAGATCGCGGAATGTATCAATGTTTTGTTAAAAATGATTACGATTGTGCCCAGGGAACAGCTGAAATACGTTTAGGCGAGGTATCGCCGCAATTAGTATATAAATTTATCGAACAAACAATGCAGCCGGGCCCCTCCGTATCATTGAAATGCAGCGCGGCGGGTAATCCAACACCCGTTATATCATGGTTACTTGACGGTTTTCCCTTGCCACATAACGATCGGGTACTAATCGGTCAGTATGTTACAATCTTTGGTGACGTCATTAGCCATGTAAATATTTCGGCTGTAAAATCAGAAGATGGCGGAGAATATGAATGCATTGCAAAGTCGAGAGCGGGTGATGTGCAACACGCGGCTAAATTAAATATTTATGGTCTACCATCAGTTCGGGCAATGCCCCCAATTTCTGCGGTCGCCGGCAAAACATTAACGATAAAATGTCCGGTTGCCGGATACCCAATTGATACGATTACATGGGAGAAAGATGGAATTAAATTGCCAACGAATATGTGACAAAGGGTGAGTAATGGCACACTTGTAATGGAAAATGTTCAAAGGGTCGCGGATCAAGGTACTTATACATGCATAGCAAAAAATAAGCATAACTATACGTCACAACGTTCTGTGGACATTAAAGTGATGGGTAAGTAAACGGCCATTATTTACAATAAGCACAAGTCGCTTGCACCTATTGCACATACCAGCAAGCTAGCGTTTATAGAATTATTGCAACAATTATATTACTAAGAGCTTCTCAAACCGAAGTCTTACGTCGCAACTCCTTATTTTCTAAAATATGGATTGAAAAGTTTCCTAGTGACATTGCGAAACTTACTTTAAAAATATCTGATTGATAAAAAGATCCATTGGTGGAATTATGTATCCAAACCCCTGACCATCTAAGCTCTTGTAGTGTTTGTACGTCCAGACTGCAAATTTCAAAAAAAAAAAAGATAAGTCCTCAATGAGCAGTTTTTTTTTTTTTTTTTTTTTTTTTTTGCCAGATTCGAATCAATTTGAGTTCAGTAAAAGCAAGCCATCCAAGACTCGAAATCAAATAAAATGACTGGTCGTACCAGAGCCTTATAAATTTCAAATTTAATTATGAACAATATTTGGAGAGACTTGAATACGTGAAAACGAGAATGCGATCGTCGATGTAATGTCTGGATAAATTGCATTTTGTTCAGTTATCCCTGAACCATATAGATTCAGTTTTTGCTTCCATGATTTGAATCTCATATTTGCAATCTTTCCAAGGCGTGCAGCCTCGGAGCATTCTTTATTTTATAACAGAAAAATCTACAAGCCTTTGTTTGTAACTCCCTTAGTTCAGTTTTGTAAATTTTTAGAATCATCTTAGAGAAATACATACTGCTAGTCTTGCTTGACTAGAACTTTTGACTGTATTGAAAGCTCTCCTAAATATTTTTTGATATGTTAAAAATTCCGCATCAATTGCGAAGCAAGATGAGGCTAAGCAATTGCCGAGTTCCGTCCCAGATGGCCATATTTCAGAACTTCTGTTAAAAACTATTTCAGAACCCCATTTACATTCAATTTACACAATCCCGTTATATTTGCTTAAGAAAAAGCCGAGTTCTGTCCGAGGTGGGCAGATTCTAGGAATACTTCCAAAAATCATTTTAGATTTCTATTTCCATCCAAATAATCAAATTTCATAAAAAACGGTTAAGAGACGGCCATTCCAAGTAGTCATTTTTAGGACATTCTTTATAAAAAGTTCTTTTTTATCCTATTTCCATTCAACATAGTCAATCCCATCATAACCTGTCCAGAACTAGAAGAGTTCCATCCCAGGTGGCCATATTCCAGAACTTCTTCCAAAAATCATTTAAGAATTTCATTACCATCTAACATAACACCCAATCCCATCGTAATCGGTTAAGAAATTCTTCCTAAAATCATTTTAGAATCCCATTTCCATCCAATACACCCAATCCCATCAAAACCAGTTAAGAATGAGGCTCCGAGTTCCGTCCCAAATTGCCATATTCCAGAACTTTGCCCAAAAATCATTTTAGAATCCCATATTACGCCCTACATACCCAATTCCATTTTAATCGGCTAAGAAATGGTCGAGTTCCGTCCCAGGTGGCCATATTCCAGAACTCCTTTCAAAAATCATTCTAGGATCCCATTTGAGTAGTATAAAGTGGACTGTTCTGGCTCATCTCAATTCCAAAACTGACGCCATAGGTGACGTAGTCGTTTATGACGCCAAAAGTATACATTTAAGGGCTAGAGTATGGTGTGGTCGTTTATAATAAACCTGTCGAAAAACATAAATTTAGGGACAAGCGAGATTGAAAAGCAAAAATTTAGGAGAAAATTCGCATAGTTCACCCAAAAAACAAATGTATTGACAATTTCGAATGTAATTTTAAACTTTTAAGCACTACTAAGCAAACATTTAGGAGAACACGAATGGCGTACTCGTACCATGCATTTAGGGACCATCGAGATTGACCAGGACATTTTTAGGAGGAATTTCGCCTACTTTACCGAAAAAAACACAAATGTATGGGCAATTTCGAATGAAAAGCAAACATTTCAGAGAAATAAAGAATGCATTTAGGAGAAAGAGTATGAGATAGTCGTACATGATTGAAAAATCAGAAAATTAGGGGCAATCGAGATTGAAAAGCAAACATTTAAGAGAAAGTTTGCCTCCAAAAAAGCTTAAATTTAGGAGCAATAAAGTATGACGTGATGAGAAAGTTCGTAAAACTTTTTTGTATTCACTTTAATCTCTTAAAATAATTTATAATAATTATCTGGTTTTATTGTTAAGTTGTTATTGTCTTCAGCGTAGTTTTTGTTTGTTTTTATGATAGTATTATGATAATCAAAATTAGCAACAACTTCTGGTTAATTGAATATATTAATCTTAAACTTGAATTTCTTGAAATTTATACTTGAAATTTATGATGTTTAGATCATGTACGACTACGTCATACTCCTTCTCCTAAATGTAAGTTTTATTTCTCCTGAATGTTTGCTTTTGTATTTTTTCTGTAATTCCTCCTAAATCTTTAGTTAAATGTATGCTTTTCGTAATCATCTACGATTACGTTATACCTTTTCTCCTAAATGTATGCTTTATTTCGAATAAATGTTCGCTTTTCAATATCGCCTGCACGCCGACGTCATACTGTAGCCCTAGATGTATGTTTTTGACGTAAAAACGACTACATCATACTTTAGCCCCTAAATGCATGCTTTTGACGTCATAAATGACTACAACACCTATGACATCATTTTTGGGATTGGGATGTACCAGACCGACCACTTTACACTACTCATTTGCATCCAACATACCCAAATCCATCAAAATCGGATAAGAAATGGGGATCATTGATAATGTGTTTCGGATACAAGAAAGCCTCAAACTGAAACGATACGTCCTTGGTAGTGTCTGTTTGGGACTAACTGATTTAAGGTGGGGGTATAATGTTACAAATTCTACACTACAGAAATATAGCAGTCAGTGGTCGAATAACGTAAAGTAATGCAAAAATTGTGGAGTGAAGTGATTTTCTAAAAAAATAAACATTCAATAACGACAAAAACGACAACTTATTCAAAAAAGCAATTCGCCGAAAACGAGGATTGTCGTTTGCTGTAAATTGCAGTTTTTTGATGAATTGTCGTTTTCGGTGAATTGCCTTTTTGATGAATTGTCGTTTTCGGTAAATTGATGATTTCGGCGAATTATTGATTTCGGTGTATTAACGCAACGCCTACATTATGAACTCAAACAATTTGAGAAGCTCTTTTCAATATAAAAAAAACAATTGTTGCAGTAATCTGTCTCCGTATAATTCGGAGTATGGCAGACCGATTGTATAATTAAATAATTTTCTTACATGCACATTACATTATAAATTAACAAAATGCACCAAAAAATAATAAGTTCCTCCTAAAATCACACCATTCACATTTGCTCGTGACCTGAATGTTGGAGATCGGACAAGTGTCCAGTGTGTCGTTGTCACCGGTGATTTACCATTGGTATTTACGTGGTTGAAAGACAATTCTCCGATTTTGCAAAATATGCAAGAAAATTCAAAGCCAACAGCAGCGTTCCTATTAAATAGCGAAAATCTAGAAGGGTTTCATGATGACACCGCCATAACAGTTCGACAAAATGATGATTTCACGAGCGCCTTAAGTATAACAAAAATTACTAAATCGCAAGGTGGTACGTATACTTGTCGTGTCGAAAATGATGCGGCCACGGTATATCATTCGGCACAACTACACGTAAATGGTAATTGATTTAGGTGATAAATGAACATAACTTGCATGTCTGATGTTTTATTATTTTATTTT
Source organism: Nephrotoma flavescens (assembly GCA_932526605.1). Taxonomy (NCBI): domain Eukaryota; kingdom Metazoa; phylum Arthropoda; class Insecta; order Diptera; family Tipulidae; genus Nephrotoma; species Nephrotoma flavescens. Next base: position 8,655,643 of record OW052223.1, read on the forward strand.
GTATATACACCACAAAATGCACCATTATTCACACAAAAAAAAAATATTTCGTCAAATCACTTTGCAGAGCACGAAACGCACAATAAATTTTATGTTTTATAATTTTGTAAAATTTTATGAACCAAAAAAATCCCAAAAATTATTTCGCAGTACCGCCACGCATATCACCATTCAATTTTGAACAAGAAATTACCGAAGGTATGCGAACCCAATTGATGTGTACGTCAAGCGAAGGTGATCAGCCCATTAATATAACATGGCTCCAAGATGGACGACCGGTTAAACTTGATAAAGAGAACACAATCAATATAAATGAATTTCCGCCATTTTCTAGTATACTTACTGTTCTAAATGTAACGTCGTATCATAACGGAAATTATACATGTCAAGTGACGAATTCAGCCGGGACTGTTGAATATACTGCAATCCTTTCAGTAGCTGGTTTGTAAAATAAACACAAAATATTGAGAGCAACTTTGCCACAACTAATATGTATTACAAAACACATACACAAATCCACACACATACACATGCATACAGGCACATTTAATTACAAGTAAAATATATACAAATTTATTTATTTTTGTTATTTTTAAGAAGCTGGCCATACAAAAATTTTCAAAATAAATAAATTTTACAGTTTTTCGAAGTAAATCCAAATTAGACAGACCGATCGATATATAGTTTGCGCTACTCGCTACAAGTGGCAGCACTATCACTAAAGAGAATTTATTTTGTTGTGTTCACAAAACACTTTTATTTTTTCACTAAATAAAACATCTCAGCAGAATAAAATATTAAAAGTGTTGAAATTTAACAATATTCCGTCTTTCCGCCATTTCTTAACGAATTACGTTGAAATTTGGCTAGTAGTATTTTATAAAAACAACCGAAAGTTGGTTACTAGTAGAAGATTTTGAGATATTGGCCAAAAACTGAAAATAACTTATATGGCCGCAGAAAATCAAAATGAAAATTCTAATCCATAAATTTTTCCCGAATTGTCCCTGTATGCATTGCAAATTTTACAAAATTTTATTAAGAAATAGCCGAGCTCCCTCCAGTTTAAAATTTATTTGTATCGTGTAAAATGTACAGAGACCATTTTTCATAAGGAATGTCCAAGTTTAGTCCAGCACGAAGAGATCCTAGAATTTTGACAAGAAACGTCAAAATCAATAAACTTGTCAAAATCAAAATTTCATAAGAAATGCGTGGAAAGACGGAATATTGTTAAATTTTAAGATTTCATTTACCGCGTTCCTCTACATCTGAGATCAACCAATTTGCCATTTTAAGGATCACTTTTAATATTTTAGTAATTACATAACAAAATTAATCCTCTTTAGTGATAGTGCTGACACTTGCGGCGAGTAGCGTAATCTCTTATTTTCCGCTGTTAGAAAACTGGTTGAAAAATAGTGTTAATAAGGTAGAAATGGGGTCTAGATCCCATAAAATAGGTTCGAGCAACAGATTTGGACGTGAAGATGCAGCCATTACTTGCAACGGTCAGTAAAACATTCATTATGTGTAAAGGACACAGGTCCAAGACAATCGTTGATTTTAATTTTAATAATATGAGAATTTAGTGATTTGCTTAAAAATTTCAAAATTTTTCTGTTGTTTTCAAAAAAATATCAGCAGAAAAACTTTCCTTTTTGTGATAGTGATGCCTCTAGCGGTGAATAGCAAAAACGTAACAGTATCGAAACCCCACACCTTTACTAAATTATAATTTATTTTACAAGACTGCAATGAACGGATGTTTCTTGTATGGCCAGCTCATTTAATTTTCTTTTCATTTGAATTAAATAAAATGTGAATGCCTATTTTTTTTAAATATCTGAAAATACATTTAGTGCCGCCTCGTTGGATAATCGAGCCCCAAGATCAATCAGCAGTACTAGGTAACACAGTAGCAATTACTTGCCAATCAGATGGTTTTCCACAACCATCAATCCATTGGAAGCAAGCAATCGGCGAACAGAGTGGCGAATACCGTGAAATTCGTATTAGTAACGGGAATACGGGAATAAATGGAATTGAAAATTTTGCGAATGGGACACTGATAATTCAAAAAATAAATAAAGAACAGGAGGGTTATTACTTATGCCAAGCGAGTAATGGGATTGGGGCCGGCCTAAGTAAATTGATCCATCTTAAAGTGCATGGTTGGTTGAAAATCGAAAAAATTGAGGCAATATAGTATTCAAAAACACGTATCTATCTGTAAATTTATTTTCAGTGGGGCCGCACGTGACCACCCGAACAAAACAAGCTAATGTTCGGCGCGGGGAACGTATTACTTTAAGATGCGAGGCAGATGGTGATCAGCCATTAGACATTTCGTGGCGTGTTAAAAATAATAAAATCGAGCCAGCCTACGATGTGCGCTACCATTTGAAAAATACACAGCAAGCGAAAGGCATGGCCTCAGAATTGACAATCGTACAGACAACGCTAAACGATCGTGGCGAATATTCGTGTATAGCTAATAACGCGTACGGGCACGATCATGCCGCCATAAACGTGCAAGTCCAAGAGCCGCCCACCTTTCCTCGAAATTTGCACGTGACAGAACTAGGTAGCCGATCAGTATTTTTATCTTGGTCGCCGGGCGATTTACAGCAGGGCACCGATCAAACTAATCGCGTCTTTAATGGCGATTCGCAGCCTGTCGCTAATTATATACTTCAGTATAAGGACGCTCAAGACGTGTGGCACGAAATGAACAGCCAGACGGTGATAAGCGGAGATAAAACTTTTGCCATAGTCCAATCACTTAAACCGGCCACAAATTATCATTTCCGTTTATATGCCGAAAATCATTTGGGCACAAGTGCGCCAAGTGATATTTTACATGTGCAAACAGATGCTGAAGTGCCTGGTGGCCAACCTCAGCAGGTCACAGTTGAGCCGCTAGGACCACAACAATTACTTGTTACATGGCGACCGCCAGATCGAGAATTATGGCATGGCGAATTGCTTGGCTACACGATCGGTTATCATCGAATTGACAGTTCAGAAAAAAATTATAATTATACGCGAATTGGGATACCAGGCGGTGAGGGTGTTAACGATTTCCGGCTTACCGGTCTTGATAAATATACACAGTACAGTGTAACGGTACAAGCATTTAACGCAAAAGGGGATGGTCCTGCCAGCGATCCAGTTATTGCCCATACGCTAGAAGATGCGCCTAGCGCACCACCCCAACAAGTCTCGTGTACAGCACTTACCGCATTAAATATACAAGTAAGTTGGCAGGTTCCACCTAAAGAAAATACGCACGGAATAATCCAAGGCTACAAAATATTGTACGAGCCCATAAACCTGGAAACGGAATATAGTGCGCGCGAAACAAAAATCACGTCCGCCTTGAGTACAGTTTTGCACGGACTACAACCGTTTACAAACTATACCGTTCAAGTATTATCATTCACAAGGGCCGGAGAAGGCGTATTAAGCTCAGCAATAATCTGCTCAACCGATGAAACAGTTCCCGATGCTCCAGAACGTGTAAAATCGATTGTAAATAGTCAAACATCCGCGATTATTAGTTGGCTACCACCGCGCCGCCCAAACGGGATCGTAACCAAGTACACAGTTTTTATACGAATTCTAGATAAAGGTCAAGAGGTCAAGATCGTTAAGGATATGCTGCTGGCCCAGAGTCATCACTACGAAGCGAAAGATTTAAACTCACGCGACACATACGAAGCATGGGTCACGGCTTCGACCCGAGTAGGCCAGGGACCCAGTACACCAGTGATTAAATTATCACCGAGCTCAGTAATTAGTGCTTCAATAGTATCGTTCGGTCAAACATTAAGTGTATCGTGGCGGGTCGATGTTAAGCTAGCGTGTATTTTTGTTGGAGTGCCAAAACCCACATCCGAGTGGCGTGTCAATGAAAATCGTTCGACAGCCAAACATAGACTTGAAATAGGCAATGATAACACATTGACATTGCGAAATGTACAACGTGCGCATCAAGGAAATTATACGTGCCACGTAAAAAATACGGTGGGGTCCGATCACATCATATACCAATTACTGGTCCAAGTACCCCCTTCACCACCCGAACTATTGGCAACCGCAAGTTCAGCAACGGCAGTCGCATTACAATGGCGAACTGGGGATCCAGGTGGTACACCACTCCGTGGTTTTCTATTATCATTTCGGCACGAATACGGTGATTGGGACGAACAAGTATTGGATCGCCACTCAAATTCGTATCTCCTGGAGAATTTACAGTGTGGCTCAAAATATGAATTTACTATGACGGCGTTCAATAAAATCGGTAGTGGGAATCCCAGTAATACGGAAACGGTTCGAACAAAAGGCAAAAAACCTATTTCACCAAAAAAGCAACATTTGATTCGAACAAATATTACTGCCGTTATATTAGAACTATCGGCGTGGCAAGATGGAGGTTGCCCCATATTATATTTTACAGTCGAATTTAAACAACACGGCATGTCACATGATTTTATTGTGGTGTCCAGTAATGTTGCATCCCAAGCGCGCTTCCCAATTAATGATCTCGAACCGGCGACTGCTTACAATTTACGAATAACGGCCCACAACAACGCAGGCGCAACAATTGCTGAATACTTATTTGAGACGCTAAATTTAGGGGGCAGTCTAAGGACGCCTGATCTTCTCGATGACACCAAAACTAATATGACGACACCAATTTTGCGCGATATACATTTTTTAACTGTAACACTAATTTCCATAGTCGTAATTATTATTATCATGATGACGGTATGCTTTTGTTTTCGCCATACACGTAACGGATTTAATCAGCCGCCTACCATACATCATTCGAATGCGAACGCGGCTATCGATGGTAAACATAGTTTAAATCCGATGATGCACCGTGACCAATATTATGCCACGGTAAAAAAACAATCAGGCCAAAGCCCATGTCATGATGCGGCAAGCCAAGCCGGCTTGGAACGTATACCAGAATATTCGGAAGATATTTATCCGTATGCAACATTCCATCTACCCGACCAGGACAATTTATCCTCGAATCCGGGTCGAATTGGTGGCGGAAATAATCGCGACGATATATCAGGGGGCGGTAGCGGTGGCGGTTGCATATATGATACGCACGATGCATCATCCATAACGAAACAGCAACATCGACAATCAAATCAAAATTTAAATAGTTCGGGGACGGCGAAACGAACTCGTCGAAAATCGAAATCATTTAAATCGGAATCGGAAGAATATGATAGTCTGGGGTCAGATAGTGATGATGGATTAGAACATAATAGTAAAAAAACGTCATGCAATAGTTTAGAAAATAGTACGGCTGCTATAAATTATCCACCAAATCATGTAGCCTCGAGTCCGGGATCAAGGCACGGAAAGGAGAGACTGGCTGTTTTTACACGATCAACTCATCATAGTAAGTTAGTATTTGTGCTTTGTTTATATTTAAAACTTTAATTTGGGACAAGATGTCTGTTTGTGTGCTTATGTGTGTTTGCTTATGTGTGTGTGTGTGTGTGTGTGGGGGGGGGGGGCAGCTTTAGCATCGTATCGCAATTTCTTGACAGTAAAACGACGGTGGCACCACTTTGATCAAAAGCGATTTTTTTTAGATCTAAACCAAAAAGTGTCTGTGCTTAGCATTTTCGGTATGTCAAACTAGTGTCATCTATTGAAATATAAATGAACTAAAATTTAAAATGTATTCGCTAATCGGTGGTAAAATAATTTTTAATCGAATTGATTTGGATTTGTGTATGCTTCATAAACCTTGTAGATACAGATCAAATGGATAGTATCGCTCCTGGACAGTACCACAAATACCAAACGCATGTAACTTTTTAAAATTTATTTTATTTATAAACGAAAATGATACAACAAACCACCATTCGACTTTTTTCGAATTTAGATTCGAAATGATGGTACAACATACCGCCTCTGATAATGTTTACATCTTTAGTTAGTGTTGCGATGCGATACTAAAGGCTAGCCAAGGGTGGTTAAGGTGACGGGAAAATACTTTTTGAAATGATCCATTAGTGAATATGGTAAATGTTTGACTTTTTTCATGCAATAAACTTTTCAAAATCAATAGGGTTTTGCAACAAATATCAATTAACAAATATGCTCAACAAATTTCAAAAGATTGATATGTGGGTAGGTTTCCCAGATTGCTTATGATATGATCTTTTACCGGGACAAACGAATCGAACAATTTCTGGGGTCGGCGATATAAATAACGGGTCTTTTACAAAGCGGGAACAACCCAAGTAATATATGCCCAAAAAAAATCCAAAATTTGTTGCATGCAATAAACGTAATCATTAGGATTTTGAACAAGTTTCAATTAACAAATTTGTTCAACAAATTTCAAAAGATTGACATGTGGGTAGGTTTTCTAGAACGCTCGTGATACATTCTCTTAACGGGGTTGGCAAGCAATATAAATAACGGGTCTTTTACAAAGGAGAAACATCCGTAGTGAAATATGTCTCAAAAAAATCACAAATTTGCTGCATGGGACAATACAAGTGAAATATGTCCCAAAAAAAATCCCAAATTTGTTGCATGCAATAAACGTTTCAAAATTTCAAAAGATTGACATATGGGTAGGTTTTCTAAAAAGCTCGTGATACATTTTCTTAACGGGACAAATGAATTGAACAATTCCTGAAGTTGGCAATATAAATAACGGGTCTTTTACAAAGGAGGAACAACGCAAGTGAAATATGTCTAAAAAAAATCCCAAATTTGTTGCATGCTATAAAGGTTTCAAAATCTATAGAATTTTGCAATAAGTTTCACCCAAGTGAATACCAAATTTGTTGCATGCAATAAACGTTTCAAAATCAATAGGATTTTGCAACAAGCTTCAATTAACAAATATGTTCACCAAAGTGAAATATGTCCCAAAAAAATAACCAATAGGATTTTGCAACAAGTTTCAATTAACAAATTTGTTCAACAAATTTCAAAAGATTGACATGTGGGTAGGTTTTCTAGAACGCTCCTTATACATTCTCTGAACGAGACAAACGAAGCGATTAATTCCTTGGGTTGGCAATATAAATAACGAGTCTTGTACAAGGAGGAACAACCCAAGTGAAATATATCCCAAAAAAAATCCAAAATTTGTTTCATGCAATAAACGTTTCAAAATCAATAGGATTTTGCAACAAGCTTCAATTAACAAATATGTTCACCCAAGTGAAATATGTCCCAAAAAAAATCCCAAATTTGTTGCATGTAATAAACGTTTCAAAATCAATAGGATTTTGCAACAAGTTTCAATTAACAAATTTGTTCAACAAATTTCAAAAGATTGACATGTGGGTAGGTTTCCCAGAATGCTTATGATATGATCTTTTACCGGGACAAATGAATCGAACAATTCCTAGGGTCGGCGATATAAATAACGCGTCTTTTACAAAGCGGAAACAACCCAAGTAAAATATGTCCCAAAAAATCCCAAATTTGTTGCATGCAATAAACGTAATCAATAGGATTTTGCAACAAGTTTCAATTAACAAATATGTTCACCCAAGTGAAATATGTCCCAAATTTGTTGCATGCAATAAACGTTTCCAAATTTCAAAAGATTGACATATGAGTAGGTTTTCTAAAACATTCGTGATACATTCTCTTAACGAGGTAAATTAATCGAACAATTCCTGAAGTTGGCAATATAAATAATGGGTCTTTTACAAAGTAGAAACATCCCTAGTGAAATATGTCCCAAAAAAATCCCAAACTTGTTGCATGCAATAAACATAATCAATATTATTTTGCAAAAAGTTTCAATTAACAAATATGTTCACCCAAGTAAAATATGTACCAAAAAAATCCCAAATTTGTTGCATGCAATAAACGTTTCAAAATTTCAAAAGATTGACATATGGGCAGGTTTTCTAAAACATTCGTGATACATTCTCTTAACGGGGCAAATGAATCGAACAATTCCTGAAGTTGGCAATATAAATAACGGGTCTTTTACAAAGGAGGAAAAACGCCAGTGGAATATGTCTCAAAAAAAACCAAATTTGTTGCATTCAATAAACGTTTCAATATCAATAGGATTTTGCAACAAGTTTCAATTAACAAATATGTTCACCCAAGTGAAATATGTCCATATATGTATGTTGCAACGTTTCAAAATCAATAGAATTTTGCAACAAGTTTCAATTAACAAATTTGTGCAACAAATTTCAAAGGAAGACATGTGGGTAGGTTTTCTAGATCGCTCGTGATACATTCTCTTAACGGGGTTGGCAATATAAATAACGGATCTTTTACAAAGGAGAAACATCCCTAGTGAAATATGTCTCAAAAAAAAATCCCAAATTTGTTGCATGGGACAATCCAAGTGAAATATGTCCCAAAAAAATCCCGAATTCGTTCCATGCAATAAACGTAATCAATAGGATTTTGCAACAACCTTCAATTAACAAATATGCTCACCCAAGTGAAATATGTCCCAAAAAAATCCCACATTTGTTGCATGCAATAAACGTTTTAAAATCAATAGGATTTTGCAACAAGTTTCAATTAACAAATTTGTTCAACAAATTTCAAAAGATTGACATGTGGGTAGGTTTCCCAGAATGCTTATGATATGATCTTTTACCGGGACAAACGAATCGAACAATTCCTAGAGTCGGCGATATAAATAACGAGTCTTTTACAAAGCGGAAACAACCCAAGTAAAATATGTCCCAAAAAATCCCAAATTTGTTGCATGCAATAAACGTAATCAATAGGATTTTGCAACAAGTTTCAATTAACAAATATGTTCACCCAAGTGAAATATGTCCCAAATTTGTTGCATGCAATAAACGTTTCCAAATTTCAAAAGATTGACATATGAGTAGGTTTTCTAAAACATTCGTGATACATTCTCTTAACGAGGTAAATTAATCGAACAATTCCTGAAGTTGGCAATATAAATAATGGGTCTTTTACAAAGTAGAAACATCCCTAGTGAAATATGTCCCAAAAAAATCCCAAATTTGTTGCATGCAATAAACGTTTCAAAATTTCAAAAGATTGACATATGGGCAGGTTTTCTAAAACATTCGTGATACATTCTCTTAACGGGGCAAATGAATCGAACAATTCCTGAAGTTGGTAATATAAATAACGGGTCTTTTACAAAGGAGGAAAAACGCCAGTGGAATATGTCTCAAAAAAAACCAAATTTGTTGCATTCAATAAACGTTTCAATATCAATAGGATTTTGCAACAAGTTTCAATTAACAAATATGTTCACCCAAGTGAAATATGTCCATATATGTATGTTGCAACGTTTCAAAATCAATAGAATTTTGCAACAAGTTTCAATTAACAAATTTGTGCAACAAATTTCAAAGGAAGACATGTGGGTAGGTTTTCTAGAACGCTCGTGATACATTCTCTTAACGGGGTTGGCAATATAAATAACGGATCTTTTACAAAGGAGAAACATCCCTAGTGAAATATGTCTCAAAAAAAATCCCAAATTTGTTGCATGGGACAATCCAAGTGAAATATGTCCCAAAAAAATCCCGAATTCGTTCCATGCAATAAACGTAATCAATAGGATTTTGCAACAACCTTCAATTAAAAATTAACCTTTCAATTAACAAATATGTTCACCCATGTGAAATATGTCCGAAAAATCCCAAATTTGTTGCATGCAATAAACGTTTTAAAATCAATAGGGTTTTGCAACAAGTTTTCAATTAACAAATTTGCAACGTTTCAAAATCAATAGGATTTTGCAACAAGTTTCAATTAACAAATTTGTGCAACAGATTTCAAAGGAAGACTAGTGGGTAGGTTTTCTAGAACGCTCGTGATACATTCTCTTAACGGGGTTGGCAATATAAATAACGGGTCTTTTACAAAGGAGAAACATCCCTTGTGAAATATGTCCCAAAAAAAATCCCAAATTTGTTGCATGCAATAAACGTTTCAAAATTTCAAAAGATTGACATAATGGGTAGGTTTTCTAAAACATTCGTGATACATTCTCTTAATGGGACAAATGAATCGAACAATTCCTGAAGTTGGCAATATAAATAACGGGCCTTTTACAAAGGAGGAAAAACGCAAGTGAAATATGTCTCAAAAAAAAAACAAATTTGTTGCATGCAATAAGCGTTTTAAAACCAACAGGATTTTGCAACAAGTTTCAATTAACAAATTTGTTCAACAAATTTCAAAAGATTGACATGTGGGTAGGTTTTCTAGAACGCTCGTGATACATTCTCTTAACGGGGTTGGCAAGCAATATAAATAACGGGTCTTTTACAAAGGAGAAACATCCGTAGTGAAATATGTCTCAAAAAAATCACAAATTTGCTGCATGGGACAATACAAGTGAAATATGTCCCAAAAAAAATCCCAAATTTGTTGCGTGCAATAAACGTTTCAAAATTTTAAAAGATTGACATGTGGGTAGGTTTTCTAGAACGCTCGTGATACATTCTCTTAACGGGATTGGCAATATAAACAACGGGTCTTTTACAAAGGAGAAACATCCCTAGTGAAATATGTCTCAAAAAAAATCCCAAATTTGTTGCATGGAACAACCCAAGTGAAATATGTCCCAAAAAAATCCCACATTTGTTGCATGCAATAAACGTTTTAAAATCAATAGGATTTTGCAACAAGTTTCAATTAACAAATTTGTTCAACAAATTTCAAAAGATTGACATGTGGGTAGGTTTTCTAGAACGCTCGTGATACATTCTCTTAACGGGATTGGCAATATAAATAACGGGTCTCTTACAAAGGAGGAACATCCGTAGTGAAATATGTCTCAAAAAAAATCCCAAATTTGTTGCATGGAACAACCCAAGTGAAATATGTCCCAAAAAATCCCAAATTTGTTGCATGCAATAAACGTAATCAATAGGATTTTGCAACAACCTTCAATTAACAAATATGCTCACCCAAGTGAAGTATGTCCCAAAAAAATCCCACATTTGTTGCATGCAATAAACGTTTTAAAATCAATAGGATTTTGCAACAAGTTTCAATTAACAAATTTGTTCAACAAATTTCAAAAGATTGACATGTGGGTAGGTTTTCTAGAACGCTCGTTATACATTCTCTTAACGAGACAAACGAATCGAACAATTTCAAAAGATTGACATGTGGATAGGTTTTTCAGAATACTTAAGATATGGTCTTTCACCGGGACAAATGAATCGAACGATTCCTGGGTCGGTGATATAAATAACGGGTCTTTTACAAAATAACGCGCTGAAAATCATTTATCATTTATTTTTATTCCAAATCAATCCTTATATTTTTTGAGATTTCTGTGCAACAAATTTGGGATTTTTTGGGACGTATTTCACACGTGCAACAATTGTTGCATGCAGCAATTTTGGGATTTTTTTTTTACACGCATGATTTTTACCAATTAAAAGCTGGGCAACACGTGGATTCTGTAGGTACGCGGGCGGTGGGTAAGCTCGTTCGCTGTAGGGTTTATCTTAAATTTGAATTCGAAGTAAATATTGACCGAAACCAAAAAAAAAAACCTACTAAATAATGTCATAAGGAACAAATGTTCGCTACCGGGACTATTTCAAGCTATCATTCACAATACATTATAATCATGTATTCATCCTCAAAAATGTTTACTAAAATATTTAAATTAATCGTAAATTTCGTCAGACTTAGGATTGCCTAGCCTGACTTGTAACGTCCGTAGAAAATATACAATCGGCAACAAAAGCGCCTGAAGCAACAAAAACTTCTAGTTTCTAAGTTTCTTTCGCTCACGTGCATTACCAAAAAAAAATATATATAAGAAATTTGTTAATAAACACTTACGGTTAACTCCACGTCCGCTGCAAGGCCTTCCAGAGACTTGGTCACTGTAAAATTAATTTCCACTTTTTGGGTGGCGCACTCTACAAATTGACTATACACTTAACACTAATATTTAAATTTAAGCACTATAAACTATTAATTATGTGATTTACTTCGCCAGCTAGTTGCGATACCAACACTATGTCCTAGCGGGATGTCACCGGTGGTCTTTTGGTCGCCAATTTGTGCAGCTTGGTTGGCACTAATACTAGCACTCTTAACCTAAATGGAGAGATTATTAATCTTAGAGGAATGTTGTTACGGTATGTCCATGGCACAACACATAGTGTTCCAGAACAAACTTACCACGGCAAAAATTTAAAAGAAATCCAATTTATTTTAGTTGAAGAGCTCACCGGTGCACCATAACATCTTCCCGTAAAGTCCCCTGTCATAACAAAAAAAAAAAAACTTATAATTTTTTCCTTGAAACTAAGCGCGGGACAATTAAATAACACCTACGTTTTATTGCAACGGACTTGGGATTTTTTATTCTGCTACTGCTCGCCATTTTCAATGCTAGCTGAAAAAGTTGGATAGCTGGCATTCGCGAAATTGTCTCTCATGGCCTTAGGCCTTTAGCATGAAAAAATTCTACCTTGCTCTCGTCGGAAACTACCTGGTAACTAACATTCCCAATTTTCCGAAGGGTCTGGCCAGCTTGCTTAAGGTTTTTGCGAATCTTGTAATGGAGGATCGGGAGTCTAACGTCTACTGGAGGAATTTCAAGCCATACTTAGACGATTCTTGGTATTTCATCTTTCTGGGATATGGTTTCGTGGAAGAGTTTTATCGGGCATTTAACTGTTTAGTGTCATTTTTCCGGCATCCGAAACAAAACACGCAAACTAGATCGCGGGGACAGTCTTGATATAATTGCCCTGTTTCCTCACAGTTCCAGCATTTTATTGGAGTTTGAGGATTTCCTCGATCGTTGAGCGCCTCTATTTGCAACGGACGACCCTCGGTCGGCCTTTCATACTCGTTTAGACTGCAATTATTATAGGAAACTTCATTAATAACCCAAAGGCGTTTGAGGTTCTTACCGTCATGGAATTTGGGGTCAAAACCGGAATGTAACCACAGATCGTCGTATATCTGGCCTCAAACGATTATTTTGGATCTCTATGTGTAGGACAAAATTGTCTACGGATTCCCGAAACGATTGCGTTGTAACAAAAATTCTGCATTGATGCCATCATGTCATCGTGGATTCCTTCAGATCGAACTCTGGTTGCGGACTTGTCGCGCCTAATTACTCCTCCAGAGATTCTAGTCGTGAAGCAGGGCCTTTTTTCTATGGCTTGGGAACTATTGTACAGAGTATCTTTCGCTTTTTAGACGGAAAATACAGAGTCACTGCAAATAGCCAAAAACCTCACACAAAATCCAGAAAGGCTGCTTTCTCGCAGAAAAACAAATTCACAATGGTTCAATGGCAGTTGGAACTGAAGCCGAATAAATTGTGTAAACGAATAACTTTTTGATTCTAAAACGGAATACTATGGAAGTAATGCTGCACAAAAATGAAAAAAAATGAAAAAAAAAATAAAAATTTGAAAATGCGTTTAACAAAAGGTAGGGAAATCTCCACCATCAAATACGAAATGATAAGAGGATACTATGATTCCCTGTAGTTAAGGAGAGAAGCTCCATGGATGCCTTCTTTGGGCTACCAAATTAGAAGTGATCATTCATAAATTTAGAACTACATGAACTTTCCATAGGCGCCGTGTGGTGGCAAGCTCGCCAGTATTCAGTATAATAGAGCCAAACGATGCAATCACGCTAAAAATTACGTTGCGAGGTAAGTTTCCAGCAGCAATTACAACTCTATTCATCCACAATGATGGCTCGGTTCAATGACCAAACCTTTATGTTTCAACACTTCACAAATGTCTCCACTTACAGATATACGTTTCTTAAGTTTTAATGTGGTTTTCTTAAATTTTAAAATATTTTGCAATATATTATTAGGAGTTCAGCAGAACGTACCCTGTCAACAATTGTTCCCTTCCCAGTATTATTTTCAAGAGGTCTACTGAAGCCATTTCTGCCAATTACACACAAGTATCATTCGAAACTTGCTAACTTCCCTTACAGGGCGAAAACAAATTTCGGCTTCTCCACAGTAAAAAATGTTGGGCTCTATTCGTTCTTGGCCAAACTTCAGGACATTTAATCAAAAACCCGGAAATTAGAACGAAAAGCTTGATCTATTGCCAAACAATTAATTTTAGGCTCATTATGGCCTAATCAAAAGCTTCATTAAAACACTCTGGGATCCACTCGTTCTTGACCAAACCCGGAAATTAGAATGCAAACCTTGATCTTTATCTATGGCCTAATCGAATGCTCCAGTAAAAAATTTTGGGCTCCACTCGTTCTTGACCAAATTTCAGGACATTTAATCTAAAGCTGGCAGAATCCAAATCAAAAAATTGGGCTAAACCCGGAAATTAGAACGAAAAGCTTGATATATTGCCAAACAAATAATTTTAGGCTCATTATGACCTAGTCGAATGATCCAGTAAAAATTTTTGGGCTTCACTCGTTCTTGACCAAACTGCAGATCATTTAATCTAAATCTATAGAAGAATCCATATCGAAAATGGAGCGGATTCCAAATTTTCTTGTAGTGGAGCCCAAAAAATTTTAATGGAGAATTTCATTAGGCCAAAATGAGCCTAAAATTATTTTTATGTCAATTGATCTTGTTTTGCGCTCTAATTTCGTTTTGGCCCAATTTTCGATTTAGGTTCCGCTACCTTTAAAGCGATGAAGCCTTTTCTAGAATGAGCAAAATAAAAAAATTTAAATAGGGCATTTAATTAGCCTAAAATTAACCTTTAATTTTTCAATTGTTTTTAAATCATTTTTTGATATAGGTTCTTCTAACTTTCTAAAGCTAGCAGAACCCGCTTTTTAGTCAGAATGGGTGGAGCCCAAATTTTTTAATAGAGCATTTAATTAGCCTATTGTTAGCCTAAATTATTCACACTATCTTGTAATGTTCTGCTGAATGGGTTCTGCTAGCTTAAGGAACGTTTTGGAATGCTAAGTTGGAATAAGAAAAATAAATTTCAAAACCCATCAAGACGCAGGGCTAGTAAACCTTACCTTTTAATTTAGATAATCGGTAAATTGGGTAAATGAAAATTTCATGTGAGATTATCAAATCGTGACACGTCGGTCCACAAAAGTTTAAATTACGAGCATTTTAATTGTTAGTAGAGGGTTTTCCAAAACCAAAGGAAAAATCTGATCAAAAGTGCCGTAAGAGAGTCGATTTGAAAAAAAAACTGATTTGTACAGGACTTAACATAGTTTCACTGCTATAATGCTTTTTTATTATTTTATTCATATTATTGGCACCAATCTGCAAATGTAAATGGCTAAATAAACATTTTATTGTTTCAGATCCACAATTCCACAACAGTCCAGAGTTCAGTACATCAACCGAGAAGTTACCGATTTCTGAGATTAATTCGAATCGAATTCTAACAGCAACAACCAACAATTCAAATCCTTCGTACCAAAATTTAACAAATTTAATTGATTCCTCCGCTGCATCCATACATGATAAGTTTTATGGTGAATTCTTTACAATTGGCCCCAGGCGAAAAGATTGCAGAAATGTATCATCCGTACCAATACAGTCAGGCTCAAATAAAACCCCTAATATAATAGGAACCGGTGCTACATCATTAAATGAATCTCTATATACAGCGGATACCCTAAAATTAACATACTGTGCTGCTGTTGTGACCTCTGTAAAAACAGCAACGAATAGTAATGCCAACAGTAATAATAATAAGAACCTTACGGCGTACACCACCTCGACGATAAGTGACAGTGAGACAAATAATAAAACATTTTTAAGTAAACCAAAAACATTTTCATCGGTATCATCCACATCAACATCCTCGGGACCATCTACATCGTCAGTACTATCGATCCAGCAACAATCGATATTATCGGCATCATCAAATCCAATTAGTGGCAGTAAGTACTCGAGAACCCAAACAGATTTTACGATTGCCGTATAAATCGTATATGCATTTGTTTAGTGGTCGGGAAAATAAGAATTAAATTTAAAAATTTTAATTTTACATATCAGTTGGTTTCATTTTCTTGATATCTTAATCGACAAAATTTATCGACCACTAAGAAGAGATACATAGAAATAACCTAACTTAATTACACAACTATCGCTGTCTTTTATAATACATATACAGGGTGTCCCAGAAGTGGACGATCAAACGGAGCAGGGTTATAGGGGATCTCAATTCCAACAAAAACAGCCAAATAAAGTTTTTCGAATTGTTGATGGTGCAAAAGTTATTCCACTTTTAGTGTTTTTAGTGCATGTGCACCCAGCAAAAAATTAATTTAAAAAAACATCCAGAGTTCTTTTGTTTAACTTTCGTTTTTAATCATTTTTATAAGCTATATTTTCTTCCGTCAAATAAAAATAATGGTTTTGTTTTTTTGAAGTTTTTTTGATTCGCTCTACTATACAGAAAGTTGATCCAATTTCAGAAAAATATGTGACACTAATGCAGACTTTAAAATAGTTTCTCACGCCGGGCTAATCACAACAAAATGTTTTATATCATTTTTTTCACAACGTGAAGTTGAGTTTATTAAAAAAATGCACTTAGCAAAAATTTCGATTTCTAACCCCAAGTTCGATGAACACCAAGGTAGCTAAAATATACCAATTTTTTAAGCAAATTTGTCGTATAAAAAGAAAAACGGGCGCATTTCAAAATATCGCATTACAAACGTATTTCAAAATCCCGTATTTTTAAAAAAATCCCGTATCTCAAAATCCCGTATTCTAAAAATCCGTATTTTAAAATCACTCATGTTTTATTTCACCCGTCACCTCCCATATTTTAGTTCACACTTCACGAGAGATTTTGTAATGCGAGATTTTGTATTGCGGGATTTTGTTATGCGAGATTTTGAAATGCGAAATTACGTACCACACCCTTCGTTGTTTATCAAGACGTCCGGGAGTGCCACGGTCCACGTTGTGGGCATGAACGAGACCTTTTACCTGCTGACCATAAATAAAAGGACGCAGTTTTGACAAGAAATGTGGATGCCAAAAAAATTCGCAAATTTTTGAACAACGACGAAACATTTTTTATAAGAGAGGAGATATTCAATATCCATAATTTACACTATACACTATAATTTGAACTAAAATTTGTGCGGTATAGTCGGTTTCAACGCCAATTTGGAGTGAATGTGTGTGCGGGAATAGTCGACGGAAAATTAAATGACGTGGAACTAGGTGGCTGCAACATGATGGAGCTCCCTCTCTCTATGCACTAGTAGTGAAACAACACCTTAACGTAAATTATCCAAGCCGCTGTATTTCAAGGGGATGGTCCATTGCGTGGCCACTGCGGTCTCCTGATCTAAATCCTTTAAACTTTTTAATGTTTTGTAAAGAGCTGCTTTATGAAAGAGTGAACCAGACCGAGCAGGAGATAACGAACGTGCGTTTCGACGGATTAAGCAAAATTTTATACGGTGATCTCTATTATGTATTTTGGCAAATGGTGGATCCTTCAAACACTTATTATCAAAATAAAATTAATAAAAAAAAATTATTTTACTAATTTTGTTTTATTTGTGACATTTAGTTAAGAACTCAAAATTTTGCTAAGTGCATTTTTTAATAAACACGATGAAAGCGGGTCAACTTTATTTAGTACATTGTTTTCTCACTGACGTTACTTAAACGTCAACAAAAATTGTTGAGAACCAAAAAGACAAAACCATTGTTTTTATTTGACCGAAGATAATACAGGAAAATAGCTCCTTGGCTGTTTTTTGTTGGAAATGAGCTTCCCTATATCACTCTGCTTGGTATGATCGTCCAATTCTGGGACACCCTGTATGTATATATAAAATAATAAAATTTAAAATAGAAACTCCTTTGAACAGTATATAGGCTAACGCCTACAGAAATATAATAATAATCCCTTAATTTCTTTTGGCCTCATTAAACAGATTCCCACCAAATTTTAATAACCCCACGATAATATTAAAAATTTACAAATTTGTGTTATTTACCAATTAAATGGGTGTTGTTGTGATCCTCCATGTAATAATTTATAAGACCTAACAGAATTGTTTGGTTCCTTTTATTTTAAAAGGGTCCCAACAAAATAAATAGAGAATATAATAAATAAAATATTAATATTAAGGATAAACAGTTGTAAAATATTTAATGAAAGTTTAAATAAATATCAAATTTTTTTTAAAGGGATTTTTATCCCGGGTCGTCTTTTTTAGTACGGCAAATCAAAATAAATTTTTAGTCGTTATATTTTGTTTATTTATTTACATCAGCGCGTAACAAAGGTGAGTGTTTATTCCTTAAATCCTTTCCTTGTTTTAACTCAAACCCCTCTTTTTTCAATAGGCTTCTTAACTAATTTTTAACGGATTAACTGAGTACAAGAAACCCCCCAAGAACATGATTAATACGTTTTATTTTTTTTTTTTTTTTTTTTGTTATGGTATACAAAAAGCATTGGTCCTTAACAAGGCCCACGACAGATCTGAGCTTAGCCGCGCAAAATAGGCACCGTCGTACAGTCTCTGTTCCCGATAATTTGATTCTACGTAACGGTGTGATTGTGATCGGCTTAGGCCACTAGATCATTCTAAGTACAACGTAACATAGTGGCGCTCAACGTGGGGCGGGTAGAACATCCATACATGAATCCATATGTGTGCTTTAATTGTGCCAACATCGGTCATCCTTTTCAGAATTATTCAAAGCCTCGCACTCGATTCTGCTAATAGTATGCGGATTTATGAATGTCACGGTATCGGATTGTTCAAAATGCTCGGGAAATGCTGCGCGGGACCACATAAATTCTGGGGATTTGAGTACCCCGAAAGTACTAATATAATCCCAGAAAAGCAATAGTGCTTGCAATACCGATCCCGAACTGTATAAAATAACCAAGAACGATAGGAATCCGACTCGCTAGCCTGATAGTCGATTTTCCAGTACCTCGCACACAAAAACATATTCGACGCTTTATAGGCATGTATGGATGGTATCGGTGATTTATGAAAAAAAAAATCTGTAATTTCGTCACCACTGACCATGACATGTTGAAGAAAACGATGTCTGATTCTCGTTCAATGTTCACCAAAATATTTTACCTGATACTTTGTCCCGGTATAAAGCTAAGAACACAAGGGAGGTTCGGGATTAGGACTCCTATAAGGAGGATTTAAGAAAGTACAAAAAGAGAGTGGAGGAAGGCACAAAAGGGGACTTGGAGACTCTTCTGTTCACTAACCCAATCAGTGCTAGTTATTTAATTATACCGGACGATGACACGATGAAGAGTGGAGCTCATCGAAGAACACTGGAAGATATGGAAGGCATGATGGACCGGGAACGAATCCTGTGGGTGGTGAACGGTTTTAAGCCTTATAAATCGGCGAGCCCAAAGGAACTCGGTAGTCATCCTCCCCTGGCTCGAGATTATCTTCAGGGGATGTCTGAAACTGGTTTATATTCCTAGGAAATGGACGGAGGTCAGAGTGGTCTTTATGCCGAAATCGGGAAAGAGCTCTCTTTTGAAAACCTTGGAAAATTTGGTACATGCAGGTGTTCGATCAAAAATTGAGCCCAGGTATTGGGCAATGTCGGAACTTCCGTACTGTAAGGGAAAGCCGGTGGATACGGCTCTGCACGATCTAGTACGCATGATTGAGAAATCAATTTACTCGAAAGAGTTTTATATGGTGGCATTTCTTGACATTGAGGGTGCCTTTAATAATGTAAAAACGGAGGCGATCATGGAAGGATTCTTTGAAGTGTAGTGATGATTAAATTGCTGTTGAAACTGGAGAGAGAGGGACCAGGGGTTGTAGCGTGTGCAGACGATGTAGCGATAGCTGTCTCAGGCTAATTTCTGGATACGATTATGGATGTTTTGCAGAATGCACTCCTGATCGTCATGAAATGGGCCAGCGGATGTGGATTAGGGATCAACCCTTGGTACTTTTTACTAAGAAATATAAAATTCTGGTAGTTAACCCCCTACCGTGAACGGCATTAAACTGGCTTTTGCCGACAGAGCGCGATTTTTGGGCATAATCTTGGACAGTAAGCCCAGCTCGTGCTCGTGTAGGAACGCCATAGGTAAGAGATGAGGTTTGAAACCAGAGGTGGTACACTGGCTCTATACCGCAGTGGTAAGACTTGTGCTGATGTAATTAGGGCGCTTAGGACGACATCTACACGCGCTTTAGAAGTTAAGTTCCACCTTATCCCAATCAAATTGTTTGATAAACAGATGGCAGCCAATGTGGTTACGAGACTCTCGGCTGGCTCTCAGTGGAAGTGTCTTCAGGCAGGACACTCGACGGTAGTTAGATCGCTAAGGGAAGAACTGGCGAATCTAAATTATATTAAACCAATGTTGTGCAATTTTTTACGGGCGGCTCTAAGCTAGACGGCAAGGTAGGAGTCGGAGACGGAGTCTTCTGTGAGAAGCTTAATGTTAATATTTCTGTTCGTTTCCCTGATTACTGCATCGTGTACCAGGCTGAAGTGGTGGCGATAGGAGAAGTCGTAACATTGTTGAAACATAACGTGGTATCCGTAAGCGATATCGAAATTCAGGACAGTCAAGATGCTGTCAGATCACTAACTTCACGGGCAACCCCAGCGAAAAGTACTCATAAATACGTAGAACAGCCACCAGAGGCCGATTACACTAAAATCTACGATCAGTCAGATCAACGACCTGAAAAAAGGGTATGAATCGGCACCAATTGGACCGAGACCCTAACCTGAGGAGGTGTGTGTGAATTTCATGACCACGTACATAAAATAGTAACATATGAAGCCGGGTAGACCAGGCCTAAGTCTAAATGACGTGATGCATATTGAACCTCCACTACAAAACGACTTGTGACTTGTTCACCGGGAATATCGAGAAGATGTATCGCCAAATACGAGTGCAGAGAGAACATCAGAGTTATCGAACTATCATTTGGAGAGAAAGGCCAACAGCAACTAGCGCCATTCGGACACTACATCAACTGGCTGAAGATGGTCCGCTCAACATCCAGAGGCGAGGTGCATTCTCAAACGAGATTTTTATGTAGATGATGTCCTAACGGGCGCTGATACCGTTGAAGAGGCTTAGCAATTGCAATACCAACTAGTAAAACTACTTCATAAGGGTAAAATGGGATTAAATAAATGGTCTAGCCACCAACAGAGCCTCTTGCCAGAGATTCTGGCGCTGATCTTACCTTCACCGACGAACAGGCGGGAGATCACTTCATGTTCCACATCCAGTTACCCCTTAATAACAGCAAACTCATGAAGCAGCAATATTTGTCGGAAATGTCAAATATTGTCGAGTCCCTGGGATGGCTTGCACCACTAACCATGAATTGCAAACTAATGTATCAGACAATGCAGAGTTTCGACTTCGATTTGGATGACCTAGTGCCACTCGAACTCTCTAAGGAATGGGATCACCTAAAGAGGGACTTAAATGAAAGTCAAGCCGATACCTTAATTATGCCACAAACGTGATCCTAATCCGCCTACGCAGCCGTAATATTTAGTAAAATCGCCGTAAACGACCAAATAACCAGCCGATTACTAACGGCAAAAACTAAAGTCCAAACTGATCATCCCTATGCCTATAGAGCTAAGTGAAGCACTGTTGTTAAGCCAACTAGTACAACAAGTGACCAAAGCCCTGGACGTGAATATCACCAACATAACCTTATTTACTGATTCCATGATCACATTATGGCATGGATTCAAAAACATCCGTCCACGTGGAAACCGTTTTTCGTAAACCGGGTCGCAGAGATTCAAACCATCAGCGACATACAATCATGGAAACATACATATTCGGTCGGAAGATAATCTCAGAAGGTGCCATAGGAGGGGAAGGAGATTTCCGAGACATCAGAAGAGATCACATTCAGTTCACATCTTCAAATACTGACTAGTCAATTAGCAATAAACATTCATCTCTCAGCAAAATCATCCGAATGTCTACATATTAAGATGACGGACCAAACATCGACATCCGGTTATAATCCCATACAATTGACACTTTACTGACTTGATCGTAGATTGAGGCCATCGCCAAACATTACATGAGAGTAATCCTCTGACTTTAGCATATATTCGCAAACGATTCTGGACCATCAGAGGGGTTCAAGCAGTTAAACACCACACGCACCATTGCATCCGATGCCATCGATTCAAGGTTAAAACCTTTGAACAGCTCATGGGAAACCTGCCTGCTCATCGAGTCACTGTAACTGGAGTGGATTATGCAGGACGCATTAACATACGGACGAGCAGTGGCCGTGGAAATAAATCCTACAAGCTGTATATCTGCATCTTCATCTGCTTCAGTACCAAAGCAATTCACATCGAAGTAATTTCGGACCACATGAGTTGACGCCATATTCAGTCATTGAACATTTCAGACATTTACTTGAAGGAAGACCATTTTACAGCTTTTGACAGACCATAAGCTACTAATAATTGCATTTAAGCCAAATCCAGCTAAAGCTTCTCCAAGTCAGTTCAGACACTTGGACATTATAGGGCAATTTACGACGAACATATAGCATGTTTCCAGAATAGATAACGTTGTAGTTGATACTCTTTCACGCATCGAGGAAATCACGATACGGAAAGCGGAATTGCACGATGCGGAATTAAAAGAACTAATGGAAAGTAAAGGACAGCTGAAATGTCAAGCGATGCCATTACCTAATTCCAACCAGAATGTTATCTGTGAGACCTCAACTGGAATAAACCGGCCATACATACCTGACGCGTTCCGGAAAGCAGTTTATGAGTCTATTCATAACTTGGCTCACCCAGGAATTTCCACCAATTGGCACAAAATTGTTTAGAATGCCAGAAATCGAAGGTGACAAGGCACACTAAGAATGTTTTGGGACATTTTCCGCTGGTATCTCAGAGATTCAACCAAATTCGTATAGATATTGTTGGACCACTTCCATCTTCGGACGAACATCGCTTCTGTATCACCATGATAGACAGATACACCCATTGGCCAGAGGATATTGCTATTGCAAACATTCGAGTGGAAACGGTTGCGTTAGCCTTACTAACTGGATGGATTACTCGTTCCGGTGTTCCGGAAACAATCGTAACGGACCAGGGTTTTCAGTTTGAATCTAAGCTGTTTGTGGAGCTCTCTAAACTACTGCGATTTGAAAGAAAAAGAACTACAAGTTATAACCCTAAAGCAAATGGTTTGATCGAAAAATGGCACAGGACTCTTAAAGCCGCGATTATGAGCCATAACAGATGGGATTGGACTCATTCCCTTATTACAATATTGTTGATTACGGGACAACGTCGGCGGAACTGGTTGAGGATAAACCAGCTCTCAGGCTACAGTCAGAATTCGCGTGTCATTACTTAGAGATCATTTCAAGGAACTACGACCTCATCCACCCACCCGTCATATTTCTGAGCAGAATGGATTCGTTTTTAAGATACTAAACACATGTTTTCATCTATTGTTGCGAACTGATGCGGTTCGTAAGTCGCTCCAGCCACCTTATAAACACTATTTGTAAAAGATTTTTTATTAAAAATCGTAAACTTTTTCAAATTTTAATTATCACAATATGAATTATAAATATTAAAATGAAATAAAATTTGGTTTCTTGATTAAAAATTCTTATATACTAAGTAGATAATGAATTTCTTTATTGTGTGATAATTTTAAGTTTTTATTTAGAGACCGGTTTCGGATTATCGTCCATCTTCAGTCTTCATTTTACTACTGAATACGAGAATAAAAATTCATGCATTTTAAATGCTGCACTTGTCAATGTTAGTGTATTGTGTGTCATCTGTAGTGTCAGTGCACCTAGAATACTACAGGCCACACTGCTTGCTATGTCATTAAATTTATGTCTACAGTTTTTTTTTTGAACTGTAGATGGCAGTCATGTTCATAAAATGAAAAAACGAAAACAAACAGAAAAAAAAAATTATTTTTATACATGTGCTAAAAGTAAGGTTATGTCTTCTCGTAAATTATAGGAAATGTGTACATTTTTTATGTGTTTACATATTTAACACATTTTAAAATGCATAATTGTATAATAATATTATGAATAAATACTTTTACCAATAGCTTTCTATTAAATTTTAAAATATATTATTAAAATATTTTTCTTGTTTGTTTACAATTTTTTTCTTATCAATATGACAGCAAAAACAAAAAAAATCAAATCAATCTTTTTTAATTTTAGTGCTGCCTATAATAGCCAAAGAGAAAACTGACGACATAAATTGACGTCACATAGCAAAATTTTAAAAGCAGTGTGGCCTGTAGTATTCTAGGTGCACTGGTAGTGTAGAGCCAATACCACTATATACAGGCCGATTTTTATTAAAAAAAAAAAAATCTGAGTTAGTATGAGAAGTATTGAGAAATTAATTTGGCGGCATACACATGAAAATATTTATTATGAAAAAACTTTAAAAATCCTTGTTTACGTCCCATAAATCATTTATATCTTTTAAATGAGCTAGAAATGTGAACTATTGTCTCTTTCTCTCTAATCTTAACTCCTTTAGTAACATTTATAAACAAAAAAAAAATCTTGTTAAGAAACTTTTCGTTCATTAACTTTCCAATTAGAACAACAACCCATTTTTCCATAAACCACGTGCTCTTTACGAAAACAAAATTTTTTTGTTTAGTTTTGTGGTTCATGTTGATGTTACTATTTTCTTTGGTTGTTGTTTTTGGTTTTATACGTTGAGCTACAGTGTGGGGAAAGACAACCGTAACAGATTGATGTAAAGTAATATTTATTTAAATTTTGTAATTATGTAGTTTACGTTATATATTAATTATTAATATATAATATATTGTGTTATGTAATTAATATATTAATTTAAATATGTAATTGTAATGGAAAGCGATATTTTAACATAATTTAGTATATCTATTTAAGAATATTATGTATATATGATTTGATTAGGGAATAAAAATCACACCGTTACCACTAAGTACGTACAAATGTTTCGATAGTTCACTGTACAAAATATTCCGTTTACGTAGGTATAGTATACACATAAAAACAAATTGGATGAACATTCAATCAGTTCCGTTTTTTTTTCTCCCCACTGTACTAATGTTTACATTTAACTACTGTAAGAATTTTTTCCAATTCATATAAAAGAATACGAATGTTTTATGTGGGAACTATAGATAGAATAAAAAAAATAAAAAAAATGACGTAAGAGAGCGAGATATGGAGGCTGTTAGTAAAATCTACATTGTTAACATTGTTACAACTGTCATTGTAAGTATGAGGTATGCACTTAACAATGATTTTGTTACAAATGTCAATGATTGATTTTACAGATGATTGACGATGACCAAAACCAACGCCTTCTATACTACTGGCCTTTTACTAATCTCATTCTTCGCACATGACGTCAATTTAAGTCTATACCGAGACTGCGCAATAATAATTTTAGGATATTTACACTAACAAAGCAACTAGAGAAAGCAACAATAACATCGACTTAGTGTGTCGTCATCATTTGGTGTAAGCGGCCAGTAGTTTAGAAGGCATTGCCAAAACCAACATATAATAAAACGCAAAACAGAAAACTAATTTCTATTTTCATCAATAGGAAAATAATTATTAAATTAGATATCCGTAAACTTTGAGTATTAAAATTATGATTTTTTAAATAATTCTCAATTATACGCATAGTATTTTTATCAAACACATTGACCACATAAAAAGTTTATTAAAAAATAATTTTGTTTAGATATTGATGTGAAACAATAATTTTTTCGTTTGATTGTATAGCGTATATTTAGTACTTTGACAGCTGGAAAGGCAGTCTCGAGTAGGGTTGAGAATGACTTTGTAACAATGTTAAAACGAGTTTACGAACGACAAAAAGCACGTGGCCGTTGTTACAATGGTAGTTTCAGAACGATTTAGAGCTGTCATTGTTAACAATATCGTAACAATGTAGAGTTTACGAACAGCCTCATGGGCCAACTATAGATGCAATAAAAAAAATAACAGAAAAACGTAAGAAACGAAGACAAAAAATTATTATTCCAATTTGACTTTTCGGCTATAGATTATTTAAAATATTAATTTCATTCAAATATTTCATGTAATATTTTTTTAATGTATATGCTAAAATATTGTAAACGTATTATATCTCAACAAATATATGTGTTTAAAATTATAAAAATTATTTATATGCGGTTTAAATTACCGCAATTCGATAAATTATTTTTAAGGTTAGGTTAGCTTTAGAAAAATACAATTCTACAGTGTAGTGAAAATTATTTTTGATTTTATATTCATATTAGTATATGTGTACATGAATATTTTATAAATAGAAAACATAAAATGCACGAATAATAACAAATTCCCATATATATATAAAATAATAAACAAGCATATTACATGCAACGCACAAAAATTTGTTTGAGTTTTGTTGTTGTAAGGATGAAACACACCAAGCAGCAGCAACGAGCAGCAAATTTAAATTTTGGCTTATTCGCTTTTTTAATGATACAAAATCATAGTTTGCGTATAAATATAGGTATTTCCATTAAAGGACATTAAGTATTTTGTAATAATTGAAAAATTTAAATTTAAAGAAACTGTATTGAATGAAGTTGCATCTGTCTCGGCATCAATAGGTTCCACACCCAGCAGCTTCAATTTGCTGCTCTTTGAGGCTACTCATAACCTCGATAAAATTTGCACAATTCAATTTTATTACTAAAACAAAACAATCTGCTGCGCTGCTTGGTGTGCACGCCCATAAGCAGCCGTTAGTGTGGATTGCTTGGAATATGTTGCGCTGCTCTTGGTGTGTTTCATCCTGTAATCATTAAGTTTTTTATTTCCGGACGAAAATTTTCGCTCTGCTATTCTTTTTAAGTGACAGCAAAATAAAACGCAATTTCTGTTATAGTTTTTATTTTTGTTATTCTTAGTATGGTCGAATACATATAAATCCTATCTCTCGCTCTCTTACGTTATATTTTTTATTTTTTTTATTCTACTATAGTTCCCACTCATGATGAACAAACATGTAAAGAGGTGAAATATTCCCATGTTTCATTTTCGTCTTTTTGTGCGCATTGCGTCACGTGTATCCAACAAAACGGAAATTTACATTGAATTTGTCGATTTTTCGATTAATTATTTAAATAAATCTGCAATAAGCGTATGTTTTTTAAACGACTTTTTTATTTTTGATAATTACAGTTTAACTAAACACATTTTTATGGTTTACCCTTTTTGTTTCATTTTATGACCGAAATATTTGAGGAAATAGACCGTCGAGATATATTTTTCAAGCCGACGGCAAAATAAGGATAGAATAATTTGAGTATATATATAACATAAAACTATAGAATTGTTAATACATATGTTTACTAACAAAATATTATGTACCTGTCTGCAGCTATTATGAACTAATTGTTGTCTAAATATCTATTTAGTTGTGGTTTTAATTGTAACGAATTTATTTACTGTGACCGTACCAATTAACAATTGAAATGAATTTCTTAGTTGATGTGGATTTCGAGATTGTTGAATGATTTATTAAAGTTAAAATAATTTTGATTGTAACTAAAAATCAGAAAATAATTAAAAAATTGCTTCAACTATACTTATCAAACTTAAATAAGCTTTTTCATTTAAAAAAAAAATACATTTATTATCCATTTATTTAAAAAAATAATAAAAAAAACCCGAAATCACATGTTTGGTGGATACAAGTGACGTCACATTAGCATGCGCAATATTCCACATTGTTCTCTTTTCATCATGGTCCCCACTATAGGATTTAAATGTATAATAAAAATGCATATTACTTGTAACGCACAAAAATTTGTTTGAGTTTTGTTGTTGTAATTGTTAAGTTTTTTATTCTTGCACGAAAATTTTCTCTCTGTTATTCTTTTTACGTGACAGCAAAATTAAAACGCAATTAAACTTTTTATTTTTTTATATTTTTTTTATTCTGAGTATGGTCAGAATAAAAAAAATATAAAAAAATAAAAAGTTTAATTGCGTTTTAATTTTGCTGTCACGTAAAAAGAATAGCAGAGAGAAAATTTTCGTGCAAGAATAAAAAACTTAACAATTACAACAACAAAACTCAAACAAATTTTCGTGCGTTACAAGCAACGTTCTCGCTAAGCTGGGCACACGGGCGACCGCCCAGATTTAAATTGTATTTTGCCCATCATAATTTTTAGCCGCCCATCTGCAATATTGCTAACATTTTTTTCGTGTTAGTTACAAAATTTAAAAATTTGTAAACCCACGCAGTTTAATTTTTTTTTTACATATATGACGTGACTTTTTTTTTTTAAATTTACTCCATTTACTGTAATGACTAAACAAAAATTAGATTTAAGCTCAAGCTCCACGAAAATATTATTAAGGACGAAGCTGTAACTACTATGGCTTGAAAATCTGAAAATGGACAATCATATAAATAACATATGACCCGTTAAAAAAACACCCAGTAGCAAGTTCTTTACTTGTCACCACCAGGAATCGAATCCGGGACCCCCGAATAACAGACCCCCGAACAAACAAGACGGCTTCAAAATTTAGAGTAGAATGGTTAAATGAACTCGTTAAAACAGAAGTCCTGTCGTTATCAATTAAACAAAAAGTTATATTATATGAAATTTCTAGTTATCAAATTGAAACAAATGATGTACTTTGTAAAATATGTATTGAAGCAAAAGCTGACAGTGATTTTTATAAAAGGGAAAAATTGGAAATTATATTACAATGCGTGGATTCCACAGTGAAACGAATTTTTCCAGTAAAAAATATTGGGAAACCGAAAAGAGAAGAGTATATTTAAATTACGTTAGAGCGGCAAAGACAGCAGCTTTTGTTTATTTTTTATAGCATAATTTATAGTCAAAATAGTGACAGATTGGGGGCAATATACAGAGTGGTACCTATAACTTTATAGAGATAGTATACTCTTACGATAAAAAACAGCTTCACAGTTTCACAGTCAACAACTTGTATATGTGGCTTTATCACGATCTCGTAGAGCAGTTCATCACGTCGGCTAACAATGATTATGTCTTCTACCATGAACGTAAAAATGTAACCTCAATTGGTCCTCTTCTCACCACAAAACTGCTAAGTATAGCTCAGGATGTAATGGCGAATTTTGTACGAGATAATAATGACGTCTGGTTTTTAACATTGAACTGCCAGAATCTCAGGTCGCTTCACCTCGACTTAACTGATACAGTCACGCAGGGATGCTCAATTCTTTTGCTCTCCTAGAACCTGCATGTTCAATTTTCCTAATTTTCAATGCTGCGTTCAGTTCAAGAGAAATAGTCAGCGGGCGGTTGGAGTAGTAGTATATAAAAATTCAAGTAGAACTCATACAGTCACCTCGCATAAGGAAATCATCGTTGGACAAACAACTGGTATGAGCGTTACAACACAACCCATTGGCGATATAAGATGCTTTTGGTAGTTATATACACCTCGCCGAATAAAGCTGTCGAAGACACAATCAAGTACATACATTTCGTCTTTGCTCCATATTCTGAAAGAATTTCAATTCATTTTGCTGCTCCCTAAGATCAGTGATGAATCACTTATAAACTTCCTGCGATACGAATTCGATTTGCACAAGACCTCAGATCGAAATATATCTTCTACGAGATATGTGAGAAATATAAGATATATGTACTAGGAGATATGGGACCACGTCTTTGATGCTTGCAGCTACCATATGCCAATTGCGTTGGTTATACCGAAAGAGTAATAGACCAATTTGATGGTAATAAACGAATGAAAAAATCTGGTTAGTAAAATTTCATTTCTACTTCCTTCAAAGTAAACCATACACACGCACCATACATATGCCATGTTTACACATCTCCTTGAGAGTACTAATGGACTCACTCTTTTTTTTTTAAAGCTATTGCAGTTGTATTGCATTGCAATACGTAGCCGCATCAATATAAAGAATAGAATGTCGTTACCCCAGTATTGTGTTTTAAATGCATGCATTTAAATGCACGCATTTTGCATACATTTAAAACACTTAAATACTGGGTGACGATATGTACACATAGCAAATCAGGATACATATACACATACATTCAAAATGATCGAGCATGCGCACATTTCGACTTTAATGTTTTGTGGAATACAAAATAAACAGCGAAGAACCATATTACACAAAATTTACAATAAATACAAACACATACATACATGCAAATAAAAATAAAGTTGTTCGAAATCAGAATTATAGAAATGTAAATATTATTAGCTTTTGTTTTACTTGATCGTGAATGAATGAAGGAGTACAAGAAATAATGCACATGTATATTTTTTATGTTTTTCATGTGTAGATGTAGTGTATTCGTATTATTTAATTTTTCGTATATTTCATATGCGTTAGAGTAATGGAAAACGGATGAAATGGGATTTTCAATTTTTTACCTGTTTACGTCACAACGTTCCTATATTTCTAAATGGTGTCAATTCTTTCGGGAAGTTGTTTAAAACGGAAAATTGATTTTGCTGAGTACCGTTATCTGCTTGGTATTCACACATTCAATTCCTGATACATACATAATATAGTATAAAGCACGAAAAAAATTTAAAAAATGAAATGGGCTTTAAAAAAGTGGAAAGGCGCAATGGGAATTTCCAGCGCATTGAGATTCTCGCTGGGAGTTGCAATATTCGTTTATAAATAACTCATAAATACTCGTACATATGTAGGTAATTCTCCATTATTAATAACGACCGTTTAATAAACACCACACAAAACAAAAATAATATTCATTATTCTGGATCGTAATGATAGTAATGATAGATTAATAAATTTTACCGTGTGAATTATAGAGCTCTTAAAATAAATATATGCGCTATCAGTAAGACTTTAGATTTTTCAATAATACTCGTAATAATTAAATTTAGGGATATTCGAGAACTCGGATTAGTCAGATTAAAGGCTAAATAATTTGATTAAATATTATTGGAGGTGTACCAAAGTAATATGTAATCAAAAATAATATTGTCCATTCCAATATTTAGCTACTTCATAAAATCTATTCATAAAACAATTTTTAACCCTCGTCCGGCGGCATAATTTTACTACGCTAAAAGGCGGCAGACGTACAATTGTATTTTCAAATATTTTATATGAAAATCGTCACTGTAGTCATAATTTTTGTAAATACATAATATTTGGAATTTCCACATTATTAAAATGTAGAGATCTCACAAATCTTTAACTCTCTCCGGCTTCTACAAGAAGACTTATTAGTATTTAAAAACAGAAACAGAAATATACATGCCGCCTGACGAGGGTTAAATAACTTAACCCCTTTAACTGTTTAATTTTGTTTCGGAAAACTTTTTCTCCCTGCTTAATTATGAATATTCTAAAATGTACATACATATTTTTTAAATGATCTTTATTTGCCCTTCTTCTGGAAAAAGAAATTACAGTTGATACGATTGTAATTTTTTTTATCTTTATGACGAATATACTCGACATTCGTATCGTTGTGACGTAAACAGGTAAAAAATTAAAAATCCCATTTCATCCGTTTTCCATTACTCTAACGCATATGAAATATACGAAAAATTAAATAATACGAATACACTACATCTACACATGAAAAACATAAAAAATATACATGTGCATTATTTCTTGTACTCCTTCAAAACCAACAACAATTAAACGCCCTGAACAACGTCTGAAACGCAGATACCAATATACAACAAACTACAGAAGATTATGTTGGTTACACTAACAATCCCATGTTAATTTTTTTCTTTCGCACCACTACTTATTAAACTAGTGCGCACACACAATCTACACATATGTTCTAATACAACTATCTATAGTGCAGTTTTTTCTGTATTTGTTGCATTAGCATGGCTTTATATTGTTGTTGGATTTGACTCCTTCATTCATTCACGATCAAGTAAAACAAAAGCTAATAATATTTACATTTCTATAATTCTGATTTCGAACAACTTTATTTTTATTTGCATGTATGTATGTGTTTGTATTTATTGTAAATTTTGTGTAATATGGTTCTTCGCTGTTTATTTTGTATTCCACAAAACATTAAAGTCGAAATGTGCGCATGCTCGATCATTTTGAATGTATATGTATATGTATCCTGATTTGCTATGTGTACATATCGTCACCCAGTATTTAAGTGTTTTAAATGTATGCAAAATGCGTGCATTTAAATGCATGCATTTAAAACACAATACTGGGGTAACGACATTCTATTCTTTATATTGATGCGGCTACGTATTGCAATGCAATACAACTGCAATAGCTTTAAAAAATGTATTCTTATTTTTCTGTTTATTTTCTACACACACATATGTATGTCAAATATATATGTTTCGATTTTTTGTGTGTGTTGTTTTTATTTTAGAAAATTGAGAAAAAAGGAAAGAACTATATTGAAGTATATATGTACGTCCTATTTCCGTCCGATAGCCGCAAAATTAACTCCAAATATTTCGATTTGAAATTTCATATGACAATTTATTGTACTAAGATTATCACTCTTATGTATTTTCTTTATGGTTTTATCACAGATAAGCATTAAAGATGTGGATCTTTCCTACAACCGCGATGTATATGAAACAAAAATTATTAATTTACATACCCTGTTATTATAGGGGTTTTGGAATTTATGTTAGCAGAGATAAGATAGTTTAGCTATTTAATATATAACTCTCTTTCATACGAAAGTAAAATTTCATAAACAATATTTTATATGTTAAATGTTCGTTTGTGTACGACACAAACGAAAAAGAAAACGTATGCTACCCGTTTATTACTATCGATCGTTTGAAAGTATGTATCTGTTTCTTTTACGTACATAGGTATTTATATTAAATATAAATATGTACGCAAGAGAAAGAGTATTATGTATATCCATACATAATTACATACTTGTATATATAATATATTGTGAGTTTGCATATACGATCGAATATTCGTTCTCATTTAGATTTATTAAAATTAAATACTCGAAGATGACAAGAAAAGGAAAAGGATCGCTTATTTGTGTATTTGTATGTAGCGTCTGTGCGGCTAAAATTGAATATATATATACATATTATGTTGTGGTGTGCAAAATGAAATGTAAGTAAAAATTTGAGAAAAAATATTTGGAGGTTTATGTATGATACGAAAATAATGGTAAAATTATCAATCGAAAGGAAAAGTTGTTTTCTAATGGTCGCAGTGAATAAGCATGAACATATTATACATATAGATATTTGTGTTTACTTTACATTATGTATATACCAACTATCTATACTGATTTTACCAAATTAATAAATTAATTACATACTTTTTCTACGTGTACTATACGGATGATTGTGATTTTAATTTAAGAATATTAAAATAACAAAACTCGTAATTATTTTGTTTGGATAAAATGAATGAAATCAGGTCACACTGGAAAGATTGCATTGGGGAATGTATTATGTATTTAGATTTGTTTCTAAAAAATGATCCAGCATACAATTGTTTATTAGAATTTTTCCTTTTCATATTATCTGAAGCATGGTAGTAATAAATTTGTTTTGACTAGCTTTTTCACACCTTTCAAGATGTTGAAAATTACAGCTCGGTATTGATTTTAACCAAATTTGCCGTAAACTTAATACTTCGATGTGGTGTATAGAATTATGGTACAGTGTATACATGCAGTTTCATTTTTGAACTGCTAACCCTAGTTGTGATCAATGGATTTACGAGTTTACATTATTAGTGCACTACCATTTTCCAGCCACCAACCACTCTTTACCATGAAAACCACCCCACATTTCTGAAGCATAAACGACCACTTCTTTGAAAATTTCAAAAACAGATATCTCAATATCGGATAATAGAGAAGATCGATTTGGCCTCACCATAGAAGCGCAATTCGACTTTTGACATTTGACTTTTGACCATGAAAACCAATTTATTTATTATTATTCAATTTATTTAGCCACCCCACTATATTTATTTATTTCCATGCCTAACCGAAAGTCTGATAATTTTTGGCTGGCGGATTTTTATATAAACCACATAATTTACGAAAGTGCGCTCTAAATTATTAACAAAGTAATTAAACTATGAATAGGAATATGTTTTACCAAATCTTATCAATAAACCAAAATTTCAGCGATGTCTAAGCATAATCACTAGGTTGTAGATATGAACGGGTGATACTTAAACCTATCTAAATTCTCATGGATCTTTTCGTAAATTATTCATATAATATTGTGAATGGGATTGCTCAAGCACGTCATACCAATTAACATAAATCTCCGAGACGGTTGAGCATAACCATGGGTAAGTATGAATAAAGAATACTCATCCCTATCAAAATTTATATGTATTGTTCCAATAAAACTGGTTGTGCTCGTCTTTCGATTTCCTAGATATCGTATATTATTCATACATTATTGGGACTGAAATTGTTCACACGTCATACAAATTCACATAAATCTCACTGACGTTTGGGCATAAGCCCTAGTATGTATATGGATAGAGGACACCCAGACCTCTCTAAATTGGTACGATTTAGTCCGATTTAGCATGATTTAGTAGAATACATGACAAAGATTGGACTGATATACCACTTAACTTAAACTTAAGATATGTATAGGCATGCCCACTAGTAAGTATGGATAGAGGACACTTAGGCCTTACTAAATTGGTATGTGCTATTCCAATTGAAATGGTTAGGCTCGTCTATGGATTTTATATATGCATATCGTATATTCTTCATATAATGTGAATGGAATTGCTCACACGTCACAAAAATTACAAACACACAGTTCTAACTTAATTTTTATGCATTATTATTCCAATAAAAATGGTTGGGCCTCGTCGGAGGGTTTTATAATTGATGTGATGTGTTCTATTCGCAATATTATAATATAATATATATATATATATATATATATATATATATATATATATATATATATATATATATATATATATATATATATATATATATATATATATATATATATATTATATATATATATATATATATATATATATATATATATATATATATATATATATATATATATATATATATATATATATATATATATATATATATATATATATATATATATATATATATATATATATATATATATATATATATATATATATATATATATATATATATATATATATATATATATATATATATATATATATATATATATATATATATATATATATATATATATATATATATATATATATATATATATATATATATATATATATATATATATATATATATTATATTATAATATTGCGAATAGAACACATCACATCAATTATAAAACCCTCCGACGAGGCCCAACCATTTTTATTGGAATAATAATGCATAAAAATTAAGTTAGAACTGTGTGTTTGTAATTTTTGTGACGTGTGAGCAATTCCATTCACATTATATGAAGAATATACGATATGCATATATAAAATCCATAGACGAGCCTAACCATTTCAATTGGAATAGCACATACCAATTTAGTAAGGCCTAAGTGTCCTCTATCCATACTTACTAGTGGGCATGCCTATACATATCTTAAGTTTAAGTTAAGTGGTATATCAGTCCAATCTTTGTCATGTATTCTACTAAATCATGCTAAATCGGACTAAATCGTACCAATTTAGAGAGGTCTGGGTGTCCTCTATCCATATACATACTAGGGCTTATGTCCAAACGTCAGTGAGATTTATGTGAATTTGTATGACGTGTGAACAATTTCAGTCCCAATAATGTATGAATAATATACGATATCTAGGAAATCGAAAGACGAGCACAACCAGTTTTATTGGAACAATACATATAAATTTTGATAGGGATGAGTATTCTTTATTCATACTTACCCATGGTTATGCTCAACCGTCTCGGAGATTTATGTTAATTGGTATGACGTGCTTGAGCAATCCCATTCACAATATTATATGAATAATTTACGAAAAGATCCATGAGAATTTAGATAGGTTTAAGTATCACCCGTTCATATCTACAACCTAGTGATTATGCTTAGACATCGCTGAAATTTTGGTTTATTGATAAGATTTGGTAAAACATATTCCTATTCATAGTTTAATTACTTTGTTAATAATTTAGAGCGCACTTTCGTAAATTATGTGGTTTATATAAAAATCCGCCAGCCAAAAATTATCAGACTTTCGGTTAGGCATGGAAATAAATAAATATAGTGGGGTGGCTAAATAAATTGAATAATAATAAATAAATTGGTTTTCATGGTCAAAAGTCAAATGTCAAAAGTCGAATTGCGCTTCTATGGTGAGGCCAAATCGATCTTCTCTATTATCCGATATTGAGATATCTGTTTTTGAAATTTTCAAAGAAGTGGTCGTTTATGCTTCAGAAATGTGGGGTGGTTTTCATGGTAAAGAGTGGTTGGTGGCTGGAAAATGGTAGTGCACTAATAATGTAAACTCGTAAATCCATTGATCACAACTAGGGTTAGCAGTTCAAAAATGAAACTGCATGTATACACTGTACCATAATTCTATACACCACATCGAAGTATTAAGTTTACGGCAAATTTGGTTAAAATCAATACCGAGCTGTAATTTTCAACATCTTGAAAGGTGTGAAAAAGCTAGTCAAAACAAATTTATTACTACCATGCTTCAGATAATATGAAAAGGAAAAATTCTAATAAACAATTGTATGCTGGATCATTTTTTAGAAACAAATCTAAATACATAATACATTCCCCAATGCAATCTTTCCAGTGTGACCTGATTTCATTCATTTTATCCAAACAAAATAATTACGAGTTTTGTTATTTTAATATTCTTAAATTAAAATCACAATCATCCGTATAGTACACGTAGAAAAAGTATGTAATTAATTTATTAATTTGGTAAAATCAGTATAGATAGTTGGTATATACATAATGTAAAGTAAACACAAATATCTATATGTATAATATGTACATGCTTATTCACTGCGACCATTAGAAAACAACTACTTTTCCTTTCGATTGATAATTTTACCATTATTTTCGTATCATACATAAACCTCCAAATATTTTTTCTCAAATTTTTACTTACATTTCATTTTGCACACCACAACATAATATGTATATATATATTCAATTTTAGCCGCACAGACGCTACATACAAATACACAAATAAGCGATCCTTTTCCTTTTCTTGTCATCTTCGAGTATTTAATTTTAATAAATCTAAATGAGAACGAATATTCGATCGTATATGCAAACTCACAATATATTATATATACAAGTATGTAATTATGTATGGATATACATAATACTCTTTCTCTTACGTACATATTTATATTTAATATAAATACCTATGTACGTAAAAGAAACAGATACATACTTTCAAACGATCGATAGTAATAAACGGGTAGCATACGTTTTCTTTTTCGTTTGTGTCGTACACAAACGAACATTTAACATATAAAATATTGTTTATGAAATTTTACTTTGGTATGAAAGAGAGTTATATATTAAATAGCTAAACTATCTTATCTCTGCTAACATAAATTCCAAAACCCCTATAATAACAGGGTATGTAAATTAATAATTTTATACATCGCGGTTGTAGGAAAGATCCACATCTTTTTAATTGTTACTTTGGTTTTATCATAAAAAAAGGACATGTCCTTTTTTTATGGTTTTATGTTATATACTCATAATTAGTCTATCCCTATTTTGCCGTCGGCTTGAAAATATATCTCGACGGATTGTTTTCTCAAATATTTCGACCATAAAATGAAACATAAAGGAAAAACTATAAAAAAAAGTGTTTAGTTAAACTGTAATTATCAAAATTTAAAAAAGTTGCTTTAAAAAAACTACGTTTATTGCAGATTTATTTAATCATTTAATCGAAAAATCGACAAATTCAATGTAAATTTCTGTTTTGTTGTCGTCAGTGACATAAAGCGCACAAAACGAAGCAAATCAAACAGGAATATTTTACCACAGTACACATAATACACAAAATTATTATGTGTGATATTCTACCTTCTCAAGTTTCAATATCGTGGATAAACCGTATCCTAATTTTTAATCTTTACTGTAAATTTTACACAAGCCCACAAAAAATCCAAATGTCGAATTGGATTTTTTTTTTAGTAATTATGTACAACCAACTAAATCACGCAATTGGGCTTATCATTAGTATTGATTGATTAAAATGTATTTTGGTTTATTACACCGTATTAATTAAAAATCAAGTTTTATTTGAACAAAAATAAAACACAAAATATTTTGTTGTCCTACGCAAAGACGTACACCCATCCCCTTCAACATATTTGGCTTTACTAAAAAAGCATGCAAGAGCGGCAGTAAAAAATCTCGTATATTTTTGTTTTTCTTTTATTTGTTTCAATACCAATACAATTACAGGCCGATTTTTATGATCAAAAAAAAATTATGTGTTTGTATGAGTAGTATTGAGAAATTAACTTGGCGGCATACACACGAAAATAGTTATTATGAAAAAACTTTAAAAATCCTTGTTTACGTCCCCGAAATCATCTATATCTTTTAAATGAGCTAGAAATGTGAACTATTGCCCCTTTCTCTCTAATCTTAACTCCTTTAGTAACTTTTATAAACAAAAAAAAAATCTTGTTAAGAAACTTTTCGTTCATTAATTTTCCAAATAGAACAACAACCCATTTTTCCATAAACCACGTGCTCTTTACGAAAACAAAAAATTTTTGTTTTGTTTTGTGGTTCATGACTTCATGTTACTATTTTCTTTGGTTGTTGTTTTTGGTTTTATACGTTGAGCTACAGTGTGGGGAAAGACAACCGTGACAGATTGATGTAAAGTAATATTTATTTAAATTTTGTAATTATGTAGTTTACGTTATATATTAATTATTAATATAATATATTATGTTATGTAGTTAATAAATTAATTTAAATATGTAATTGTAATTGAATGCTATATTTTAACTTAATTTAGTCTATTCTATCTAAGAAAATTATGTATACATGATTTGATTATGGAATAAAAATCACACCGTTACCACTAAGTACGTACAAATGTTTCGATAGTTTACTGTACAAAATATTCCGTTTACATAGGTATAGTTATTTTGATACACTGTATTATATGTACGAGTATATTGTAACGGGATAATAGCAAAGACAATTTAGTTGTCGGGATAGCAATTTACGTAAGTTCTGTGCAATATTTAATTAAATTTTATTAGTAAAATCAAGTAGAACAAATTATAATTGTGAAAATATAAATATTAAAGTTATGTCTTGTGTTCCGTTTTTTTTTCTCCCCACTGTACTCATGTTTACATTTAACTACTGTAAGAATTTTTTCAATTTATATAAAAGAATACGAATCTTTTGGTTCACAAACAATTGAAATAATGTATTAAATTTATTAAAATTCATTTTAGTAAATTTAATAAATTTTATTAGTGAGATTTTAATTCAATTTGATATTTAAAGTTTTTTTTTTATTAAAGTTCGACATAATATACACCCTTCCGTCGCAACATACATTTTTTTACTAAATAAATAAATTTCAGCAATACAAATCAAAGTAAAAGTTACAAAACAAAACAAAGAAATTATTATTTTTTGTATTTTCGTGTTTTCTCGTGTTGTAAAATTATGTGCCGATTATGACGCGTAAGCAAAGTGGAGTTGTTGTTTAAAAACGGAAAATACTAAATGAAAATTTCGAAATACTAAATTTATTTTTCGGGGAAATTGTTACCAAAAGTTGATTATTTATAGTGATCACTGACAAAATAATTTTTTTTATTTTATTTATTAAATACAAGCGATTTACTGGCAAAATCAGAGAGCCATAACATTCTTTCTATACAACCGATGTTTTTTTTGTATGGTTTTGTCAGTTTTTGTTAAATAATACTCATACTAACGTCGATTTTTTACAAATCGGCCTGTAATTGTATTGGTATTGTTTGTTTTTATGGTGTAAAACTAATGTGAAGTTCTATGGTACCAAAAAATAAATCAAATTTTTCCAGTTGCCAAATAACGTA
Source organism: Nephrotoma flavescens (assembly GCA_932526605.1). Lineage (NCBI taxonomy): Eukaryota > Metazoa > Arthropoda > Insecta > Diptera > Tipulidae > Nephrotoma > Nephrotoma flavescens. Next base: position 8,695,719 of record OW052223.1, read on the forward strand.
ATTTTTGTTGTTGTTGTTCTTGTTGGCAGTGTGTAGGTTAATAGCACGTAAACGATCATCTTTTGTTGTTGGTTTTCTTATGCATATTTTGTTTAAACGCACTTGTGCAACACAGGCAACGTGTTTGTTGAAAAACAAAATTATGGCATAAACAAGTTTATATTTAATAATTAATACTAAATATGCTTATTAATTTGTTTAATATATTAATTTACATAAAACACATTTGGATACAGCAAAAAAAATACTTAAATAGCAAAATATAAAAATTGCGCACTAATAATGTTTAGTGGTGGTAGTGTCGATCAAATCGAAAAAATATCAAATCCTTCAAAAAATTACAATTTGATTTAAATCAAATCTATCTGTCATTTTTGTGTCGCAAAGAACGTAAAAAATTGATTTCAATCAAATATTTTTGATTTACATCAAATATTTTTTTCCGAAAGAACTTCACATAAGTTGCTGCTTTAATTGGAATATTACTGAATGAAAAGTTTTCTCAAAACAATTTTTTTTTAAATAATTCAATAACAAAATATCTCTATATATTTTTGACAATGTATTATTCAATTTAACTTGAACGATACAAACTATTTATTAAAAATAATGAAATTGTTTTTTTGTTGCCATGTGTTATAAATTCGTGTTGTATGAAATTCTCATTTCTTTTTGTATTTAAGGCCGTGTCCCAAACACCGACTTATTTGCTTATACCGACTTATTCAAATAAGTCTGCTATCGAGGTGACTTATTTTGAAAGCAAAAAACTTATTTGATCATGTAAACAAGCAATATATATTTGATCATGTAAACATGAAAAATTCAACAAATTAACAAATATTATCAATAATTTTCAAACATTAGTGATATTTCACTTAATTAATTACTATTAATACAATATTGTATTAATAAATTAATATAATTAATAGATTTTAGAGATATAAAGAAGAATAATAGAGGTGGAGCTTGCATAAAAAACTTGTAGCTTGCGCATTTCGCGCATCTCCAGCTACAATAATAAATTTTCATCGTGTTTTAATAACTCAAGACACATTTTTATTTATTAAATAATTCATTAAAATAAATTATTTTTTGTGCATTTTAATTTTATTATTTTATTATTAAATAAAAAATTCCTAAAACATTTGTTGTTTGCTATATCTGTCAAAATAAGTCAGCAAAATCGTTTGGGACGACTTGACCGACTTATTTAAGATGGCGTCAAATAAGTCAATAAGTTTGAAATAAGTCGGTGTTTGGGAAAGAGCCTTAGATCAGTGCACCTAGAATACTACAGGCCACACTGCTTGCTATGTCATTAAATTTATGTCTACAGTTTTTTCTTTGAGCTGTAGATGGCAGTCATGTTCATAAAATGAAAAAACGAAAACAAACAGAAAAAAAATTATTTTTATACGTGTGCTAAAAGTAAGGTTATGTCTTCTCGTAAATTATAGGAAATGTGTACACATTTTATACGTGTTTACATAATTAACACATTTTAAAATCATAATTGTATAATAATATTATGAATTAATACTTTTACCAATGGCTTTCTATTAAATTTTAAAATATATTATTAAAATATTTTTCTTCTTGTTTGTTTGCAATTTATCAATATGACAGCAAACACAAAAAAATCAAAACAATCTTTTTAATTTTAGTGCTGCCTATAATAGCGAAAGAGAAAACTGACGACATAAATTGACGTCATATAGCAAAATTTTTAAAGCAGTGTGGCCTGTAGTATTCTAGGTCAGTGCACCTAGAATACTACAGGCCACACTGCTTTAAAAATTTTGCTATATGACGTCAATTTATGTCGTCAGTTTTCTCTTTCGCTATTATAGGCAGCACTAAAATTAAAAAGATTGTTTTGATTTTTTTGTGTTTGCTGTCATATTGATAAATTGCAAACAAACAAGAAGAAAAATATTTTAATAATATATTTTAAAATTTAATAGAAAGCCATTGGTAAAAGTATTAATTCATAATATTATTATACAATTATGATTTTAAAATGTGTTAATTATGTAAACACGTATAAAATGTGTACACATTTCCTATAATTTACGAGAAGACATAACCTTACTTTTAGCACACGTATAAAAATAATTTTTTTTCTGTTTGTTTTCGTTTTTTCATTTTATGAACATGACTGCCATCTACAGCTCAAAGAAAAAACTGTAGACATAAATTTAATGACATAGCAAGCAGTGTGGCCTGTAGTATTCTAGGTGCACTGCTACTGTATACTGTGTTACCGCAATTTTTCTTTCGTAGGAATGTGTATAGCGTCAAGCGTGTACTGTACATGGTTTGTTTTTATTTTTCATGTTCACGACATGAGTTTGGTAATTTTATAAAATTTTGTTAAAAAAATTTAAAGATGTGCGTTAATTTAAATAAAATTACATCCAAATATATTTTATATCTATTCAAATATTGTTTTCATAAATTAATTAATTTCTAGTTCAGTTTTAAGTTTTTAGGTAGAAAACAAATCCGAAAATAATAAACTTGATGTGCAATAATCATAGTACCTATTTGGAAAATTATTTAAACTTTTAATATTACAATCAAAGAATAATTTCAAATTGTGTAATAATAAAAAATAATTAAAAAATTAACTAAAATATAATTTTGATTCGTATATAATATGTATATATGTATGTATATTTTTATACCGCAAATTTAATAAAATAAAAATATTCATTTTAAACCTAAATTTTTATTTTGCTCTCACATTTGGATGCCGCCATCTTTTTCTTCTAACATTTTCAAATATAGCATTTTACATTCATGCACAACCTCGCTCCCGCCATTTTGTTTTTTGTCTTTTCTGTTCACACATACATGTATACAATTCTCCTTTATTGAGTTTCGTTCAGTTTCGAATAATCGCGACACGTTTCATACGTTTTATTTTAATAAATTGCAACTCAAACTTAGAAAAATACTAGACTAAGTTTAGTACTTAAGTACGAATATCGCCAGGAAAATTGAAAGTAAAAATACTTGGGAAAGGATACTTTCAAACGAAAATAAAAAAAGGTTGAATTTGTATTTTTCCGTTTGTTTCTTTTATACTGTACACACAAATAAAAAAAAAATTATTTTGTCGTGCGCGTTGAATAAATATATTGAGCGAGATGTATATTGAGCACATAGGGTTTGAGTTTTAGCTAAGCATTTCTACTAACAGCCGCTCGAAATAATTTTCCATTTGTAACGACATCGAGAATTTGATTTACACATAAAGTTACTATTGGTTTACGGGTCTGGTTGCTCTTTTGTTTGTGATTAAATAGCAAAATTTAATTTTAATACTTAAATAACAATCATCTTTATTTATAAATAAATAAACAAAAGTTGTGCTTGTAAAAATTGAATTCGAGCCAAAAATGAACCATCAAGATCGATACTCCATCGGTATTATTGCAATGTATGTTATTCCGAGATATTTCAATTGAGCTGCTACTTCTATTTTTGTTTGCACTTGAAGAACGCCTTTGTTTGAGGGTAATAGAAATGATATATTTTGCTATCGACGATCGGGCGAAATATCATAATGGCGTCAATTGCATTCCTGATTTATTACGAGAAATGGTGGTTGTTCTATTTCAGGTATTTCAGGAATTAGGCTTTTCATAAGGTTGCATTTATAGAAGTATCACTACCATCCTCACATCATAGTATTGTTTGCGGTGCTGGGTTCCAATTTGAATGCATTAATCTGAACAGAAAGTGTAGGTGTTAATTTTATCGATTATTTGGAAACCCTAGAAGAGATAAAATCGGTCTCAAGAACACACCTTTTCAGTGACGGGCCGACTAAAAACTGGGTTCGTAATCCCCTTAACATCATCCAAATAAAATTTAAACTTCTCTATTTCATTCCTTATAAAGCTCATCCTTTATACATATTCGCGATGGTTATTTTCGCCTAAAACAAAATACAACTTTTATTACTTCAAATAATACCTAACATAATAAGATTTACCTCTCGATATAAAATGCAATATAACTTGAGCAGGCATTATCCGTACATCCTTGGTAAATATATACATACATACAATTTATTCCAACACCGAATGCATCGGCAATGCGATATCTATTAAAAATATCTTAACATTTCGATCGATCGTTCCTCTTTTATGTGCACAAAATAAGCAATAATAGTATAGTATTAATATAAAAAATTATTTAAAATAGCAATTTAAATTAAAAAGCAATTTAAATTTAAAAAAGTAATTAAGTTTATAAAAAAATTGTTTAGGGTCAAAAAATACACAAATATTAAATTTTGACACGTTCCCCATTAAACATTAAGATGGCCGTCGCAAAACTCGCAACAAATATATTCTTGCACACAACCTGCCACCATTAAACATGTGCTCAAACTGAAGTCAAGATGAGAAAAAAAGTTAAAAATATAAAAATTATCATTTCACCACCCTATGCATATACAAAAAAAACGTAAACAAAGATCTAATTGGTTCATGTGTCTAGCGCTGCACAAATCAAAACGCAGCAAAAAATCAAAACAAAAAAAAAATGAAAACATAATAACAAATTCCGCATATAGGGTAAACTTTTAGAAAATAATGAAATTTTAAAATAAAAGTTTTTAAATTTAGATTAAAACTAGTCTGAAACTGTACTTCGATAAACTATGATTATGTCATTGAAAAATCATAATAAAAACTTAAGTATTTAAGGAAATACGAGCGACATATATAGATGACATAGATGTGTACGCGCGCTTGCCTGTCACTAACACCAGCTCAACGATATTTTTTTATGCTGTCATGGCCATTTCTATACGGGCTCTGGTGGGAACTATAGATAGAACAAAACCAACAACAATATAAAGCCATGCTAATGCAACAAATACAGAAAAAACTGCACTATAGATAGTTGTATTAGAACATATGTGTAGATTGTGTGTGCGCACTAGTTTAATAAGTAGTGGTGCGAAAGAAAAAAATTAACATGGGATTGTTAGTGTAACCAACATAATCTTCTGTAGTTTGTTGTATATTGGTATCTGCGTTTCAGACGTTGTTCAGGGCGTTTAATTGTTGTTGGTTTTGGATAGAATAAAAAAAATAAAAAAATAACGTAAGAGAGCGAGAGAGGATTTAAATGTATACGACCATACTCAGAATAACAAAATTAAAAGGTTTAAAAGAAATTGCGTTTAATTTTGCTGTCACTTAAAAAAAGAAATTATTATTTTTTGTATTTTCGTGTTTTCTCGTGTAGTAAAATCATGTTCCGATTATGACGCGTAAGCAAAGTGGAGTTGTTGTTTAAAAACGGAAAATACTAAATGAAAATTTCGAAATACTAAATTTATTTTTTGGGAAAATTGTCACCAAAAGTTGATTATTTATAGTGATCACTGACAAAATAATTTTTCTTTATTTTATTTATAAAATAAAAGCGATTTATTGGCAAAATCAGCGAACCATACAATTCTTACTATGCAACCGATTTTTTTTTTGTATGGTTTTGTCTGTTTTTGTTAAATAATACTCATACTAACGTCGGATTTTTAAAAATCGGCCTGTAATTGTAGTGGTTTGGTAGAGCCAATACCACTACAATAACAGGCCATTTCTTGTAATAATTTTGTTGGCATATGTAAATACAAAATGAAATGAGAATTTCATACGAAACAAAAATACATGACAACAAAAAAAACAATTTCATTATTTTTAATAAATAGTTTGTATCATTCAAGTTAAATTGAATAATACATTGTCAAAAATAAATAGGGATATTTTGTTATTGAATTATTAAAAAAAAATTGTTTTGAGAAAACTTTTCATTTAATAATATTCCAATTAAAGCAGCAACTTAAGGGCCAACTATAGATAGAATAAAAAAAATAACAGAAAAACGTAAGAAACGAAGACAAAAAAATATTATTCCAATTTGACTTTTCGGCTATAGATTACTTAAAATATTAAGTTCATTCTTATATTTCATGTAATATTTTTTTAATGTATTTGCTAAAATATTGAGTGAAACTACAATAGTTTTGAGTATAAACGAATTATATCTCAACAAATATATGTGTTTAAAATTATAAAAATTATTTATATGCGGTTTAAATTACCGCAATTCGATAAATTATTTTTTTAGGTCTGCTTTAGAAAAATACAATTATACAGTGTAGTGAAAATTATTTTTGATTTTATATTCATATTAGTATATGTGTACATGGATATTTTATAAATAGGAAACATAAAATACACGAATTATTCCAAATTCCCATATATAAAATAATAAAAATGCATATTACTTGTAACGCACAAAAATTTGTTTGAGTTTTGTTGTTGTAATTGTTAAGTTTTTTATTCTTGCACGAAAATTTTCGCTCTGCTATTCTTTTTACGTGACAGCAAAATTAAAACGCAATTTCTTTTAAACTTTTTATTTTTGTTATTCTGAAGTGGGAACTATAGATAGAATAAAAAAAATAAAAAAAATAACGTAAGAGAGCGAGAGGTAGGATTTAAATGTATACGATCATACTAAGAATAACAAAAATAAAAAGTTTAAAAGAAATTGCGTTTTAATTTTGCTGTCACGTAAAAAGAATAGCAGAGCGAAAATTTTCGTGCAAGAATAAAAAACTTAACAATTACAACAACAAAACTCAAACAAATTTTTGTGCGTTACAAGTAATATGCATTTTTATTATTTTATATATGGGAATTTGGAATAATTGGTGTATTTTATGTTTCCTATTTATAAAATGTCCATGTACACATATACTAATATGATTATAAAATCAAAAATAATTTTCACTACACTGTATAATTGTATTTTTCTAAAGCAGACCTAAAAAAATAATTTATCGAATTGCGGTAATTTAAACCGCATATAAATAATTTTTATAATTTTAAACACATATATTTGTTGAGATATAATTCGTTTATACTCAAAACTATTGTAGTTTCACTCAATATTTTAGCAAATACATTAAAAAAATATTACATGATATATAAGAATGAACTTAATATTTTAAGTAATCTATAGCCGAAAAGTCAAATTGGAATAATATTTTTTTGTCTTCGTTTCTTAAGTTTTTCTGTTATTTTTTTTATTCTATCTATAGTTGGCCCTTGAGTATTGGTCGTATACATTTATGGTACTATTCCATGTGCATACAATATTATCTCAGCAAAACCAAAACGAGACAAAAATACAGATCGACTATAGGAAGAATGGCGCATCCGATTATAGCTTGCTGAGCATTTGCTGAGCAAATTGTTGTTGTGCTGCCATAATTTTTCATAAAAAATATCAACTCAAGTATTTTTTATAGCAGCAAAACTGAAAAAATTCCCCCACTCTCCGTAAACTTTTATTTTTTTGATATTTTTATGGTAGTAAAACATAAATTTTTGTGCTTGGTCGTGCGACGACACGCTAAAAATAAAACATGGATGATTTTATTTTTTTTTATTTAATTTAATTTATTTTTTTTTATTTCATTTTACTAAATAAAAATAATTTATTGATTTTTATATTAATTTTAACCCCAATATATCAACTTTATCAGTGTTTGTAATGATTAACCGATAAAAACCGATCCCTTGGCTGGAAACCCATCCTTCGAAAAACCATAATCGGGAGTAAAATACTCATTTATGTTAAAACCTTTGTTCAAAATAATTTCAGTGGGTGCATACATCAAATGGAAGTTCCTGTGTATAAATACTTTAGATAAGGCCTAGTAATCTAAAGTAAAACAAAATTCTTATTAGTTAAAAAATTTTACCATTTTTTATTCAAAGACTTACTTGTATTCATAAACCGCCATTCGATCAAGCCACAATCATTTTAACCTGGCCCAATGAATTGAAACCATCCATTTGATTAAGCAATTTTATTAAAGTACATTGAATTTCACGATCGGTTAATGGATAACACTCGATACAACTTTTAAGAAATTTGCGTCTAGTTGTGATGCTGCCGCACGAGCAAGTAGTGATTCGTATACTAAACAACCTTTTGGCGGTGTTATATCAACACGCAAAAATAATTCACGATATTAACAGAAGTTCAATGACCTCACGAGTTTGTACGGATAGGCCGCCAATAGCGGAATATGTTACATCACCAGGATCTTCGTGAGACATATTATAAACGAGGGGATCAACTCACGCGGTCAATTATTGTAAGTGTGGTCATATCAAGAGCTACCCTAGTTCCAGCCTTCAATTTTGTCTTGTCTAACTGACATCATCCAACAACATATCGTAGCCCGTTTGTTGCCTTCACAATAACTAAAAATATAGATAAACATAAATTATCGTTTCACTGAAACAGTGACATATTGGAGGTACATATTTACATTTATCCTCAGTCAATTGTTTGAGTACCTCCTCAACAATTTGCCCAACACTTTACAAGGCTTTTAAATCATTTTTTGACTTGTCGAACTGATTATATTATCACTGATATTGTATTCCCTAAATAGTGTCATATAAAATTTCTGGGTGGGTCGTGTGGTCCTCATTGAGTATACATAGATTCATTTGGTGTTTTATCCCAGTACGGATTATAGTAATCAAATAAAATTTCCGAGTTGTTCGATTCCAGCGTATTTGGAGAGATTCATCGAACTACAATGAATTCATTGACTCGAACTATTCATTGACTAACTATTCATTCACTAAATTGGATTTTATATCGACAAATACGGGATCCAAGAAAGATACCGTATCTAGTTTACCATTTATCGTTGCTTTACATTTTGGTACGAATGAACTTTGTTGACGTCGCTTTTTTGCTTTAGCCTTGGCCGTTGCTTTTGGATCCTGCACATTATTGCTACCCTCAGTAATTGGATCATTCTTTTCGATTCCCCCTTCATTCCACCATAAACCACCATACATTCGAATCACTTCCTTGTGCTCGATATCAACCCTGTAACCATAAATTTTACTCGATGCTTCCAATACCGATGCACCAAATACTTGGAAATTTTTGACATTTTTACGATGGCCAGTAACCAAATTGGCAAATGTATCGATTAAATTTGTTTGAAATACAATTTCTTTGTTGATTTCCTACGAATATATAAAAAACACAGATTAATTTGAAAGACTGACTAGCCAAGCGGTCGTCAATCATTACCACTTACATTGTCTTGTTTCCATGAACTGTTGCAAAATCTTGCTCGTACTGTGGGCAATGGTGTTTTGTATGTGAATGACTTTCGAGAGGACGTTTTCATTTTAGTAACCATTACAAATATCACAACAACTCAAATTTTAAACTTAAATACTAATTCACTAGATTTATTATGTATTATGTAAAACTAAATATGTATTTATAATATATTTTTGTTAAATTTATTATTTATTTGTTAATTTGTTTAGGTTTTAAAATCTTTTTTTTTTTTGCTGCTGCACGACTATGAAATTTTAGGTTAATTTACGAATTTGTCAAAAATTTCTCCTCCATATTTTATAGTAGAACATTTTTTTAGATATTTTGGTAAATTAATCAAAATAATAAAAAAACATATTTTTTGCTCATCTCAAAAATGATATTAATTTTATTATTAATTTTTACGATATAAAATAATTGTCAATTTTTAAAAATAAAGATTTTTAGTTATTTATTTAAAAAATGTGAGGTTAGTTTTTGTTGATTTCAAAATTTCCCCAATTTTTTCTACTATAAAATAACATGTTGTTTCTCAGTCACTCTAATGTGCATTTTAGTTCTTGTCTTTCTCCGATGTTCAGCAAAATTTTTCTGTTTTGTACATGGAATAGTACCATTACTCTCGCTCTCTTACGTTATTTTTTTTATTTTTTTTATTCTAACTATAGTTCCCACTTTAAAGTGGGAACTATAGATAGAATAAAAAAAATAAAAAAAATAACGTAAGAGAGCGAGAGATAGGATTTAAATGTATACGACCATACTCAGAATAACAAAAATAAAAAGTTTAAGAGAAATTGCGTTTTAATTTTGCTGTCACGTAAAAAGAATAGCAGAGCGAAAATTTTCGTGCAAGAATAAAAAACTTAACAATTACAACAACAAAACTCAAACAAATTTTTGTGCGTTACAAGTAATATGCATTTTTATTATTTTATATATGGGAATTTGGAATAATTCGTGTATTTTATGTTTCCTATTTATAAAATGTCCATGTACACATATACTAATATGATTATAAAATCAAAAATAATTTTCACTACAATGTATAATTGTATTTTTTTAAAGCAGACCTAAAAAAATTATTTATCGAATTGCGGTAATTTAAACCGCATATAAATAATTTTTGTAATTTTAAACACATATATTTGTTGAGATATAATTCGTTTATACTCAAAACTATTGTAGTTTCACTCAATATTTTAGCAAATACATTAAAAAAATATTACATGAAATATAAGAATGAACTTAATATTTTAAGTAATCTATAGCCGAAAAGTCAAATTGGAATAATATTTTTTTATCTTCGTTTCTTACGTTTTTTTGTTATTTTTTTTATTCTATCTATAGTTGGCCCTTTAGTTTTACACTATAACAACAAATAAAGGAAAATAAAAATATACGAGATTTTTTACTGCCGCTCTTGCATGCTTTTTTACTTTTTTAGTAAACCAAAATATGTTGAAGGGGCTGGGTGTACGTCTTTGCGTATGACAACAAAATAGTTTGTGTTTTATTTTTGTTCAAATAAAACTTGATTTTTAATTAATACGGTGTAATAAACCAAAATACATTTTAATCAATCAATACTAATGATAAGCCCAATTGCGTGATTTAGTTGGTTGTACATAATTACTAAAAAAAAATCCAATTCGACAGTTGGATTTTTTGTGGGCTTGTGTAAAATTTACAGTAAAGATTAAAAATTAGGATACGGTTTATCCACGATATTGAAACTTGAGAAGGTAGAATATCACACATAATAATTTTGTGTATTATGTGTGTAAAATATTCCTATGTTTCATTTTCATAATTTACAAAAAACAATCGAATATAAATAAAAATTTTATTGTAACATACAAAATATTATACTCTTTATGTCGAGTTCACGTACGTGATCAAAAAATGATTCGCGAATCAAGCCAATCAAATCGTTGGAATTTCCCCTCCTGAGATGAAATATTTTTATCCTTGGGCAAATTTTGATCGCTAGCATCCAACATAGAAAAAACAAAAAACAAATTATGAGCAATAATGACGCTCATTATATCCCTTTTTCTACCAAAAAAAAAAATATGCTCAATTAACTTTTTTTCAACCAAAAAAAAATAAAAAAATGCCTCAATTTAAGTCGAACCCACACAAATGTGTGAATAAAAAAATCATAGTATGTAATGAAATTTTTGATAAAAAATTTCGCTTCATTTGAAGTAAAACCAACACAATTGTGTTTATGGTTTTTTTCTTTTTCGAATGAAAATAAGTTTGAAAGGAATGCAAAAATGTGTAAGTTTGTTGAAAACATATACAAAAATAAATGTTTGACATGATACTTTTGTCTTACCCACACAATTGTGTGGGCAAGTGGGAAAAGGGATATATAATTTTGCTGTTTTGCTGACATTTCGATATGACTCATGTCAACATCAAAAACAAACAAACAAAACAGGCGCCATTTTCATTATCGGCATTTGGTGTTTTAATTTTGTCGTGCGTATACGTATTAAGATGTGTGTTTATTTAAATTAAAAATAATATTAATTTGTGTGTAATAATTTTTGTGAAAAGTAAGAAGCATTAAAAACTATCGGCTGTTCTTCAGAATGTATAAAATCAACGTACAAAAACAAGAGATGCACACTTCAAGTTTTTATTTTATTTTATTTAATTATCAGTCGGCACCACAGCCAAACACAACACACAAATTAAAATGGTTGAAAATGACAAATGAAACGTCAAGTAAAATACCTTAATATTTAGAGCAATAGCTTTTGTTTCTAACTTCATATTGTGATCAAATTTTTTTGATCACGTACGTGAACCCGACATTAATCTAAAATTCATTACACAAATAAAATGTATGAAATTAAGTTTACTATTTTTCTTCGGTACTGTATGTCGTCAAACAAAACCAAAACAAATAAAACAAGTGCCGAGAGCCAAGAGAAATTAAAAAACTTATACGCGCACGGGCACACGCAATAATCTTTATAAAACAACACTTTGAATTAAACAAAATTTAATTTAATAAAAACACAAATTGCTTAAACAATTATCACAAATATAATAAAATATAAATGGCGCGACGTCTTTTTTGACAATTGACATGACGTAGTATATGTGTGAGTAAACGTAAAAACAAATCCAACAAATTTTTTGGATTTTTTTTCAAAAAAAAAAAGACAAAAAATCTAAAAAAAATCCATTTCCAATTGATTCCAATCAGAAAAAAATGTGGATTTTTGTGCCAGTGAAAACGCTATAAAAAATCCATTTCCAAAAGATTCCAATCAGAAAAAAATGTGGATTTTTGTGCCAGTGAAAACGATATAAGAATAAGTTTATAAAATGAAAATGTCTAGTTCATAAACTAGTTCAAGGTCGGTTTTGTTCATATGCGTTTTTAAAATACACACTCATAAGGACAAGATAAAATTAGCACATGTATGCTTCCTTAGTTTTAAAATTAAAAAATTATAATCTACATATTTATTATCCCTACTATCAATTATCCACGGATTAACAAATTATCGCTTAATAATACGAATAACAATGTTGCATATAACTCGACAAAAATTATGTTGATTAAATTTAAAACAATAATAATAAGTCTTATTTACAATAACTTCTTTTTAATGGAGTCTCTCGTATCATAAAATATTTTCACGCATAAGGTACATAGGGAATATACGACACAAAACATAATTTTGTTTTAAAAGGACACAAAACAAAAAAATAATATTTTACGAAAAGTAAAACCATTGATAAAATTCAAAGTTGATCTTGCTTCTTGTTTACGTTTTTATTCAAGTCTGTATGTAAATACTTCAACATGTGCATCCAGCATGTGCAAATCGTCGAAAATAAAGATCAATAAAAAAAATTTAAGCTTTGTTGTCTTAGCTAAACTTTTTTAATGAAAAAAGTGTCCGCATAGTGAGGTTACTGTGCATTGGATCCCTCTTTTAAAACAAATTTGGCGAAAAAATTTATATGAGATCGGCAATATTATATTTGCAGATACCTATTTAAAAAAAACTAACAAAGAGTGTGTTGGTTACACTAACAATGCAACGTAAATTTGATTTTTTTTGTTCATTTTTTTTGTTTCTGCACCAACACACTTTAACTTAGTTATTTAAAAAAAAATTTCTATGGAAAAAAAAATTCCAATACATCTTTACTTAGTTATTGTTTATTTCATATGTGTGCAGTTAGCACGACTTATATTTAAGCAGATTCTGGCCACGATAATAAAAAAATATATGAAGAGAGAGAGAACAGACAACAAAGAGAATAAAAACATTTTTATTTTACGAATTTTTTCTTCGCATGATTTTCTTATTAGAATGTGGGTGAGTATGCTGATTTGTATCAAAAATGCATTTTGTTCGCAAGTTTCTATCTATGTAAATTGATCATCTTTGGCTTGGGATCATTTTGATCCCAGTACACAGAAATGTGCTTGGTTTTTTCCATAATATGGTAATTATGGAATTTAAAAGTAATTTGGGCCCATTTTTTATTACATTGTGTGAATAAAATATTAGTTGAGGATATCATATACGGGATGGGCCATATAAATAGCAAAAAACCTATTTTTTTCAAGCTTAAAAACGACTGGGGTCAATTTGACCCCTCAATACACAGAGAGAAGGTTAACTATAATCATTTTCCGGGATGACTTTACGGGAAAACTTCACAAAGGTATTTTTGTTAGTTCGCCAGTTCGAAGTGAATAGAATTAATTTTTACATAATATAGTTTTACAAATTATATGTACGTTTATGCATCATATTTAAATTGTATAATTAATGTAGATTGTATCAAGTTTGAATGTATAAATGTACTACTAATAATATTATATCCCTTTTGCTGCCCACTAACACAATTGTGTGGGTACGGCAAAAGTACCACGTCAAAAATTTATTTTTGTATGTGTTTTCAACAAACTTACACATTTGTGTTTTCCTTTAAAACTTATTTCCGTTCGAAAAAAAACACTATAACTATACTCACAATTGTATTGGTTATACTTCAAATCAAGCGAAATTTTTTATCAAAAACCCCATTACATACTATGATTATTTCAAAATTGTTTTAAAAAAATAAGTTATCACGTTCTTATCAACCTAATTAGTGTATATATTTTTAATGGCGAAGATCAATATAGTTAGTCCCAAGAACACGTTAACTTATTAGCTCATTCGATCATAGAAAAATACTCCGACATCCGGTTAAATTATTTTTGAAACCAAAGGTCCTGTACATTAACAAAAAGAAACCACTTTGTTTCTATTTCACATTTAAAAGGCATGTGAAATAAATAAGCGTACATTGTTGTTTTATAATTACTATTTATAATAATAATATAATTATCCGAGTCTCCATCTGTATTATTATTATTTTTTTTAGTATAATTCAAGTGAATTATAAACAAGGATATCGAGTTGCTTAACCAGTGAAATTGAAAATTTGGATGTTAAAATGGCAAAATATGTATACGTAAAAAAATCAAATGTGATTATAAATGAATAGCTAAGTGAATAGTTAAGCATAAGCATACCCACCATCGCGGACGGAAGGAAAACGGAAGTCGAGTCTGCTTAGTACAAGCAGACTTGATAGATTTAAATAAATTTAAAATAGATAAAACAAGATAAAGTAAAACAGAATAAAATGAAATAAAAAAAAACAAATAAGTTAAATAAAACATCAAACTATAGTCAAGAAAAATAAAAAAGTTGTTTCAACATGCGTTTCGTCATATTAAAATCGATTAAATGGCAGTGCTGATTAGCTTCGAACAGCATTCTAGAGACGGGCTCATTCTTTCCGTAATCAGTTCGATGAGGGACGATTCTAAACATAGGTACCGTTCTTAAATTTAGCGAATTTATATTTAGATTAATTTTACCTAGTAGAACTAGAGAATCGATACCGCCGGTTAGTTGCTGATGAATGAAAACCACGTCTTCAACAACTCGGCGCTTCCTAAGTGGTTGTAAATTAATTAGCTTCAGGCGATCTTGATATGGAGGCAGGTTGAACATGTCCACCCACGGTAGCTCCCGTAAAGCAAAGCGAAGAAATCTTCGCTGGACTGCTATAATCCTCTTAATGTGAACCTCATGATAAGTCGACCACACCTGGCTAGCATTGTAGTGTAGGTACTACCCTGTGGTAAAATATTAATTAGCAGCATTAACAAAATTGAATACAATGTAAATTGAATACAAGGTAATGCAATAAAATATTTAATTTCAATTTTTGGAAAAGTGCAAGAATGCAGACGTGCACGAACTGAGTGCAACGTACAAAAAAAAATGCTTAGTAGAAATAAGAACAAAAAGGTAAAAAGATATATTAAAAAGACACAGTCAAAATTATAATAAAAAGGATTCATGGTGATTAAGGCAGGGAAAGTGTGAAGAGTAAAAATGTAACCAATAAAGTGAATTATAAATAAAGTCTAAATTCCCGTGTTGTTTTATTAATTGTGAATAGAAACTAAATAGAAACAAAATAGAAACATTACAGCATACTCGAGTAGGGGACGAACGAATGTTGAGTAGAGAGCCTTGGTAACATAAGGATCATCGAATTCTTTCGACCAACGCTTGATGAAACCAAGCGCAGAGTTGGCTTGATTGATAATACGATCGATGTGATGTCTGAAATTCAATTCACTGTCGCAAATTATTCCCAAATCACGAACAGAACTGGCTCTGGTAACGGCATCGCTGTTTATGTAATAGTCGCAAGAAATGGACTGTGCACGTTTTCGAGAGTAGGTTAGGTGATTGTTTGACATGTACCCACGTTCAAATCAAGGTTGTTCTTTGCATACCAAGTGGAGAAGTTATTGAGGTCGGATTGTAATAGGCTCTTGTCGGTAGTGTTTGAAATCTAGGCTTAAACTTCATGTCATCGGAGTATATAGATATCGATGATTTTTTTATTAAACATTTAGCGTCGTTGATTGATAGAATGAGAAAAATTAGGCCCAAATGGCTGCCTTGGGGCACTCCAGATGTTGCTGATATATGATTTGATACTTATGATATGACCTATCTACATAATATTATATATATACATATATATAAATATGTAAATGTATCAGTTAATGTACTTATATTATAGGAATACAATTTTTAATTTTAACTTCCTAACTTCATTGCATTCGGTCGAAAAAAAATGCTAAATACGGCTCTCTTGATTTATTCGCTTTCTCTTTTACCCTCCGAATTTGTGACACTTGACAGTTGCTTACACTCGTTCTATGTAATTTAATTATATGTAAATATATAAAAAAAACTCACCATATGCCTCTTCTCGTCGAAACGGTTCTCCAAGAATAACTATAATATCCTGTTGAGAATAAGTTAATTTTCACGTAACTGTTAAATGCTTGTTATCAGATTTCAAATCGATGTCACTTTCACACTATTTAGTTTAACATTAATACACAAGAACAAAATAAGAAATTACGAAACCACTAGAAAATCGTAACTACATGAAATTAGAATTAGAAGCACTATAATTTAATTGTAGATAATTTCAAATGGTGTTTGCACGTTATCCGCACAAAAACACAAAGATGAAGGCGCCCCTCATCCACAATTCACGCGTTTGTTTTCCACTATACGCAGAATAAAATATTACACACAAATTAATTGTCTGTTAAATCAACGCCAAAAACTAGATATAATTACCTGATGTATATTTAGAATATTTAATTATCCTAAAAGAACGGCCTTAATATTGATTCGCTGAAAATATAACTGATTTTTGATCAACTTTTATTTTGAATTTGTGTGATTAAAGAAATCACCACTCCACCTATTGGCGATTTTCATCGAATGTAGATAGCGTTGGTTTCTACGTCTACAAGGGGGACGAGAATTGTCAAATCGATTGTTATGACAGTTTTGATCCCCCTTGCTTCATAGCAAACTGCGATTCATGTTTTGTTCACCAGATGTCAGCTACTTTGTTGGAAATCGCGAATACAACCCAATTGTAAATAGAATCTACTCGTATGTATACACGACACCAAGGGGAAATTATGCAATACATACAACATTAGAGTAGCTCAGTTTATTCAAGAGTATATTGTAATAATAATACTCCATTTACATAATTTATGCGATACCCAAGTATAACAAAACGAAAGTAAAAATTGAGCATAGTATTTTCCTTCGTTTTCATCCAAAATTAACGAAAGTTAAACTTCACATTATAATGATAGTGTTTGTAGCGTATATGTATACTGTGTTGTTACTACTGTATACTGTGTTACCGCAATTTTTCTTTCGTAGGAATGTGTATAGCGTCAAGCGTGTAATGTACATGGTTTGTTTTTATTTTTCATGTTCACGACATGAGTTTGGTAATTTTATAAAATTTTGTTAAAAAAATTTAAAGATGTGCGTTAATTTAAATAAAATTACATCAAAATATATTTTATATCTATTCAAATATTGTTTTCATAAATTAATTAATTTCTAGTTCAGTTTTAAGTTTTTAGGTAGAAAACAAATGCGAAAATAATAAACTTGATGTGCAATAATCATAGTACCTATTTGGAAAATTATTTAAACTTTTAATATTACAATCAAAGAATAATTTCAAATTGTGTAATAATAAAAAATAATTAAAAAATTAACTAAAATATAATTTAGATTCGTATATAATATGTATATATGTATGTATATTTTTATACCGCAAATTTAATAAAATAAAAATATTCATTTTAAACCTAAATTTTTATTTTGCTCTCACATTTGGATGCCGCCATCTTTTTCTTCTAACATTTTCAAATATAGCATTTTACATTCATGCACAACCTCGCTCCCGCCATTTTGTTTTTTGTCTTTTCTGTTCACACATACATGTATACAATTCTCCTTTTTTGAGTTTCGTTCAGTTTCGTATAATCGCGACACGTTTCATACGTTTTATTTTAATAAATTGCAACTCAAACTTAGAAAAATACTAGACTAAGTTTAGTACTTAAGTACGAATATCGCCAGGAAAATTGAAAGTAAAAATACTTGGGTAATGTGCGTTTCATCCAAGTCAAGACGTGTCTTAAAATATTTATTTATTTATAAATGGTGCCTACAGTGATTACAATCGGCGAAGTGATAATCAAAAGCTTCGCAGACCTTGTTAAATACCCGAGATACCGTCGGAATTGGACCAGAAAGACCGTAGTTTGTTAGCGCTCGGTTGATGAATAAAGCTTCATCGCGTTGACGCATTCGAGGTTCGTGCGCATACAAGTTGATACGTGCAAATAACTCGATACAATCGACACGGGATTTAATGATATCACGCACGAACAGCACGGAAGCTACATCACGGCAATTATCTGGACGTTTCAGTTTCAAAAGATTGTGTCGATTCTTATAAAGCGGAAGATCGTAATCTACAGCACACACGGATGGTAAACATCATAGCGCGAACAAAATAAACTGTTTCTGGATACTCTCAATTCAATCCTCTCAGAATGACAGTGGTAGGAGGGTGACGAAACAGGAGATGAATATTCCAAAATAGATCGGACAAAGCAGACGTATAATGAGGTCAAGGTTAACGGGTCACTACCCAAGTAACAATTGGATAGGTAAATTGTCCTAGACAGCAAAATCAGGGCTCTTACAACGTCGTGAAATCCGAAAAATTACACAAATTAGTTATAAATGGTAGATAGATATTTAATAACTTTTGAGAACGTTGTTGCAGTAAAAAAAATAGCTAATTAGCTTAAGCAGGGTTATAAGACATTGCAGCAGCGATTTTGTTACACACCATAAAGCAAAAAAATCGGGACCAAAGCAATTTTGCAGCGGTGAGATAAGTAGGTATAAAGGCATTGTAGAAGGGTTATTATTATATGCCGCAAGGAAAAATGTCGGGAGGAAAGCATTGTTGCTGCGCTAGTCAACCAAACAAATACGACCTCTATAATAATCTAGGTTTGACATTTATGGTACACAATCAAATAAGGTGTTGTGTGTTATAATTGGCGAATATAATGGCGAAGAAAGATTTGCATACTTATTTTAGAACATTAAAAAAATGTAAAGCCAACATCACAGCTTATAGAAAAGTAAAAACCACAAACAACGAAATGAAAAAAGTAACTAGTATGTCGGTCTTCTTAATTTTTTCTTTGCCAGTGCAATATTAAACTTGCATTTTATTTTTAGCTACTATAGCATTAAAGGCGTGCAATACAAAACCACTGAAATATACTATTTTTTCCGGTAATGTAATATTAAAGTTAATGTAGCTTCAGAGAACCAACAGCAATAACATCACTACATACGCCACCACATAAGTTACTAATCGAAATAAACCTTGTAATTAATTTAAATTGAGACTGGACTCTTACATGTCTGTAATAAACATATTTTCAGATCACGTAGAATATGACAATTGCTGCTGCAGAGCATCGTATGCAGAGCAACTGCTGCTGCAGAGCATCGAATTTCATTTGAACCATCTCAGCGTACATTATCTCAATAACAAACTATGTCAGATTCTAAATGTTATAATAATGATGAAATTAAATCCGAATACATATTATTTAAATGACAGCGAAGACGAAGAGGACGAAGAAGAAGATTTTGTGCAAAACATAAGGAGATGAGCGATACATTTTAATATATAGCATAAACCGAATTAAAAGAGCTTTTATCTATTTATAACTACTCTATAACAAAATAAACAATTGACAACTAAACAGTGCTTAACTAGTTAAGCTGCTTAACTTAAGCACACCACAGAAAATCGACAATATCTTTTCTTTGGATAGCGGATCTTATTAGCGTCCAGGAGAGAAAAATTGTTTAGAATTATATTTTAAATCCATAGACCGCCCAATGTCAATCAGTTTAAATATAAATATTGATGGAATCCCAATACATGAAATTGATAATTTAGTACTAGTGGTTTAAAATTATTTGAAACGTAGAGGGATTATAACCACTTTTGGAAAAAGGAATTATTTCGGAAGCGGTCCTCTTTGAAAGTAGCTCCAAACGGTAGCTCCAGTAGCTCCTCCTCCTCCCTGTACAGCCGATACTCGGAATATTTGGTGAGCAAGCGTGCTGGTTCTGAGCACCATGAACTATCGGGTTATTTGTCCTACAACCGTCAAGGGTAGGAATTTGGTGGGTGTCCGGTTTATAATGAACAATACCATTATCTTGCTTTCACACAAACAATTCCTTTTTGCCTATTGTTTCGAGAACAGAGAAAACCTAAAAATCATAACAAAACTATTAAATAGTATTCCTATAATGTATAAAATATGATTTCATAGTAAATAGTTATCATTATCAAAGATAAAATGTACTGAGTTTGTAATTATTGCGTCAATCTGAAAATAATTTCGAGTAAAAAAGAAATGCAGTTGTATTGTACAGTGGTATGCCAAATTTATAAAAGAAAAACTGCTTATCTCAAATCAAAATTACTTGCCAAATAGCGAAACTGCTAACACGCAATGAAATTTGCATTAGTTAACTAAATATGGATAAAAAAACGAAATTGCTTAACTCAAAAGTAAAATTACTTGTTTGGTAAGCGAAATTGCTTAACACACCGCGAAATATATAGGGGTAAGCTAGATGTGCTAAAAGAGAAACTGCTTAGCTCCAAGCAAAATTGTTTAACTTAAAGCAAAATTACTTACCAAACAGCAAAACTACGGTTAATAAAGGAAAACTGCTTAACTCAAAGCAAAATGGTTTAACAAACAACTAAACTGTTTAATACACAGCAAATTCTATAATTACAACAATGTTGTTAACCCTCCAGGAGGTACAGTTGTTTCAAAATGTTAATGAAAACTTGACAGCTCACGCGCATAAATAAAATATAAATAAATTTGGCGGAAAATAGAGACGAAATTTGAATTTTTGAGGTTACATATTTATATATTATATGTATAATTTATAAATAACCATTTTAATGGAACTAGATTGCAATATTTAATCCTTTTTCGGAAGATCAAGTCGCTTTTGTTGTTTCACTTTTAATATTGACTCAAATATACCTCTGAATGTAAAATTTTACATTATTCATAATGTTTAAATTGTAAATTATGTACAAATAAAATTTAAACTTAGCTGCAAAATACCGTGTTGTTTAGTTGTTGTTGAATTAAAGTCATGAATTGTAAATTTAATTAAATTAGAAAGTAGTATATAAGTTTAAATAAATTAATTGAAAATGTCATCATGATTTTTTATTATTGTTATTATTAAGTTCATAATTATTAAATCACACAATTTGTGATATTTTTGTACCCATAGTATTAGTAATACCTACGACAATTTTAGACCTAATTTTCTATTTTCCTACATTGAAATTTCTCTTTACAGTCATAAAAAATGGCTGATATAGGGTTAAGGTAAATAATTATTCCATGCGAGGTCCGACAGCTATAAAACGCTTAGCACAAAGCAAATGTGTTATGATTACCGATTTCCTCGTCTAAAAGCTGATTAGTTATTTAATACGTTTACTATATTTGTGCCACTTTTTTGTAAATCCTTAATACACTTTAGCTATAACAATATTAAATTTACCATAAATAACTAAAATCGTTATGTGAAAAG